>JASSKH010000009.1:9999660-10064660 GCA_031763025.1 Macrocystis pyrifera
CCCCCCCCCCCCCCCCCCCCCCCCCCCCCCCCCCCCCCCCCCCCCCCCCCCCCCCCCCCCCCCCCCCCCCCCCGCTTTCGCTCGCTTGTGCGTTCGTCGCACGCATTTCATACGTTCGTTCGTACGTACGTCCGCTTCGTAAGTCGTCGTCGTCGTCGTCGTCCTCCGCTCGTTGTCATGAAGGCCCCGTCCACGTACATTGTTGGCAGTATGTGGTCTCTTTTGTGCATCATTTTTTGGTGTCCCGCTTGCCTTTCTTGTTTTTTTTTTTTCCCCCTCTTCCTTAGCTTCCGGCGTCCCCCCCAGCCCCCCTCGTTTCAGTCTCTAGTTTTCGTTACCCGTCCTCCGTTTTTCACCCCGCCACTTTCTCGTGCAAACCCGCGGTTTAGAATGAGCATCAACAGTTGCGAACCTGCTCCGTCGTGAAAGGCTGCGGCTTGGTCGGTGCTGATCCTCTTATGATTTATGTGGAGGCCTTGGTGTGTGTGGTAGGCGTTTTCTTGAGCGGGGGGGGGGATAATGTTGGTGGGTTTGTTGGCGGCGGTAGTGAAGAGGGGGGGGGGGGGGGGGTACGGGTGTAGTTGGTTGACTATGTCGTATCTGCGTGTATTTTTCCTGTTTGCTGCCTGCGATTTATGGCGTGTGTTGATAGCCTGATCTACTCCGTGTATATCTAATTCTCTTTGTAAGCTCTCTCTCTTAAGCTGTCAACTATCTCTAGTTTCTCGCTCTCCTCCTATGGCTCGGTCTGTCTGTCTGTCTGTCTGTTGAGTCTCGGTATGCGCGCCGGTGTCTCGAGCGAGCATTACCCCCCCCCCCCCCCCCCCCCCCTTCCCCGCCGTGATATCAGAGACAGCGGAGTCGGACCACCGTGAGGGGGTGGGTCGGTTGAAGGATGACGGCTTCGCTTTGTAGAGGTAATTCAAAAGGGCAACAACCGCGATTCTTTGTCACTTGGCGCTCAAGCGCGCCCAATCAATTCCGTTGAGGCTCCCAAACTTTTTTTGGCAGTTTGAGCCGCTGAAGTTTTCGGAATTGTTGGACGTCTGGAGGAGCATGCAGCAAGACGGGGCAGGGGGCGGGAGGGGGGAAGGGCGCACGGGGGCGAGGGGGGGGGGGGGGGGCGCCCGAAGCAAACGCGTGTGCCGATTGGGTGACGTTTTTTCGCCGCACGTTTTGGTTTTCCCCCTATACCATTATCTTTCATTTTTCTTGTTTTTTTCTTTTTCTCTTGTTCGTTTGTTCCCTTTTTTTGTTTTGTGTTTCTTCTGCTGCTGCTGCTGCTGCTGCTGCTGCTGCTGCCGCTGCCGCTTCTGTGTTTGGTCTATTATTGTCCGGTGCCTGTTTTTTTAATGGCTCTGCAGACACGACGTTGACTGATTATCCCACGTTGTTCGTCCGGTAGGTAGGTTGGTTGGCGTGGGGGGTTTTGGGGAGGGGGGGGGGGCTGCGGAGAGGGGAGGCAAGGGGGGGAGTGCGATTCGGGATTTAGGAACCACCTCGCAGACCTCCCTCCCTCCCTCCCTCCCACAAGTGAGTAGAAGGGCGGGTGGGTGGGTGGGTGGGTGGGTGAGTTGGGGGATGGCCTGTCTTGGATGTGATCGGTTCCGCGTTTTATCGCGCCAGACTTGGGCTTTAGTTAATTATTAATCGGCCATGTTTATTTAGTGAACAATGGGGGCGGCAGCAGCAGCAGCAGCGATGGCCATGGTGCCCGCGAAGCAAAGCTGTTGGGCGCTGGCAGAAACTACCGCAGAGACAGCCGCTTTGGAACGAAACGGTGGTGGTGCTGCAGCAGCCGTAAGTGCGCGCGTGTATCATGTGATGTGTTGTTTTCTCATCTGGCACTGGTTCTCGTCTGAGTGTATTCGCAGCCATACGCCCGCATGTTTCGTATTTTATTGTTTTTGTACCTACAGTATACTGATGAAGTATCCTTTCCACAAATTTAGCTGTGGTCTCTGGAACGGAAACATTTTATATATATATATATGTTTTTTTGTCTGCCCGTTTCATGTGATCGTTTTTGTTTTACTCTCCAAAAAGTTGCTCTCACGTCCCACGCGTGCCGTGACTCTGCGCCAAGGTGTTCGAATGTCGTATTATGGATCGAATGTTTTATTATGCATCACACAGCTTGCCAAGATGTGCTTCGACGAATTCCTCGGTCTCGCAGCTCGTAGTTTTCGCGACTGTGTACGGGCCAGGTCAACCCCTCAAGGGTCAGGCCTGACCCTACCGGACCCGCGAACATTTTGAGATGTTTTAGACCCGACCCGAATCGAACCGCGAGATTTTGAAAACCTGCTGACCCGACCCGACCCGACCTGACCCGTGAGATTTTGAACACCCGACTTTTGGGATTTGAGAGAATCCAGGCCCGACCAGACCCGACCCGTGAGATACCGGTCATGTCGCGGGTTGGGCCACCTTGACCCTCGAGAAAAAATATCACGGCATTGCGGATCCGGCCCACGGATTGACCCGCAGTGAAACGTGGCCTGACTATATTGGGTCTAACATGAATGGATGTAGACACTAAAATGCAGATTTGGCCGTGTTTTAGTCTTTAAGTATTATACCAAAGACGTACGGGCATGAGAGAGGCATTCGGGCAGCAGGCGCGGCACAGGTTTGCAGTGTCGAATCCGCGGGAAGGACCTGCGGGTCAGCGAACAAACAACCGCGCGGGTCAATCCAAACTGAGTTCATGTTAACATCCCGGGTTGCGGGACACTTTGTATCCCTGGACAGGTCTGCCTTTTAAGTCGGTAAACATTGCACTCACATGTGTTGTTTGCTTAGCTATAGAAGAAGAGCAGTTTTATTCCTTTCGTGCACGCGGAGACTGAGACCAAGCTCATGCTCCTCTGGAAAACCCCTGGTTTTCCATCTAAAATACGCCTTCCAAGTACTACAAATACGTTCCCCGTGACTAAACCCAGGTAGTTACCGGGCTTTCAATCTCATTCAAGACCATATCTTAACACTAGCCCACTCTGATGAGCCGTATATGCAGAATTATGGGAAATTCGTGGAAACCCCAATTCCACGAACTAGAACATGAGTCGAAGATGCGGCTCCTCAAAACCCACTCCCACACCTCTGAACGGCGAGGCAACGAAGTCGGCAAAGTACGTAAAAAAAATAAAGGGAAGACCTAGCCTTAAGGGGCAGGAAGAAATCGTCGATGAAATCCATCGCCATACCGCCCGCACGGGGGGGGGCGAGGAAGATTCATGGAAAAGCGAAAAGTGCGTACGGGAACAAGAAAAAAAAAACACGGAGGACGACCGACGACGCCACTTGTTAAGATCCCGGGTTGCGGGACACTTTATATCCCTGGACAGGTCTGCCTTTTAAGTCGGTAAACATTGCACTCACATGTGTTGTTTGCTTAGCTATAGAAGAAGAGCAGTTTTATTCCTTTCGTGCACGCGGAGACTGAGACCAAGCTCGTGCTCCTCTGGAAAACCCCTGGTTTTCCATCTAAAATACGCCTTCCAAGTACTACAAATACGTTCCCCGTGACTAAACCCAGGTAGTTACCGGGCTTTCAATCTCATACAAGACCATATCTTAACATTCACCCGCGAGATCATGACCCGTATATCACGGGTCATGACGCGACCCGACCCGTGGTGTTTTTATATTTTCAGACCTGACCCGACCCGACACGGCCCGTGATATTTTAACCACGTCCTGACCCGACCCGACCCGACCCGGCCCGTGAGATTTTCACCGAGTCCTGACTCGACCCGACCCGCGATATTTCGAACACCTCTTGAACCGACCCGACCCGACCCGTGAGACTCTGAAAATTCCTGACTTGACCCGCGCGGGCTGTTCATGGCCTGTGAACGGCCCTGTTTTTTTTTTTTTTTCCGTTCTTAGTTCTATGCAAGAAGCCGTACGACAGCAGCAGCCGTCGACATGAAGTCTACCATTAATACAGGCTGGGGTTCAAGGATTTCGCCCCGAATTCTTGTCCTCCGCCACGAAGAATGAATGCCGATCGCAAATAAATCTGCTCGATTGTCACGTTTGGCAACATGCTGTGACCGTAATGAATAGCGAAAGCGGGTGACATAGTATCCATTTGTTTTATTCAAGGGCCCCTAGGACTGGCGCTAGCGGCGAAATTATGTCCCGATCAACCACAGGCCTCCAAAAAGGTCAACGATAGTCAAGCGTTTGCAAACCTGGCAAGAGATCCTCTGTCTGTGTCCCGAACTGATCTTACTACGGTACAAGCTTTCGGGAGGAGGGAAGCCGTTTTTTTTTTTTTTTCTTTTTCCGGCGAAATGAACGGGTTTCAGGTACTCCCAAGGCATGCCTTAGTTTTTTTTTTTGTTTTGTGCAAATAAATATTCGATGCGCCGACTGCGTAAGGACCAATACCGAGTCACATTCAACACCCAAAATCGATTGCATACTGAAACCAAGTGCTTACGATGCAACAGATTATTTTTCGTGCTTTTACGGCACGAACGTCCAAATGTCCACGCCGTCTTTCGGAGATAGACCCTGAAACTTGTCACACGTGTACTATAAATCCCTGCCGACCGGTTACAGAATCTTCTTTTTTCTTGCGTTCTCGCCGAATTTCTGCATCTCCTCTTACGCAGTGAAAAAATACCCAAAATATTACAACAAAAAAAGAAAACTATTTTGAGATATATATTTGGCGCAACAAAATAGTAGAAAAAAAGTGAATCGTTCTGAAACCTAGAGGCAGGGGTTCATGGAACACGTGTGTGCCAAATATTAGGGTCTCGTCTCCGAAAACGCCATGGACACTGATTGGATGATCAATAAATTTGGGGCGGCATCGTAAAGCTTGAACCAACCGGCCTAAAACTGAAGATTTAATATTTACGTCGCCTGCTTGCTTGCGCCGCGCGATCCCGAACAGTCGACACGCCCATACAGTCGGCAACAAGAAATAAAGCATCGGTAGAGGCCTTCAAGGGCGCAGCGGTTGAGCCGCGCCAACATGGCGTGTGTGTCATGTGTGTCATGCGTGTATGTGTTGAGCACCACGGTTTTTGGCAGAGTGAGAAAAAAAAAAAACATTCTCCTCTGAGAGCTATTTCTGGGCAGTTTTCGTATATACCACCACCAATGCCGTGTCCCGAAATACAAAGGAGTCTTTTATACTAATATGTAGTAAAAAATGCCCATAAATTCCGGAACATACGTAGACGTACGCAATTCTGAAGAACCATCTAGAAACAGGCGGCACCGAACGCCGGCCCTTGCTCACGCTACCTGTATAAATAGAAGCGTCGTCGCGCGACATTCCGCAATAATAACCTCACGCGCAGCTAGCAAAACACTTGGTGCCAGGTGTGAGTTTCGAGGGAAACAATAACAATACCAAAAACGATACCAGGTATCTCACAGCTGAGCTGAGGTGTTTTTTTTTTTGTCATCAATACGTATCACGGGGGTCCATAGTTAATAGGACCTATGGTGTACATAAAAACCTATATATTTAACTATTTTTACTGACAATATTTGGTCCTATTTACTGTGGATCCCCGTAACAGAGGGAGGCCACGGTTCTCTCTGCGGCCGTCGGTGGTATCCGACCGCTTCATAACCGGAGGCGATACGTAAGGGAAGCATGTACAGCGCCGCGGAAGCCGCTGCCGTCTATGGCATGCAAGACCGCTGCTGTTGCCGCTACTGTGCTGCTGCTACCGCGGACACGATGCCACCTCTCGGCAACCACGGATTTCCGCCCATCTGACGAAAAAAACTTAAAACAGGCTATAAATACCACGCGAATAAATACAAAACTGCCAGGAACTTTTTTTTCCTCTCCATCCTTACTCCCGCTTCCCCCTCACCCCTCCCCCCCCCAGCCGCCCCCGCTTCCTCCAGCGTATCCCCGATCGGTTCCCGTCGACTCTGCACCCCCACTCCCGCCCCCACCCCCACTACCACCCCCCCACCCCCACCTCCCCCACCACCACCGCCACCAGTACTACTCCCACCCCCACCCCCACTACCGCCACCCCCACTACTGCCGCCCCCCCCGCCGCCGCTGCCGCTGGCCAAGTCCCAGTCCCCGCCGATGGCATCCGCCCAGAGGCTTGCGACAACCGTAGCCGCCTCGGCCGTATCGGCGTCCGCGATCGGGCTGGGGAATTCCGTTTCTACCTCGGGGCTCCAGGATGACCCGTGCTCGCGGCACGTGCTGGAAGGACCCTGCCATCGGAACAGAGGGGGAGGGAGGGGGGAGAGCGGAGGAGGAAGGGGGGGGGGGGGGGGAGGCGTACTACATTTGTTGCTTGCCTTAGTCATTTTACCATTGACCACGCATCCCTTTCCAGACCGGGGGGGGGGGGGGGGGGGGGGGGGGGTTGTCTTTGAAACCCATAGATTCATGTAAAAAGTCCTGTCACGGGTAGGGAAACGAGGGAGGGAGGGGAGGGGAGGGACGGAGGGAGGCGCAGTCACGGCAAAAAAGGCAAGCAAAAAAAAAAAAAACTCCAAGCCTCTTCACCTCGCCTCTCGAGCTGTCCATGGGGAGGTTCTTACAGCCTTCTTCGGAGCACCGCTGGCTCTTCACGTCAACCATCCCCTGCGCATCGGTCGGGGGTTGCGGGTTCGCAGAAGGTGAAGGGCACGCGCCGGAAAAAAAGCGCCGCGCTCTTGTCGTCAGATAAGGGCTGTCAAACTTGGCCGGCTGTAAGTCGCCGAGTGGATACGTACCACGAGCAGTTGGTCACCTCTGCCAGGCCTTGTTAGATAGTTAGGGCTAGGGTGATTTGCGGAGGTGTGCGTCTTTCGGCATCTTATATATATAGCTGGTGCGTTTGTGCGTTTGTTTTGTGGCCCGTTTTTTCTGTGTGTGTGTGTGTGTTTTTTTTTAGTATTAATACGCACGAATTTGATCGAGAAAGAACTCCTGAAATTTTGTTGGTTGGTTCACTTGGCCGCCCAAATAACAACCAGGTGCTGTCAGTAGGAGATAGCTGGTGGCCACAGGCGGTGAAACAGGAAGGGGATAAGAGTAGCTAAAACAATACATATATATGTAACACAGAAACAACGCAATGAGCGCCCCAACTCTTGGAGGTGTCTCTATCAGGAGTAGGAACGGTGCTCCGTCTCGAAAGGGATGCGTGGTCAATGGTCAAATGACCAAGGAAAGCAACAAATGAGTACGCCCCCCCACCCGCTCCAATTCCGACGACGAGCCTCCTCTACCCTTCCTCCATCCGAAACGGCCCCCCCCCAACTGACGGTCGAGTTAGAACATTTGTGCGGGGTGGAGAAAAATCTTTACCGAACTAGGGGAATGATCGTATCACGTATCTGGTGGTGGTTTCGGTAAAAATCACCCACGAGGCACTTTACACAGCAACCCCATTGCTGTCTCTGGGAACAGCTACAGTACACCGGAAAACAACCCGCTCAATTCGACGCTGTCATCCACATGCAAGAAAGGCCGCCTCACACGTGGGTCTCAACAGGATGCAGCTCACCCTTCAAGCGACTCCAGCGAACAACCTCACGGCGCTCTCGTTTAGTGCAAGAAAATGCCTGCCTGATCGTTGAAAACCCGACGTGCTCCGTCCCGGCATTTGTAGGGATGCAAGGGCCTATGGTTGTATGTACGACTACGGCCATGCATGACATGACTATACCGCCTCGCCCCTCCTCCAACATGTAGACGCCATGTCCCCACCCAAGGACCATGCTATGCTGGTCTTACCCGGGTGGATACCCAGGTACATCCAGAGTATACTCTGGTAGATACCCGGGTAGATACTCGGATACATCCAGAGTATACTCGGGTAGATACCCGGGTAGATACTCGGTTACATCCAGAGTATACTCGGGTAGGTACCCAGGTAGATACTCGGGTACATCCAGAGTATATTTTTAAAAAAAATTGAAAACAACAGCTGTGTGACGAGATCGAGGTTTTCGTGGAAAACTCGTCTTTGGAAGCCGAGCGTGATATGATACTACTGATACTAGTGATCCTTCGATCGCGCATACTACGGGTCTTACATGGCCTCGTGCATGATATACATCCCGTACATGAGGGGAACAAAGTACGGGAGCTGCGGAGTTCAGGGAGCATGTGCGTTCTTGGTTTTTTTATATACATTTGCATTGACGTGGTATTAAGAGAAATACCTGGTTGTGGCGGGGGCTTCTTCTTTACGTTTTTTTCAACTGAATACCGTAAAAGGGTGAACACAGGTGGAGTACATTGGAATAAGTCAGCAAGTCACCAAAACCCCAAACGCTTTTAGAAATCGTACGATTCGATATCCTGAAACGACTCCGACAATGCCGATGGGGTACATCGGGTACATAAATGCATTCATACCCGGATCGGTCGAAAACTCACTTACTCAAGATACGATTGCCTTTTCTCGGGTCACAAATTTGATTGCAGGGCCTTGCTTGCACCTCAGAGAGCGTACGACAAGCAATCGCGGCGTCCGACGACGGCCTACCTCCACAAGACGGCCCGGCCCGTCTTTTCTTCACTCTCTCCCTCCTCCCTCCCTCCCTTTCTTTTCTCCAATTGTTGGAATACTTATTTTTTCGTTTGTCTTTCGATTATTCGCTCTCCATACACTGTTCATTTTTTATTTTTTTTTTTCATTTTCCTCTCCATCCAGAGCATACACCACCCTACTACCCTAGTGGACACACCCTTGAAACACACTACTACTGCCCCGCCTTCTCCCCCCCCCCCCCCCCCCCCCCCCCCCCCCCCCCCCCACCGCGTAGTCTGTCTCGATAGGGATTCGTGGTCAACGATCAAATGGCTAACGCAAGCACCAAATGAGTAATCCCCCGAGGGTCTATGGTCATACGACTACGCCCATGCATGATATCGAGTGCAGTCCCCCCCTCCCCCCCCCCCCCCCCCCCCCCCCCATCCCTCCGCGCGTAAACGCCACCCACCCCATCTCACCTCCGCCTTATGCAAGGAACACCACGCTGCGCCCTCCGAACTAGTAGAGATGGAGGCGAAGAAGGGCAAGCGCGAGCAGCCCTCCCGACGACATCGCCTGGCCTTTACATCAACCATTTGGGGGTGTCGGTGGGCTGCACAGCAAGCCGCCTGCTCCCCGTAGTAGCCCCAGGCCTTGTTTTTCGGATTATTATTATTATTATTAATATTTTTTTTAATTTTTGTTTTGTTTTTGTTTTTGTTTTGTTTTTGGCCGTTTGTGTACATTTTCGGCATTTGTGTAGCGAAAGCGGCGGAACCGAACGGAACGCGCAAAAACGCGCCCACACGCATGATGGCATGGTTTCGGGAGGAGGAGCGGCGGGGGGGGGGGGGGGGGGGGGGGGTACCGCATGTGGACAACGGACAAGGAGGAGGAGGAGGGAGGAGGAGGAGGAGGAGAGGGGGGGGGGGGAGAGGTGTACTTATTATCATGCATGGTCGTAGTCGTATGACCATAGACCCTCGCATCCCTACAATGCCGGGACGGAGCACGTCGGGTGTTCACCGACCAGATGGGGGGGGGGGGGGGGGGCAGGGATCGGTACGATTCAATCAACGCTCTTACAGCTGCACCGTTCATATATTATACGCCAGGTAGGCGTTTCTGGCGCAAACCATGTGAATAGACTCGGGCCATTCTTGCAGTATACCAGGTACATAGATAGCAAAAGGGTCCCCACATGTCGGACAGAGCCTGATCTATCTATACATCATCTGATATATATCTGTAGATCATCTGCAGATCATCTACTGGCGGAAATATTGCCTCATGAGGCCAAAAAAATCGTGCTCACGCCTCCCTTTTTTTTTTGGCGGGGGGGGGGGGGGGGGGGGGGGTCTTTTTCGGTTGGTTCAATTTGTCAGTACACAACAGTAACACGCAAAGAGACCAACTGCGACAAACAAACAAACAAACAAAAAATTTCCGGCGACTAACTAACTACTGCTGTAACTCCTTTGCTTTGCCGAAAAAACCCCCCTACAAAAACACAAGGACCAAAAAAAAAAACACACAAAAACAACAAAAACAATACGGTCCTCAATCAAAGCCCCTCCCGGGCGGGGGGGGGCGGCCGGCGTCACAACGCGGTCTTTCAGCGGCAACGACGGCACAAAACGACAATGGCCGTCGTCGTAGCCGCGGCTGGCGCGCTGACGTGCTATTGCGGGGGACCACAGTAAACAGGACCTACTGTACACACAAAAAACCTATAAATTTACATATTTTTACGAACAATATTTGGTCCCATTAACTATGGTCCCCCGTAATAGCTACCGCGCGGACTCGCGGACCCGCGAGAAAGTCGCACGAGATGCGCCATTAATATCATGGCAAAGACCGCACGGAGACGCGATTGTTTCCTTACCGCCGTGGACTGGCAGCCACCTTCCCTACACCGGATGAGGGACATGTCCACAAGCGCGTCCATCCTGAGCACCCACAGTCGGAAACGCGACACGACGGGGCGAGGGGCAAGGGAGGGAGGGGAGGGGAGGGGGAAGCAGAAAAATTGAACACGCCTTCTGAAAAAAAAAAAAGAAAAAAAAAACGCATGGCAGGCTCGGCCCCGAACCGCCAAAAAAATAGGCAGGCTGCTTCTACGGCGGTGAGAGGGCGCGAGCGTGCTTCGCATACAGCCAGCGACATTTTTTTTTTTTTTTCCCCTCGAGCAACAGTTGAAAGCACCGCCTTGCGAACTGGTCGTGCCGCGCCGTGCACCGGTGCCCGCTTACGTATGTACACGCGAGCGCAAGCAGCTAAGCAACCAACCAAGCCGGTAAAAAAAAGGCAGGCATGCGGGCAGGCAAGCAAGCAGAAAAGCCTTCAGACACGCGAACTACGAATAAGAAGCAAAGCAGGCGAGCCAGCAAGAAAGCAAGCAAGCAGCAGGCAGGCCAGCAAGCCAGCAAGCAGGGAGGGGAGAAGCAGGCAGGCAAGCAGGCAAAGCGGGCAAGCAAGCAGGCAAGCAAGCAGGCAAAGCAAGCATGCAAAGCAAGCAGACAGTCGAGCAGGCAGGCAGGCAAGCAAGCAAGCCCGAACCGTGGATCGAAAAGGGAACTCAAGACTACTGCACATTTGCTGTACGTAGTGCACGGGGGAAAAACAATAAATCAGAGCCGGTTGTACAACAGCAAGCGATCCGACCCAAGGCTAACGGACCGCAGCGACGGCAACAAAAAGGCGCGCAAGAGCCGACCCGGCGGGGACGGGGGTCATCGTCGTCGTCATCAACAGCAAGCTGCCGATTTTCCTGTCCGGAATGATGTTCGAAAAACGTTTGCATTTTCTTTGTAAAGAGTTGTACTTCCCTCACACTCAAAACATGTACCAGGTACGTGTTGTAAAAGACTGTCGTTTGCGACAGCTGTCGACGACAAAAAAAAAAGAAAGAAAAAAAAAAAAGAAAAAAAAAAAAAAAACCTTGATCATCAGTGGCAGTCTTTGAGATGTCGAAAAATATCCAAGAGATTCGGGATTTATAGGCGAAGCGCCTTTCGACCCAAAACACCAAACTTCGCTATATATCTGTCCTCTGCTTTACGAGCCTGTCGAGGCTGTTTGTTTGTTGTCGTTCTAGGTTGATCGATATATATTATCGACGAACATGAATTCTAGGTTCCATTTAGACAGTAGGGCAACTAAACACAACTCATTAAAAAAAAAAAAAAAAAAAAAAACAAGAAAAATAACAAAAGTCGATTTTCGATCTCATCGGAACGGCGAATTCTCAAGTAGAAAAATCGTCCGTTAGCAGGAGAAATATCCCGCCACGACCTGACCACCCACCCATCCACCCACCCACCCACCCGCCAAAACAACACAGCAGTATGACAGCAGTAGCCCCCGACGTTGAACCGGGTCCCGCAAAAGACATCAACGCCAAGCCAGGCACGACCGCCGTCGAAATTTGAACCGCTGTTCCAGTGGTTGACACTGCCGCCTTCGTCACGAACTACTGCTCTACCAGTATGACACAGCAGCACGCGGGAAGTTATCTTCGAAGCCTCGGCAATGGTCCCTCTGTACTGCCGGTGTGATCCGCGCCGGTCAACAATACCGGCACTACGGAAGCAACCAACCGGCACTGATTAGCCCGCATACCTGCCACACTGGCCAATCCCATTTGTATCAAGCGATTCAACAGGCACTACTTATGGCGGGCAGTCGGCACTACTCCACGAACCGGCAGTAAAGAGGGACCACCACGTAGATAGATAGGGCTGTGTGAGTTTGGCAAGGTTGCTGCAGATACGAGTGCGGGGTAATTTTTGCGGAGTTACGCATCGTTGTTCCCTGACTAGAAATATCACGGGGGACCATAGTTAACAGGACCTACGATACACACACAAAACCTATATATTTGCCTATTTTTACTAACAATATTTGGTCCTGTTTACTAGGGTCCCCCGCAATAATATAACAGCGCGTTCACGGCACGAATATCAACATTAATAGTATGCTTTCGTGCTGTTTTTTTTTATTGTTCCCGTCCCACTTATTTTCTCTGCCCTCCTTTTCTCTCTCTCATCCTACCCTAGCATTACGGGGGACCATAGTAAACAGGACCTACGGTAACACAAAAACCTATATATTTCCCTACTTTTTACTGACAATATTTGGTCCTACTTCCTATTATATGGTCCCCCCGAAGTATCAAGGGGGACCATACAGTAGTAAATAGAACCTACGGTGCACACAAAAACCTATATATTCCCCTATGTTTACTGACAATATTTTGGTCCTGTTTACTATGGTCCCCCTTGATAGCGATAGCTCAGACCCGGGGTCACACAGCAGAGGCTCTTTACCCCACTCCTTTCCCCATTATGATACGTTCGTGCCTCGCATTTTCATCGCGAGTAAGACGACAGCCTTTTCTTCCGTCGTCGACTCGCGTCGAATTGTGCCTGCTACCCACGCTATATACGAAGGCGCTCTCAGGAAGCCAAGAAAAAAAACAAAAACAAAAGAAAAACAGCAGTGGTCACGTTGTCCTCGTCGGGGGGAGGGGGTGGGCGTACTCGATACGAGAGATGTACTCGATCTCATGCATGGCCGTAGTCGTATGACCATAGACCCTTACATCCCTAAAATGCCGGGACGTTACCGTGGGGGGGGGGGGGGGGGGGGGGGGGGGGCGTAAGGGGGGGGGGGGCGGAGGGGTGGGGGGGGGGGGGGGAGGTGTGGTGGGGAGGCGTACTCATTTGTTGCTTGCCTTAGTCATTTGACCATTGACCACGCATCCCTTTCGAGACGGAGCACCGTTCCTATTCCTAATAGAGACACCTCCAACAATTGAGCGCTCATTGCGTTGTTTCCATATATTACATAGAAACTTTTTGCTGATCTTATCCCCTTCCTGTTCGGCCTCCTGTGGCCACCATCTATCTCCTAGGATAGCGATCGTTTTCTCGCTGCTATTCGTTGTATCAAACTCCTCCATGTCACATTCGTCTATTTTCCTCATATCTTCTAACACATCCCGTGCCTCCCTTGTATATATTTCACATTCTCCTACTATGTGTGTTCTACTCTCTATTGCTTTGCCACACGGGCACATCTGTGCATCTACTTGCTCCTCCTCCCGGCTACTAGTGTACCTCTTTCTTCTTTCTGGCAGGTCCAGGTCCCCTACACGAAAGCGCAGTTTCAGCGTTTTCGCGAAGTCCATTGGGCCATGCAAATACGTTTTCATTCCTATTCCTTCCCTCAATCCCCCGTATATCTCTAAGTGTTTTTCCGATTCCACCTTGTTTCTTAACGCTAGCCTTTCCCTTCTTTCTATCCTTTCTTCTACTTCTGCCTTGTACCTCCCAAACTTCCCGGCGGACATCATCTCTTCTTGGTTTCCCCCTATATCCTTCCATACTTTCTCAACTACGCCATCCCACCTTATTCCAGCTCGCCCTTTAGTTACTTTCTCCCATACGGCTCTATCAACTATGGCTGGCAACCTCTTTTTTGGCATGTTCCTTACTTTATATTGCCAGTTCAACTTTCTCATGTCTCTCAATTTGTCTTGAGTGGGCGCATTCCCAGTTCTGCTCTTGATACTGTACTACTGGTCGTACTCGAGCATCTTAGGATTTTTTTACCTGCTATTATTTGTACTGTTTTCAACTGTTTTACGAGTTTCGCGTTCCCTTCCCATACTTGTGCATATTCTAGCTTTGGTACTATCACATCCATCAGGATACATCTCTTAAAATCCTAGTGCCAAGGTTCGAGTCTGTTAGGATCGCATCCATCTTGCCTACTTGTGCCTGGACGTTACGGGGGGGGGGCTTACAATAGTAATACTGTAGTGATACATATCAAGTCTATTAATAGTGTAGTTTCAGGCAAGTTGTGCTCGAAACGGGAGTGAAATCCCGAACAGGTAAAGAAGCTTTTTTTCGTATTGGCTACGCAAGCCAAAAACATTTTACATTACAGTATTACGAGTAGCATTATGTACAAAATTATACTGGTACTTGTTTTTTTTTCTTCATTTTCTTTTTCCAAACATGGCACACAACTAAATAGTACTAATGTTTAAAGAACAAAACTTACTTTTTGGCGTATTTTATATTTGAAGATACACTCATTCATTTCATTGTTTCGCTTTGTCTCAAAAGAACTAAGAGGAGAAAATTATCTTCTAAAGTCTCGTGTAACACTTACTCGAAAGCAAAATAAAAGCACTTCAGTTTGTTCAGTAACTACAAGTGAAGCCCGGCCGAAAACCCTCACAGCTCCAAAACCGATCAATCAGAGCACAAGGACCTTCTCAGCCCTACCGACCAACCAAGGACTTCCCCTCCCACCTATGCACCGGGCAGAATCTCGGCCACTTCCCCGGGTCGGCGTGTCCCGCGAACACAGGATCCCTCCAACACCCCGGGTGCTCGCACCGAAGGACACCCGCCACCGCCCCCGCCGCCGTCCCATTAGCTGCCGCATTGGCCGCGCCCCCCCTTCCCCCGCTGCCGCTGCCGCTGCCGCTGCCACTGCCGCTGCCGCCGCCGCCGCTGCTGCTGCTGCTGCTGCTGCTGCTGTTGCTTCTGCTGTTGCTTCTGCTGTTGCTGCTGTTGCTGCTGTCGCCGCCGCCGCCGCCGCCGAGGGAGGAGTGCATTCGCTCGGCGCGGGAGCGATGGGGAGGCGGCGTCGTCGTCGACGGGAGGAGGGAGGGGCGGCGGTCTCCTGGCCCGAGGGGAGTAGAGTCGCCCCCCGCACATGCGCGGCGGGAGATGTGGTTCCTCCTCTCGCTCGTCCTCCTCCTCCGCCTCTTGCCCCTGCCGCCGCCGCCTTTTTGACGTTGGTTTGGATGTTCGGTAGGTAGGCAGGTAGGTTGGTTGGTTGGTTGATTGGTTGGTTGGTCGGTAAGTTGGTTGGTTGGGCCGATTGGCTGGCTGGCTCATCGGTTGGTTGGTTCGTTCGTTTAGCTGATCGGTTGGTTCGTTGGTCGGCTGGTTGATTGGTTGGTTGGTCGGTCGGTTTGGTTGGGCGGTTGAATGGTCGGTCGGTTGATTGGTTAGTACGTTTCTTTGACTGGTTGGTTTGGTGTTTGGTTGGTTGGTTGGTTGGTTGGTTAGACGCGACCGGCGCCGGGAGCGGGGAGCAGCCTCTTAGTTCGACAGGGGTCGTGTCGTTCCTTGAGGAGAGGGCAGAGGGCTGTGGCGGGAGATGTGGCTCCTCTTCCCCCTCCTCCTCATACGGCCTATTTTTTTTCAGTTGGTTGGTGGTTTGGGTTGTGTTGTTCGGTCGGTTGGCTGGTTGATTGGTTTGTCCGTTGGTTCATTCGTTAGCCTATTGGTTGGTTGGTGTATTGGTTGATTCACTGTTTGGTTGGTTGGTTGGTTGGTAGTTCGGTCGGATGGTTGATTGATTGGCAAGGTATGTTTGGTCGGTTGGTTTTGAGTTTGGTTGATGGGTTGGTTGATACCTTTGTTTTCACAGGTTGGTTGGTTATTCGGTCGTTTGTCAGGTGGGCTTTGTTTGTCGGTTGGTTGGTTTTGTCGGTTGGTTGGTTTGTTCGTCATGTAGTCGATCGGCTAGTCGACTTCTTGATCGATCGGTTGATTAGTTGGTTGATTGGTTGGTTGATTTATTAATCAGTCGGTTGGTTGGTCCGTCGGTAGAACGGTCGGCGGAAGCAGGAAGGCACGGCCGGCGCGGAGGCGAGGAGGCGTTAAAAAACGAGTTGATTCACCTTTCGCAACAACATTGGAAAAAATATATGACTCCACGGTAACCTTACCCTATAAAACCCTAACTCTAACCCCAAAGCCCGACCGCCCGGGAAAACTCTCCGAAAATCCTTGGAGCTAAAAAGCTGCAATGAGGAGTGTGTGTGCGCTTTCAACCATTGACGAGGCTAGGACCAGTCGCTTACACTATACTGCGGGCGGGGGATAAAAAATAAACACCCGCTACAAAGAGGTAACGACGGCTGTGCAGAGTAGAGCGGTACGTACGACTAGAGGAGCACCAATATGTACATCAATACAAGGAGACTTTCGTTTGTATAATAGTATCAATATCAAATCCGAGGTTCTATATATGTATACGTATCGGGACGAGAGTGGAATGGGTAACAGCTACCAGGTATGATATTATTATCGTTCGTCTGTCGCCTGTCGTTCGGAAAGTGACAGCCATCAAGTGCTGCTGCTGCTGCTGTTGCTGCTGCGGCTGCGGCGGCTGCGGCGACTGCTTCTGCCGGTGCTTCTGCTGCTGCTGCTGCTGCTGGTTCTGCTGGTTTTGCTGCTGGTTCTGCTGATTCTGCTGCTGCTTTAGCTGCTTTAGCTGCTGCCGCCGGCGCCGCTGCCGTGGAGACCACTGACCCACCTGGCTTCCGGTGGAGTGGTGCCGACAGCGCCTCTTCCCCTGATCCCCGGACGACGGTGGCACCGCCGCGCGAGAGCAGCCGGCCTCGTCGCACACTTTCCTCTTCACGTTCACCATCCCCGCCTACCGGGGAAAAAAAAAAAAGAAGAAAAAAACGTTGGGCTTTGGCCGGGGGCGACGCAAGGGAAAGACCCACCACACCAGAGGGTTTCCATGCGAGTAGCGAAAAAGAACGGTGGTTTGGTGGTTTGGCGGGGGGGGGGGGGGGGGGGGGGGGGGGGGGGGGGGGGCGTATCATCGACTCGATAGGAGAGATGTACTCGATATCATGCATGGCCGTAGTCGCATGACCATAGACCCTCGCATCCCTACAATGCCGGGACGGAGCACGTCGGGTTTTCACCGACCAGGCAGACATTGCTTGCACCAAGCGCGAAGCGCCGTCAGGGGTTGGGCGAGTCGCATGAAGGGTTAGCTGCATCCTACTAAGAACCGCTTTAGAGGCGGACGGGTTAGGGGGGGTGTGGAACAAGAGTGGAGAAGGGGGGGGGGCGTACTCGATAGCGGCGGGGGGGGGGGGGGGGGGGGGCGGTTGTACTCATTATCATGCATGGCCGTAGTGGCGGGAGGGGGGGGGGGGGGGTGAAGGTGACCCAAACAAATATATAGAATACCCAGGTACGGTATAGCTAATACATAACGCAATCGGATAATGGTGCCATCTAAAGAGTATATGGTATCCTTATTAAGACTATCAAATGTCTGCACGCACATTTTCTTGTATTTTTTGAGCCGGGTATATGGGGTCGTGCCGCATTTGTTTTCTGGTCTATATAGATAGTTTTGTCAGCCCGGTGAGCGCGTTCCTTCTTACCTGTCGGTGGGCGGCGCAAGAGGTAGCCGCTTTTCCAGGAGCCAAGCTGAAGCACGCTCTCCTAGCGCACCCCGCCGTCTTGACGGTGTCCAGTCAGAGGATGCAGCGGCGGGGGGGGGGGTGGAGGCGGGGGGAGGGTGTACCCATTATCATGCATGGCAGTAGTCGTATGACCAGAGACCCTCGTATCCCTACAGTGCCGGGACGGAGCACGCCGGCTTTTCACCGACCAGAGGCAGACATTGCTTGCTTGCACCAAGCGCGAAGCGAAACGTGAGGTGTTGGGCGAGTCGCATGAAGGGTGAGCCGCATCCCACTAAGAATCGCTTGTGAGGCTGACGTTCTTGCATTGAATGACAGCGTCGAACAATTTTTTTTCATCAGGGTGGGAAGAGAGTCCAGGCTCGTGAGCGAAAAAAAAAAACCTTTCGGAATCTCCGCCCCGCGTCCTACCGAAGTCCACCCTGCCTTGGCACGCGGCGCGGCGCGGGGTGGCGTGGCGTGGCGCGGTGCGTACGCGGCAAAAAACAACAACCTTAAAAACAGCGACAGAAAACTACACCTATGGAGATTTTGTCGTAGCGCGCAGTGGGGCGAGGTGTGACGCGGCGCATACGCGGCAAATCTAAAAAAAAGGAAGCGACAGAAAATACTCCGATGAGAGCGTCGTAGCAGTGCGCAGCGCGTTCCAGCGCGACGTGGCGGTGGCGTAGCGTGGGGCGGACGCGGCAAAACACGAAGTGCGCGCGGCAAAACAACGAAGACCAAAATGCGGCAGAAAAAACACCGATGTCGCTGTCGTAGCTCGCGGCGTGTACGCCGCGAGAAACAATAAAAAAAAAATGTCGGCAAAAAGTACACCGGTGAGGGTCCTGTAACGCGCAGCGTGTCGGGGCCGCGACGGGACGCGGTGCGTGCAGGGCGAAGCAACAAAAAGAGTAGCGATCATGACTTCCGCAGCATGCTTCGCGATACGCGGCGAATCGCGATGCGGCGCCTACACGGCAAAAAAAGACGATACATCGTAGCGAAAATATATATACAAGTATACACGGAAGAGAGTGCCCTTCATTCCGCGCACACGATCGTGGGAGCCGCGGCAAGCCGCGGCGAGCGGTGCCGTGCCATGCCGCGCTAGCTGCCAACTTGCCCGGTGCTACGCACAGTTTCACGCGCCGTCGAGTACGCTCCGTCACCAGAGGAAGAGTTGGGGGGTGTGCAAAACCTCCCTCGCGCTTGTCGGTGCGTCTCGCTCTGGCCACAATAACCAACGAGCTTTAGCGGCAACTCAGACCTTGCTCGACAATTTTTTCACCCCGAACAGAAAAACATAGCAGAGCAAAGCAAACACAAGAAAAAAACACACACAGCAAAACGAATTTGAAAGCCGTGAGTTTGCATACGGGCACTGCTCCCCTCAAGACCCGGTCTCCAGAAGAGCGGCGACGAGTGTCGGCCTACGCCAGAACCAAGACGACGCCGCAGCCGCCAGGCTTGCCACCAGTAGAGGCCTTCAGCGGAAACAAAAACCAGAATCCCGAAAAGAAACTTACATCCCTACATTAAAATATGGATGTACGAAATGTTCGGTCAGCTTTCGCGTGCACGTTGGCTACTGCTACTACAGCTACTTACTGCTACTGCTACTAATCCTAATACTACTACTATTTACCACTACTGCTGCTGCTACTACTACTGCTACTACTACTATTACGGGGGACCATAGTTAATAGGACCTACGGCACAAACACAAAAACCTATATATTTACCTATTTTTGCTAACAATATTTGGTCCTGTTAACTATGGACCCCGTAATACGAGGCGCACGCGATTGTCACCCCCGCTCCTCACCTCGCACTGCCGGGCTCTCAAGGGCGTCATCCCCTCCAACGATGGTCTTGACAATAATCCGCCTTTGCCCCCGCCTCCAGATAATTGAAACCCGCAGACTTCTGGCACCCGGCTTCGCGGCACGTCCTCACCTTACACGTACAGCACCGGAGGCAGCCCAGGCAATGAACAAACAAACGCGAGAAAAATGACGCGCGATGCTAAACAGTATGCGGCATGTGTTAAGTTTGGGAGTTCAGAATTTCAGCAGCCTGAGATTTTTATTTTAACTCAAGAATTTGCAGCTACGTAAGCATTTGCGCGCAGAGAAGAACGCCACTGTAAATCCTATAGAACTCTCCATTTCAGAGCCTATGCTCAACGTTGTAAATTATTCACAGTGAGCCGCGACCTTTTGAGGCAAAATAGGAGATTCTTAACTGCTGTCGCGTACCATACTGCAATAGAGGGTAGCACACTTTGGCCATATTTCTCCTGTTTGACGGAGGGCTTCTCAACCGAGAAAATACCCAGTACCCAATGTTCACTGGGAATATAACAAGTGATTAGTAATGCTACAGTATATTGGTGATATGCCGCAGAAAGAGCGATGGGTTCGCACAGGCGTGCCGCGATCGGTTTTAGCGATCTCCCTGTGCGAACTCACTGCTCTTTTACAGGTACACCCAATATCGTTGGTGAATCCTGTCCTTAGTTTTACGACAATAGTCGTGATATTTTATATACCTACGAGTTTTACAAGAACATTCGCGATATTTTATATATATTTTAATACGAGTTTTATAATAATAATCGTGATATATTATATAGCTACGAGTTTCACTATAACAAATATTAGTACGATGTTGTTGGCCCTGTACCCTGAACGCGTTTCTTAGACGTACTTTTTTGCGTTGTTCGTGCTAGCGCGAGGTGAGGTTCACCTTACTGGACGAAACTGCCTCATCGTGATCCCCGAGCCCGACCGTGTCAGGGTCGGCCTCGGGCGTGCTCGCGCCGTGCCCTGGCTGCCGGCTGGTCGGGTGTGCTGTGCTTGTTTTTTACAGAAACATTTCGAATACGTCATCTGTGAGTTGGACCAGTTGTGTGGTCGATACTTGATTTATCGCAGTCTCGTGGCCAAAGATTTTGGTTGACGGTCTACCTTTGCCCCGTCAGGCCTACATTTGGCCCGTCAAACCCTCTTCTAAAAAATAATACTTAAGGCATTGGGATGTCCTTGACAGCTGTGTCCGTCAAGGGGCAAATGTGCCGTCAGCCGACACCTATGCTCGCTCGTGACGGTAAAAATATTCTGTTTTCGATGCCAGCACCCAGATTGAACCTCTTCTCCTTGAGCCGAAACGGGAGAGGCCGCAATCTCCGCGGTTTTCGACAGCTCATGGCGGAAAGATGTGGGAAATATGGGCTGGGGTGGCCGGTCTCCTGCCCCCCCGTTGCGCGTGCGTTGAGGGTTGGGCGTTGCAGAAACGGGTGTCGCACAACCGATTCGGGTTTTTTTACGTGTAAAAGCACGAGTTTTCCGCAAAAATGTTGAGATTCGCAGACTATTACTAGCGTATGGTCGCGAAACGAGCGTCGTGAGCCTCTTCGGCTGCTGTGCACGCCGGGCGACCAGGCGCCGTGAAGCAGAGAAGACGGTGTCTTTGGTTTCGAACGAACCGGATGAGCCTACGCCGCGGGAGGAGCGGTACGGTGGTGGAGGCACAAACGGAGTCCATGATTTTGTTTACACGCAGCAGGCAGTATCACTTGGAGTGTGGAGTTTCGGTTGTGTTGTGACGGCATTTTTCCTTTTTCTCATGTAACCCCCAAGAAAAAGTTAAAGTTATGAAGGAGTGCGGGTTCGGGTTGCGACGAGGCACGACCACGACGTCGTGCTTCTCTTACACCCCCACGCAGCTCCTCTCACGGAGTAGGTCAGCCTATAATATGTTTCGTTGTTGACCCCCGAGGGTGTGATTATGCCTTTCCTCGTCGTGCCCCACCGTGCTCCCCTGCCCCGACTGCTGTGCCGGGGCGGCCTCGGGCGTGCGTGATGTGCTGCTTGCTGCTCCTGCTGCCGCTACGTACCACCGCTGCTGTGCTGTTCTGCTGCTGCTGTTGCTCACGTAGCTCCCCTCATGAAGTAGGTCAGCCTGCGATATGTTTCGTTGCTGGTATTAATTATTATTTGTTATTGTTTTTAATCTCACTTTTACTTTTCCAGCTTCTCAAGCGGTAGTCACAGGTGTCGTCTCTTTCCCCCCCCGGTAAGTGCCTTCATTTTTGTCGCGCAGAGCGTTCAGCATTCCCAACGCTCTTCGACTATCATCGAATCTTGGAAACTCAGGTCCTCGAGCTTTCGGCTCGCCAAGTGTTTACTCAAGAAAAGTCCCTACGGGCACGAGCACGCACTAGGCGAGACTCGAACTCACAAGTTGACTTTAGTTGAGACGGGATTCACCTACTATTAATACAAATCAACCCCATCGCGGACACCATTATAGCTTTGCTCGTCGTCCCCACCGTGCTCCCCTGCCTCGACTGCTGTGCCGAGGGCGGCCACGGGCGTGCGTGATATGCTACTGCTGCTGCTGCTACTGCCGCTACTCAACTGTTGCTGGTTTGCTGTTGCTGCCACGTGCAGCTATTCTGCTGTTCCTGATGCTGATGCTCACGCAGTCCCCCTCACGAAGATCGGCCTGAGATATACTATTATGCCTTTTCTCCTCTTGCGCCACCGGGCACCCCTGCCCCGACTGTTGTGCCTGAGGCAGCCTCGGGCGGGCGTGATGTTCTACTGCTGCTGCCGCTCCCGCTGCTCTGCCGCTGCTCTGCCGCTGCTGGTATGCATGTGCTGCTGCTGTGCTGCTGCTGCTGCTGTGCCTGCGATATGTTTTCGCAGCTACCCCCGTGAGCATGGTTATTATGCAAGTCAACCCCTCTCGGTGAGGTATCTCCGCATCTTAAAGCTGAAACATGGGTCCATCTGCTTCGGCAGCTGTATGATTACCGTCTCGCAATTGACATTTATTTGTCGTCTTTGCGGAGGTCTCGTGCCAGCGTAGTTTTCGTGTGATACGTACCGGTACGCTATGTTGCTGCTGCTTGCTGCACCAACGTAATCGCCGGCGCTTCGTACTGTCGATTAACTCGATCGACTGCTGCTGCTCAACTAACTGTCTTGTATCTACCTGTATACGAAGTATACCGTACGAACGAGTTATGCGTTGTTGTGCCGAATGGCGGAAGGGCAACGTTTGTTTTTCCTGTGTTGGCAAGGTTTTCTTTTTCTTCACTCAAAATCGTTTTGTTTTATGCACCCCTTGGCAGTACTGTCGCGCTAACAGCCTCGAGTTGCATACCGGTACGCCCTCAGCCATTACGGGCATGCGCGGAACCGCAAGCGGGCGTCAGCCCGCCGCAACGAAGCCCCCCTTTTTAGTGATATTTTAGAAACCTACAAGTTCCACAATAACAGTCGGGATATTTCATGTACCTACGACAATAATATTCGTGATATCTTATGGCAGATAGGGTAGCCAGGTACCGGGCAGACTAAGAAGTAGAATATGCCTATACTACTCGTACCACCAACTGGTGCAGCTGGTTCGAACGTGGTCTTCCTTTGTCTTCCTGTTGTTTTTGTTTATTTTTATTTCATTTTATTGTCTTCTTTGCGGTGACCCTATGTGATTTTCATTTCTTCCTTTCTCCGATTGATAAGCCTTATTGAAGGAGTCGTGTGGCGTGGGTGGATGACGAGCCTGCTCTGCTTGTTTCGTACTGTCTGACGCCGAGGGGCCGGGCATAGTTGACGAACGCTGGACGATGGTGGCAGACAGGGTAGCAAGGTACCAGGCGGGCCAGCAGGGATACCCTGGCTGTGCTACTCGTACCATAAACTGCTGCCGCTACCTGGAGCATGCCTTGTGCTTTGTTTGGTTTGACTGTTATTTTACCTTGGTTCTTAGTCTTACTCTGTTGACGACTAGTGGTGTTTTCTTCTTTTTCTTTTTCTTTTTCCAGCTCGTTCTTTTCAAGTGTCTGCCACGTCCCCTACGTGGGGGTACGATGGTTTGTTGCTATACTGAAGTATATACATATACCAGGTATATTTTAGTTTCTTTTTTTTTTTGTTTCTTTTCTCTTTCGAATTGTCTTTGTTTTTGTTTTTGTTTTTTCTCTTTGTTTCGTTTTTGTTTTTCTAAGTCATGGAATGTGTATGTCGTGCCTGTCGTACGCAGTATGATGACATGGCATTGCATTACATACGTGGCAACGTAGTATCTCTGTGGCGTAGCTTTGTGACCACAGAACCTGTATCTCTCTAGGTTTGAAGAATCGGCACGGACACTGGTTGTGCTGGATGTCGACGCGTAGAAAAGAACGTTTAATGTGAAGAAAACAACAACAACAACAACATATAGGGCTAAAGCCAAAATCAAGCACACCTGCTCCATTTGAGCCAAGAACAGCTAGACACTGAAACCAAGTAAGAAGCAAACGGCACGAGTGGTGTTTTGGGCTATGATAAATCAACCTTTTTTTTTTGTGTGCCTGAACATTGAGCGCGTGACCTCCAAAATCTGAATTGTTTTGTTTTCTTTAGGGTATATAGGTACAACGGGCTCCACTTGGACCTACAGAGGGTCACCAGGCTTCGTTTGTTTTGCCACGGCGGGCGCGACAAGAGTATTTCTTCTGGCGCCCCCCCCCAGTTGCCAGCTTGGAAGCCTCTCGACCATTCTCGCGGACACGAATTCTCGGCACGAGATTATTTTGCCGCACCAAACCTGAGACCACCTCAACGCGGGGTGAGGCAGACGAACTGCCGTGTCCACGGTGCTGTAATATGACTCCTGTGACCATAGAAAACAACGGAGCACACATCATAACAACTGAAGCACATCGCACACTTCGAAGAAGAAAAAGTGAAATCAGGGTACGTATGTATGCATAAATACGTACGTACGTACGTACGTACGTGCAGTTCAGAATTTACACTCGTACACAAGAATTGCAACCGAGGGACCACAGGTCTTTGTTTTTGTTTTTGTTTTTCTCTTTGTTTCGTTTTTGTTTTTCTAAGTCATGGAATGTGTATGTCGTGCCTGTCGTACGCAGTATGATGACATGGCATTGCATTACATACGTGGCAACGTAGTATCTCTGTGGCGTAGCTTTGTGACCACAGAACCTGTATCTCTCTAGGTTTGAAGAATCGGCACGGACACTGGTTGTGCTGGATGTCGACGCGTAGAAAGAACGTTTAATGTGAAGAAAACAACAACAACAAACAACAACAGACGCATACGCAGAGAAAAAAGAGTGTACGTGTGGCCTTTCTGATGGGCTGAAAATCAGGCCAAAACAGTTGAAAGCTAGACGAAGTAGACACATCCAGGTGTGCCTGGCCAGTTTCAAGTCAAAAACAGGTACGATGTGAGGCTGGCCAATGGCAGGGCTCCCGGTGTGTATTTTTTTCTTGTTTTTAGGGTGTGCCTGATTTTGGTCCATCATGGATCAGGTATACCTCATTTTGGCAAAATCCTTTTATGTACCTACGAGTTTTACAATAATATTCGTGATATTTGGTAGACCTACGAAGTATACGAGTTCTACAACAATAATCGAGACATTTTATATACTTAAACGGTTTCTACAAAAAAAATCGTCATGTACCTCGTACAAGTTTTACCATAATGTTTGTGATATATACCTACGAGTTTTAATTTTTTTTTGTGATATATGCGAGATAGGTTTGTATTTCAGGTTCGACCTCTGGCTCTGGAGCAAGCTTCTCTTCTGGTAGGGTGTAGCGTGTAGGACACGCCAGGTATGGGTGATGCTCGGCGCGGCAAGCCGAGCAGAAGTGATCATGAGACAAGACACAAGTCATCTCACATCGACGATTATGCCAGCTGTCGTCAGCGGTTACCTGGTGACGGAGGCTGGGAATTGCCCACCTCGACTATCATCATATCTCCGAACATCTGTGGCCACTTTAGTACAAGAATCCATATCCACGATAGCGGACGAACACCTTCTGTTCATGCATGATCATGCATGACAGATATAGCTAACTGACAATAGAGTAACGACCTGAGACTCACATCCCTCTCCGATGTTTGAACGCCTCCTACTGGAGAACCCAGTAAAGGTTTCGAACATTCTATAAGGAAAGGTTTTCAGGCTCTCTACTATTACGGGGGTCCATAGTTAACAGGACCAAATATTGTTGGTAAAAATACCTAAATATATAGGTTTTTATGTACGCCATAGGTCCTGTTAACTATAGACCCCCGTAATAGTCAGACATTTTGTACTGCGGTAGTTGATGTAAATGTTTCAACTGGTTCATCTTCAAAACAAGTCACTCCCTGCGTAGTGGACATGATTGACTTTTACTACAGAACTAGACATATACTAACGATGTGTCAACTATCAGTCGTGGTGTGTATATTTCTTCTTCACTCGCATGTTTGCGTGGTGTCGAATTAATATACCCAACGAGAACCTTCTAGAACAATGGTGTACGAAACCATGTAAACTAATGTATACAATACCATGTATACTTACGATGATATACAAAATCATGTATAGTATCGTATAAAAATTAATGTATACTACCGATGGTATACAAAACCATGTATACTATGGTGTAGGCAACCATGTACGATGAGAGTCCCAAGCCGTTACTCTACTGTCAGTTGGCTATATCTGTCATGCAAGATCGTGCATGAACAGAAGGAACTCGTAGCAATTGTTGTCGTCGGGGGTGGTGGCGAGGGGAGTGGCCTTCACTTCCCCGTCGGACGTAGACGGGGTAGTGGAGGGACCGAAGTCCACGTCCTCCGGCGCTGCCGCCCTGATCCCATATCAACACCGGACATACGGCAAGCGGCAACGATGCCGGAACAGAAACATCTGTAGTGGAGATACTCGACGGCAGTGAGCTATCCTCCAGGGTGGTAAGCATAGGCGAGACGGGACCTATTCCACTCACCATCGCAGCTTCGTGAACAGCAGCTGCCTCATGCCGGTTGATGGTAAGAGCCACCTCTGCTGAGCCCGCCGACAACGGTGCCTGCGGCCGGTTCTCCCGAATGGCTCGTACGTGCTATTTGGTCTCTTCCTCCCCGAGGAGTAAAGCGAGCGCACCCGACGGGGAAGTGAAGACCACTTATCCCCCCCCCACCAACAACAAGCGTGACGTATCACCGTCGCCTCGCGCAGACCAGGAGCCGTCTCCTCGGTCATCATCTTCCTCTTCATCGTCGAGCGAGGAAGCATCCCAACCGGAGGATTCTTTCGAATCGATGACTCCGGGTGCGCTCGCTTTACTCCTCTGGGAGGAAGAGACCAAAGCGAACATACGAGCCATTCGGGAGAGCCGGCCGCAGAGACCGTTGTCGGCGGACTCCACCGTTTTCGGCGGGCTCAGCAGAGGTGGATCTTACCATCAATCGGCATGAGGTAGCTGCTGTGCACTAGCCTGCGATGGTGAGTGAAATAGGTCCCATGTTGCCTATGCTTACCACCCCGGAAGATAGTTCACTGCCGTCGAGTATCTCCACTACAGATGTTTCTGCCCAGGCATCGTTGCCGCTTGCCATAGACAATACCGTGTCGACCGCTTCTGAATCAGCAAATCGTGCTGTTGTGCAGAGTGCAGGAGGAGTGCAACCATTGTCTTCCCCTCAACCCCCGCTGCCGTCAGCAACCCAGACAAACCCACCGTTGAGTTTGCCGCCGCAGTCAGCAACCCAGACAAACCCCGGACTGAGATTGCCGTTGCCGTCAGCAACCCAGACAAACCCACCGTTAAGTTTACCAGCCACTCGCCCCTTGCTCGTAGACGTTGTAGCTGTTGCCGTCACTGCAGCTGACATGCGTGGGGTGCCTCGCTTGACCGGATCTAGCGATCAAAACGTCCCGGAAATCCTAAAGTCATTTTAGGGTCATCGTTAGCCTAAAAGCGAAGCGTCTTCGTCCAAATGACGACGGGTTCGGTGATATCGTGGCATTTACAGCACATCGTCTTGTGCGAAGGACATTGCTTGACCTTAATACAGCAGTTGGTCACAGGGCAGATTGATATCAGCTCAGCTACGGTGTCGTCTGAGTCCGACACGCCGGGGTCATTTACCGCACCTGTCACATGGCAGGAAATGACTCGGGTGCTGCTCGATTTATTCATCCCGGCGAACTCCATTGACGAGTGCGCCAGGCAGATTGCTTTCTTTACTCAGAGGGGAGCGGAAAATGTAATGCGGTTCAGGACGATTCTCTTGCAGTTTCAGGCAGCCGTTGACCGCGTCAACGGCAATCGTACGACCTGGAACGCGATGACTGTTGCTTGGTGGCAACAGGGCTTAGCACTCAACGTCCGTTGTCTGCAACTGATAGCAGAGTAACGACCTGAGACTCACGTAAACCCATATATACGTACGAGTTTTGTCTTTAATATTCGTATTTCATCGTGTTGTCACATTCCTTTTTCTCAACAGAACAGGTTTGGGGCGAGGAAACACGGCTCCCGAAGTGGCGAGTAACGAATCTCAGAAAGTATCGGGGGTGCACTGCACCCGCATACTTTACCGCGGTATGCGTCACATACCGGGAGAGGAAGACACACCGTGGCAGCGGTTGTTTGCCGTTGCCTTGGAAGCGGCGCGTGTAAGCAAGGAGTCGAGGATAACCCCACCCGCCACCAAAGGTGCGGGGAGACCGGTATTCTTGGGTGCGTCAAGGTCTCCGTTGGCCTTATTGTACTGGTTTTAGTGTAGGGGCGGTCAGTCAAGAGGCCAAGGCAGTCTTTCCAGGGCGCGTCAAGGTCTCCATTGTCCTTACTAAGCTGTTTTTAGTGCAGGGGGCGGTCAGTCAAGGCAAGGCAAGGCAAGGCAAGGCAAGCCCGCCCAAGCCTGCTCAACCCCACCCAGCCCACGCCAAAACATGTTACAGCAGAGCGTAACACAACGACAATGGATTGGTGACTGTTTGTCCCCTATGGCAGCAGTTGCGACCACGTTTGTGACACGGCTGCATGAGCAAGCTCAGGCCCACCACCCCACCACCACCACCACTGCCATCGCCCATCCTTACCGTGGTTTTGCTTTCCATGCCGTCGGTGCGATGTGAGGAGCATGCCCTCCGCGCCTGCCCAGGGTACCCGAATACCGGCTGGAGCGAGCAGCTGCCAGGACGACATCAGGGCAGGCACAGGTAACAAAATAAACCAAACAAGATGAAAAGAAACGCTGGTGGGGATTGCTGTAGGTAGGTGATGGAAGCGCTCCTATAGAAGTAAAGGCAAGATATACAACCTCTGGAGCGCGCGCGGAGACAACAGCAACACCAACACAGGCGGTATACGCAGCAACGACAACACCAACAACAATCAACACCAACACCAACAAGACCAACAGCGCCACCAACAACACCAACATCACCAACACCACCAACAACATCAACACCAACACCAACAACACCAACACCAACATCAACACAACCACCACCACCACAACTACCACCACCAACACAACCACCAACAGCAGCACCAACACTAACGCCAGCGCCACCTACACCAACACCACCAATACCAACCAAAGCAAATCCTCCTCACCCTGAGGCCTCGCAGACCGGCCTCTTGTGGCGAGGCCGCATGCCCGCCAGCTTATGTTTCCCGCAGAACTCAACCTTCGCGCCGGGGGACGAGAAGGTCGCAAGCCTCTGGCAACTCGAAGCCTGCGCACACACAACGGCAGCGCACATATACATATATGCTTACAGCGGAAACGCAAGCACACAGCAGATTGGGACACCTTATTGGTTTTAAAAAAAAAAGAAAATATCGACCTGCGGAAGGATGATTTTCTTATATCTGGGTATTAAGAAACAGAAATACCGGCCTAGACTACTGGGTTTCTTTATTTGTGAAACAAGAAAGTGCGCTATACGCAACTTTTCAGTGTAAGACCTACGGCAATGGAAACGCAAAGTTTCCACCACAAGTTTTGATTTTAAGATCATACCCGCCAGAATTTTTCAGAACAAGCTTGCTATGAGCACGATTCTTCGAACCGGCAGTTCCAAACTTTTGGACAACCTAGAAAAAAAAAAGTCTGGGGTCGATGTTGGGCCAAGATCGGCTCCAGAAAAACTCAGACGGATGTTTAGTTCGAAGCGGCGAGATTTCGAGTCCTCGGCAGACATCGATCGACGAAACCAACGACTGCGTCCTGAATTCTAAACGAGGTATGTTCGTTAGGGGCTCCGACCCACCCTAGGGTCACTGATTTCACACAATGGCCGGTGATATGTAGCGGGCTTTGGCCAGGTGCATGATACATATTTGGTACCTGAAATCTTCGAGGCCGTCATCTGCACTCGTTGGCCTCGCCCGACACCAAGCGGGTTGGCCGTGGGCTGAGTCTATGTCGAGGTTGTAGGTCTATCTTCGGACGAGCTGATTTGGTCAGCGTGTTGACAATTTGCACAGAGAAAAAACCAATAGCGCCGCCTGCAGCCGTTCGAACTAAATAAGAAGAAATCAAGCATGTTTTCCCCCTTTTTCCCACAGCGGCGGTACGAAAATATCTTCCGCTGTTTCTTGAAAGCAAGCATTTTGAAAAACAACTTTTGAAACTACGCGTTCCCATTGTCATCGGTCTAACTGCTCTCGAATTTAATAAGTTCTTGTATCTAAATCTTAGCCAGCCTCTATTGTCTGCGGAACAGTGCGTTATACGCAAAAATCACTGGAACTGCTCTCGAATTTCTCATGTTCCTGTAGGCAAAAATGCCGGCACAGCGCGAATAAGTATATCGGCGGCACAGGTTCATTGGCAGCGCAAATATATCGGCAGCACCAAAGTGCATCGGCAGCAGCGCAAAACCAATAGCGGCAGTGCAAAACGATGTTTAGCACGGGGAAGACACATCGGCAACGGCGCAAACAAGTGTATCGGCAGCGCAAATATAGCGGCAAGTAGCGCAAAGCATAGCGACAAAGAAGCGACAGAAGCGTCAGCATCAGCGGTACCAGCGCTGACCGGGTCGGCGAGTGCAACGCGGAAAGTCGAAAGGCGACCCCGCCGCCTGTATATACGATGTCAAAACCATGTTTTAAAACTCCACCAACTTTTTTGGGGTGGACGGGGGGCAAGGGCGGAATTATTCGGGATAAGACTCAGCTATCAAGCCTACGGGACAACAGCCGGCGGAACACCAAGAACCGAAGCCGATCCCCCGCCGCACTCACACCATGATAAACCCTTTTTCAGAACTCAACTTGGGGAGGGGCGAAAGTACTCGGGAATTAGATAGAGGCATCGGTCTACGGGAGCAGCAAAAACGTTCACGAGTGAGTGCAGTGCGTATAAGGCGGAGGAGGCGTTTTTGAACCGGAAACGGCAGCAACCCTCGCCTGAGCGAGGGTTACACAGCGAAACTACTGCTGTAGACCCTGACAATCGCCGCTACGTACTACCTGGTACGTACGTACCACAACACGAATCCATACCACGCACACTCGCATAATGAAAATACCTGGCAGAGGCGATGGTTGACGTTGACCTGGCCGTCCAGCTTGTGAACGAAGCAGAACGACGCGCGGGAACCGGGGAAGCCGAAGTTGCACTGGGTGCTGCACGCCGGAGCCTGAGTGCCGGCGACAACGAAAAAAGCGTTAAAAAAAAAACAAGAGGGTAAAACACATATTGCGCTGGAGGGGTTGGTTGCGACGCTGGTTCTGCTCTCGTATGTTGACTCTTTTATTACCGCACTACACATGTACCTAAGTCTGACTCTATTTCCTAGTGCGCTGTTCCCATGAGGGGACTGCAGCCATAAAGGCTGCAAGGGGTCAACCCTTCTAGGATTGCAGTCCCTCAAGGAGCGATCGATCGATAACTTATCGCATCCGACCTTGACAATCAACAATAGGCTGGCTGTTCGTGCTCTCAGGGTTGGGTCAGCTGAAAGGTGCGTCAGACGCAACGCATTCAACCTGATATCGCGGACTGAGCAATTACTAAGGCTGGGAAGAGTAGGATGGACGTCACTAAAGCTAGATACTGCTGAAGTTGGGTCTGGCGAAGTGAGCCAGCCAACTAGGCTGACTTACTTTTTGTACTTTCCTGGCTCTTTTTAGGACTGCAGTGTCCCTTATTGAGGACACACTTATTTGAGCATTTGAGTGGCATAGACAAGGTAGTAGTAGTAGTAGTAGTAGTAGTAGTAGGGTTCGTCGGGACCGCACCCCTAAAAAGGCCAGCAACAACAACAACAACAACACAATTCGAGCCAATAACAAACGTGCCAGTCAGCCAGACAGTTCACAAACACGCACAACAAGTCCGAAATCTTCCCGCACGCAACCAACTCAACAATACCAGGTACCACTCAGCCCGGACAAAATATGGTAGATATGTATGTACATAAGGACTGCTTGAATTAAAATATGAAGACAAAACCGTCCTTGCATTTCCCGACAGAGTGGTATCATAGCCAACGAAGGGCACACGACAACGACAAAAAAAAACGGCACCCTAACTCTCTTTCTCTACAGTAGTTCCAGACAGGGGGGGGTGGGGAGGCGGGCTACTAAAATCCTGGAGAGCGAAACTGAATGAAAAAAAAAAACGCGTTTTTTTTTTTTTTTCAATTTTTAGAACCAAAATTCCAACCCGCTACTACGTAGATTGTTTCCAATTCCGACATGGTGGTTAGTGTGGCTCCGCTTGGATGGTGTGGTGTGGTGTGGTGTGGTGTGTGCGGAGGAAGAAGAACAACATCGTCGCGGAAAGCTGGCATGAAAGGTGCCACCTGGATAGAGGCGACGCTCGCTCACCCAGCGAGTACGCTGGGATTCGACCAGCGAGGAGAGACTGGAAAAAAACGACGGACCGTCGACGAGCGGGGAATCGGGCTTCCGATTGAATGGATACTTCGGTATATTTTTCCGCACGATGCCTTCTGTCGTGAGAGAAGCCCGGAACGGGGGAGGAGGCGCTTCGGGCGGGGGTTATTCTTGCTTCGCACGAAAATCGGAGACATACGAGGGCTACGTGCGTGGACGAAGCGACAAACGCCGCTGTTGTTGTCCGATTGAATCCAACCGAAACGATGCGTTTCCTGACCGTGCACGCGGCCCTTAGGTGTATTTTCTATCTATAAATAGACAGGAAGCCAAGGGTGGGAGAAGGAGCTGTGCCAGCGTGTGTTCTCGACAAGGGGGAGAGTGCTGACGCAGAACGACACGCCAATACCGACGAGATGTTTTCGAAAGCCACCATTTTCGTTTGTGTGGTCTCCCCCCTTGAGGCATGTTTTTGGAGATACTTGGCCTCGGAAATTTCTCAGAGGGGGTGTGTTTTCTCATCACCCGTGTGATCGTGTTGTAGGGCATGTTTACTGTCAGTAGTGCTCATAAATCCAGCAGTCGCAGCATCTCGGTCGTCAACGGTGCAATATACTCTTGCGTTCTGTGAGTCCCAGGTCGCTACTCTGCTGTCAGTTGGCCATATCTGCCACGCAAGATCGTGCATGAACAGATGGTGTTCGTCCGCTATCGTGGATATTGATTCTTGTACTAAAGTGCCCACAGATCTTCGGAGATCTGATGATAGGTGAGGCGGGGAATTTCCCAGCCTCCGTCACCTAGTAATTGCTGACGACAGCTGTCATAATCATCGATGTGAGATGACTTGTGCCTTGTCTCACGATCACTTCTGCTCGGCTTGCCGTGCCGAGCATCACCGATGCCTGGCGTGTCCTACACGCTACACCCTACAAGAAGAGAAGCTTGCTGCAGACCCAGGCCGAACCTGAGACACACACCTATCTCACAGTCCTCGCGGTTCAAGGTACTCCTGCTGTCGATAAGTATGCTCGTCCGTATACACGATCTTGGGTCACACATCGCTGCACAGACGCATTCATAGCTCTGCATACTCCGCGACACTCACAAACAGCAACAGCAGCAGCAACAAAAAGAAGCAAGCGTAATCACTGCTGAACACCTGCCTCTGCACAGCTGCTGCTCTTGCTGCTGCTGATGTCGTAGCTACATGTGAGTGACTACGGTATGAGCATGATACCTCCTACTGCAGAGTTTCACTCCACGACGCACACCTCGGCATATTGGGGTCACGACCTTTTTGATCAAACCCACGGTCGAAAGCCTGAAAGTACTTACATCTGATGATCTGCTGTGTACGGGATGCGACTGCTGCACAGCCTCCTGCTGTCCACAGCCTCGCTTGCTCCTTCTGCGGATACAGCAGCATAGCTTCGATCGATCGCACCGAAGGGTCTAGAATACACAAATTAAAAATCCTCAGTTTTATAGTTCTCAAAAAGAGCCTGGGTGGCTATGACATTTGCCGGCGAAAGCCTTCTTTCCTTTTTTCTTCTTTCGTTTTGTGTGCGTCTGTATACCAAGAGCACGGCACCACCGCGGGCGAGCCCGGCGCCGTCGCGGGTGTCCGTGGGCGCTGGCGGGAAGAAGGGGGGTTGGAAGGAGCGCGGTCGTCGTTTTTGTGGCTAGGCGTCGCCTGTCCATCGAGACATGAGGGAAGCATGAATGAGCTCTGTCTGGCCTCCTGGTGTGGGGTGGGATATAATATGTACGAGTCTATAAGCGTCGTTTTGGTCTGCGAGCAAAAATACAAGCGATTATTATTTTCGCGACCAAGCTGAACCTCACAGAGAGAGCTCCTTAGTCTGAGCACCACCATTGTCGAGCTGGCGAACGAGGGCCACCGTGAGCACCGGGCTTCACGCGAGGCGGGCGACGGGACTTACCGTGGCAGAGAGGGAGGAAAGCTTTACCCGGATCGAATCGGTGCCGAGGGGGTGGGGGTGGCGAGAGGAGCTGGGAGCGTACGAGGCTGACAAAGCTCTGACGTACGTTTTTTTTGTTTACCGGCGCAAGGTGTCCCAATTAGGAGGGAAATGATACGTCCGAGGGGACGGGGGTATTTTCTTCATTTTCTTCATTTTCGTTTTCATTTTCATTGTTGTTTCGGTGCTGTGGCGTGCTGTGCTTTCTCTTTCGTGCATACCGAAGAGAAGAAAAAAAAGTATGTACGTACGTACATGCATACGGCGTCCGGGCGGTTTTCCTGGATGGAGTATGGAGCTCTTGGCACTTGCAAGTCACCTGTTTGCACCTCATTGTTTTAGACGGGCTATTCCGTTCCACCTTCCTCGTGAGCGAGAGTAGCGGTCGGAACCGCCCCCTGCGCGAAACGCCTTACTTCTATGTCCGTCCGTCGTCCGCCGTCCGACCGCCATTTAAAAATTAAAGAAAAAACTCTTCCGGGTTTCCAAATAGAGCAAAACAGCAGTCGCCCAAGCAAAAGCAGCAGACCTGCAGAACAGTACGCCCCCCAAAACGCGCACACACACGCAGGGCGACCGCTCACATTCTGGCGGGGTAGCAGGCAATTAAACGATGGCCATTGGGGTGGGGTGCGATTGGCGGTGGGCACGCTAACGGCGGCTGGTGCAGGGTGGGGTGTGGTCGGCGGACTCGTGCAGTTGTTGCGTGTTTTGTTTTCTTTCGTGTCATTAGCGCAGATGGAGAGCACAGCGGGATCCATCCACGCAGCACCAGGCCGCAGGACAGTCGCCGCGGAGGCCGTGTGCACCCAGCGTTTCGGATGCGAACGGCTCGCGAGGCTACCTGTTATCCGCTGGTCTCTCGTGTGCTTCCTGTTGTTGGATGCCTTCTACAGCAAAAATCTTCTACAATCAAACCCATTTTACACTTGGTGGGTACTCAAGAGCAATGCTACTTGCTGTGTGTAGTATGGCGGAGGAGAATGTTGGAGGTATAGCGGGTCGAGAACGGCACAGCTGTACGCCGAAGAGCAGGACGACTAGGGGCAGGCGGCAGGACAGCTGCCGCTGAGGCCGTGCGCACCCAGTGTCTCGGGTGTGAACGGCTAGCTGGGCTACGTACCGTGCTCCGCTGGTCTCTCGCGTGCTTCCTGTTGTTCGATGTCTTCTACAGCAACTACATTCTACCATCGGACCAACTTCACACTTGAGGGGTACTCAAGAGCAACGCTACTTTGCTGTAGTATGGCGGAGGAGGTTGTTGGACGTTCAGCGCGTATAGAACGGCGTAGCTGTACGCCGAAGCGCAGGGCGGCTAGGAGCGATCGCTCGCCGACTGGCGGGGGGGCAGGCAGTTCCACGTTGGCCAGTGGGGTGGGGTGTGATTGGCAGCGGGCAGGTCAACCGTGGCGGTAGGGTGTGATCGGCGGACCCGTGTGCGAGTGGTTGTCGCATGTTCTGTGTATTTCGTATCCAGTACGTTTGATACGTTTGTTGATTCCGTTTTTCGTTTTTGCATCAACACACACACCATCGCACACAGATTGACGACACATAAAAATATCCTACTGCGCAAGTTCCTGGCGATAGCTATCATACGTACACCATCTTAAGGTCCACAAACGAGAAATAACTTATTTGAACAACCAAGACTCATTTTTGCGGGACGCTAAAAAATTTGACCTAGAAATCGTGCTCAGCGGCGAGCGCTACACTGCATCCTACCTGTATACGACAACAACGCGCCTCGTGATTGCTGTTCTAAGAACCACCGGCAGCCAAGCCACATGTTTGTTTTCCGTGATTTGTTGGGTTATCACGCGGAGTCGACTTGGTTGGTCAATGTGCATCAATTGCGACTTCGTTTTAGGTGGGGCTGAGTCGCATGGCTCCCATTCCCTATGTGCGTGGGATTTTTTTCGAACAATTTTGCGACAAGACGGTGGAATTGCTGTTTGTCCCAATTTTAACTCAGTATTGGGCCCGGGCATGAAGTTTCATGCTTCTTGCAGCCCTCTACCGTCGGGTACAACAATTTTCTTAGCGTCTCCTTGCCCCGGCTATTCCCACCGGGAATGCCGGGTAGGGTGCCCGTCAGATCATGTTAAGACACGAGCATGTTTGCCATGTCTGGTGGTGCTATTCTCACCCCCGTTGTTAACTCTTACGCCTACAGCTGAGTCAACTGTGTTCGCCAATGTGTTCGTGATTTTGTTTACCGCTGAGCGTCTGAGAACTTTAGCGCTGTCTCAATTTTGTGCTCATTCACGCTTCCGTTTTTGACCACGCTTGTCCCTCCTCTTTATCACCAGGTCTACCCACGCTTGCTACCGTTACGCCAGCTGCTTGCACTATCGTTTGCACCGGGAGTCCGGCAGCTCTAGCTAATCTACTACCCGAACCGGTTTGAGGCAACCGGTTTCGGCCGGGCCGTGCAAGCGAGCACCATCCACCGCAAGGCTCGCAAGGCGAAGGTCGCCGCCGGCAGGGACTGCCACTACCGCGACTACCCTATGTGTCGCCACCGCGACTCGCACTCGCGCCCCGAGTGCCGGTTGGCGAAAGCACATGCGGAGAAGGGATGGGTAGTCAGTAAGGCCGATGGGAGAGAGGGCCCGCGCCCGTCGCCTCAAACCGGTTCGGGGAGTAGATTAGCTAGAGCTCGCGGTGCAAACGATAGCGCAAGCACCTAGCGCAACCGTAGCAAGCGTCGGTAGACCTAGTGAGAAGAGGAGGGACAAGCGTGGCCGAAAAAACGAGCGCCACCCCTCTGGCGAACACCCGTGCAAGACACATACATGCAGACAGCCAGTCGAATACTGTAACAGACATCGCAAATAAGCAGCAGGTACCGAGCGTATTAGCACTACAGCATGGAGTGGGACACACCGTAGAGACAACAAGCAGAGTCGAGAAGAGTAGTCAGCGTCAGAATGTTACGTTTTTCACCTTCCGTGGTGCCGCAAGCCTTGAAAGTTTCTGCTGCGTACCGCAAAATTAATTGAATGAGAAGAATCACCATCAAGTTTTTTCATCATGCGACCCTAGCCAGGAATAGCACTTTTGATGCGCCATCGGCAACCCCACCACTTTGTGTTTTCACGGGTGAGAATCATCCGGGTTATTTTTGCGGTAAACAACTGCAGTAGTACAGCAATTGTACTCTCACGTTGCTGTTGTTTCTCATGACCCTGGGTCGACCGCGGTCCACGTTTACGTTCGTGTGCTACGGCTCCTACCACCGCTACTGGTACTTGCTGGTGCTGTATGGGCATGGGAACATCGTTCAACAAGAAGGGGAGTCAAAACAAAATGAAAAAATGAGACACATGGCGTCTTGCATGGCGATATGTTTATTTTGGTGTCGAAGAAAACACCGATATGTTTGTTTCGTTTTCGCTTTTTTGGAATCCCGGCCGGAGATCTGCATGGTGGAGCTGTTGTTTGGGGGCGATTGACAGGAAAAACCACTTTACGTGGACGGCTGCCGTTGTGCTCATCATAACAACAACTATTAATACTACTGCTGTCGTGCTCCTGTCAAAATAGAGCGGGACGAACTGCTGTTGCTCGTCGCTTCCTGCTTCGGCTTTCGAGCGAGGTTCCAGGTGCACAGCAGTACAACAATGGTACTCGTTATTGCGACACTAAAACGACCGCAGCGCGAACCACGTTGCTATTGTACTGGTTCCCTTTCCATTGCCATGTTGCATGAAGCACCAGCAGGTACTTCCTCTTCCGTTAGCCCGTACAGCAGTGCCTCCCTTTCACTCCTTCTCGATCAGGCCGAACGCTCGCGCGAGGCAACACACGTTTCTGGTTCTTCGCCAGCACCAGGCTGATGCTCACCTGACATGTCCTGTGCTTCTTCAAACGCTTCGCCGTCTCCGCGGAAGGAGTTCGAGCTGACAATGGCGACGACACCGCCGGCGCAGGATCCTGTGGGGTGGTGGCAGAGTAGGAAGCTGTGGGGATAAGCGCCAAGAGGGAGGCCGCGTGAGCTTCGGCCGCGGCCGTCATGGCAGCCATCCCTCCCAACTGCGAGTGCTGGAGAAGTTCGATCGGAGATCCGGGATGGGTTGACGACTGTGTCTGCTCCATACCGTCTAAGCTTGTTGATCGATATCGATCGTTGATGCTAGTCTTCCTCGTGGTAGTCAATCGGACGCTACGAGTTGCTCCGGTCTGCACTGACTCCTATCTTCAGTGCATTTGTCCCTCTCTGTCACGTGTTTCTAAGTACATCAAGACAGAAGAGCTTCGTAGCGCTTCAATGGGAATGACTGCTGTAGCACTTCGTGAGTGTTGATCATGATGTCGTCCGTTACATGATATGGAAGCATGTGCAAAACGGGGACAAATATCCCCTGCCGTAATTGTTTCCTCTCCTCTCTGTATCCAGGTAACAAATAATACAGACTTTTAGAACTGAGGGCTGCTGCTTCAGCTGCTTCGTGCTTTGCTTGTTGCTGCCGTGTCCGCGGTATGGTACATACGTCAAACGGGATGTACTACATTGGGTGAAAAACGTGAAAACTGGTTTGATCTCACAGATTTGTCACACGTAGGTGTCATTTTCACGGGCGGAGCACGTCAACAGGCAGCGGCGAGCGCAGAGAGACGGGCATGGTGAACGAGCCGGACGCGACTGACGGTGGACGGAGACAAGTGCGTGTCGTGTGTGTGTTTGTGCGTCTTGGACGTTCTGTGTTCCATCATTCGTTGCGTCTCATTGCTGTACAGCAGTATTCTTGCGTGTATGTGTCCCCAGCAGAGACAGGACAAGTTCGAATTTTCTCTAGCAGCAACAGCAGCCAGCGCAGCAAGCAGCAGCAGCAGCAGCAGCAGCAGCGGCAGCAGCAGGTCGTAGTTGTGGAGATGGACACGCACAGCGACCAGCAGTGGACACGCAGGAAACACAAGCGTCGCGCCTCTGACCTTTTTACCTATTAATAGAGGTTTTCGCAAGGTATTATTGCTTGTTTTTATATATATGCGAGGGTGACAACACCAAGCTGCCATGCCATCGTCGGCGGGGCGCCCTGCTCACCGCCACCACACTAGACTTGGCACCCCCGGGTCGGCGCTGGGACAATTGCGACGGCTCCAACCCAGTCCCTTTTTTTCTGCTACGTGCTCTCTTGGGTGATTGAGTATCGCCTTGCATGATGAACCATCCGCCCCGCATTTTGTTTCGCTTTGTTTCCATTCCATTGTCTCTGGCACTGCTTGCTGCGACGGACTGCGACTGCTGGGGGCACAGGCGTATCTGAGATGCGTGTGCGCCGCTTTGAATTTTGACGTGGGGGAGATTTGGAGCTGGCGCAATGACGAAGATGCTCATAATGGTAAGAAACCACTGCAGTCGCAACACCATGCCAAGCGGTCTTGGTTGGTCTTTGGCCGGGGAGGAAGGAAAAAGTGAAATCAAAACACCCCTATGTCGTACCCGTGTTATACGAGTACGACTACGCTTGATCACGGGCGGAGATGCATTGTTTGGTCGTTGGTCATGCGTCATGCATCCCAGCCGGTCTTTTGTTGCCTTTTGTTGCCGGCCAGAACTGCTGCCGTGCTCGACCGCCACCATCAGCGGAGTTTAATATTCAGCAGTGAGTGTAGGTATGTGCAGCGTATAGCATACCAGTTTACCGATACCAGGCATACTTGTATTAACAGTACGTTAAAGTCTATACGCAGAGCATACGATCAATACTACTCATCAATACGGATCAGTACGAGTACGTTGCAGAAGTCGCAGCAGCAAGCAGCAAAACGTTAGTGAGTACAGCTGCTAACAGCAGTATTTAGTCGTACGGACTGCTGTACGAGTCTACAGCAGTACTCTTACCCCTGTATACAACACGTAGCAGCAGCATTAGGAGCAGCACTACGTTGTACACTGCTGTTGTGCCTCGTAACTGATACCCCAGAAATAGCAGCAGCATTGTCTGGAGAATTGATTGGACTGCCTTTCTGATTGCCCGTGCTTGGCTTGGATATGCTCGGATTCCGATTCCGAAGCACAGAATCTATTATTAGTATTAATAGTATCTGTACAAGCAGTACTCTGTAGTCTAGAGTTCCACGTGGCAGTTGCAATGTATACCTGGTGTATACTCGTACATCCATACTGGTATCATACATACAGGTATCTTGAGATACCTGGCACCTGGTGTGTTTATACAGCAGTACCTACCCACAGGGGCGTTGCCAGGAACAGACCCGGGATGACAAAGCGAAAGAGGACCACCGCCACCGCCACCACCACCGTCACCACTGCCGCCACCGCCGCCTTTAGACCGCCACTAGTGGTACTACTCTCCCCCAAGATGGTGTCCTGCATTAACCTATATCCCTGCAGCGCTTCTGCGCCTAGGAGGCGGGAGCTGCATGTTGATTACACCTCCCTTCGAAAGTCGAACGACTGAGTAAGGCAAGGGACTAAAAAGTACCCCCCACCGCCCCCCGCGTAGACCCTCTCATGTCTATGGCCATACGACTACGGACATGATGATTATGAGTACACCCCCGCCCCCCACAAGGAAGAACGGGATGTTTGTTAGAGGAGGATATGAGGAAAATAGGCGAATGTGGCGCGGGGAAGTTTGATACACTAGATAGGAACGAGACAACGATCGCTGTCCTAGGAGATGGATGTTGGCGACAGGCGGCGAAGCGGGAAGGGGATACTATGAGCAAAAGTGTCCATGTAATGTATGGGAACACCGTAATGAGCGCCCAACTGCTGTTGAGGAGAGGTGTCTCTTATTAGGGGTCGTAGCGGTGTTCCGTCTCGAAGGTGATGCGTGGTCAATGGCCAAATGACTTACGGCAAGCAACAAATGAGTACCCCCCCCCCCCCCCCCCCCCCGCTCCCCACCCCCGGCCGCCTCCCCCCCTCCCTACGATAAGTCCGAGTTCATGTTGGCACATCGGCTACTGCTGTATTATGCGTACGAATACAGTAAGTATGATACTATAATACTTCTGCTGTGGCTGGAGTCCGAATATGCCCCGGCCGCTAAGGCGGGCCAATCCCAGCAGAAGCTCGCTGTTTGGTGCCTCACGTGCCGTACCCGAGCAGATGGTCAACAGACGACATACCGGTATAGGGCAATAAGACGCGTTATATGTAGAGTTGCACCCCGCCTGACTGAGAACCGGGTACCCGGTGGCGGGTACCCGAGACTGTCGGAACCCGAACCGTCCCGGTCCAACTCACGGAATCGCGGGTATTTGTACCCCGGGTACCCGGGTACCCTTCAATTGTTCTATACGGAGGCCTCAAGACTGGGGTATACCTTGATTTACACATACCCTGCAGACTACAGACGGACAATAAATAGAGAATATCCCTCCCTGCGTTCACACAACACGCTACTACCACAGCGTAAGCGACCCTACTTTTCGTACCATGAACCACAGAAGATAGACCAATCACGAGAAGTCCCAAGCTTTGATGTTGCTGTTTGTAGAGAGACGGATGTGATTGTGGCAATGAGATCGACCACCACATAAATAGTGTATGGTAACCCGGGTACCCGGGTACCCGGGTCCGCCTTACCATGCCACCGCTCAAACGCCAAAAGGGGAGCAAATAGTGTATGGTAAACCGGGTACCCGAGGACCCGGGTACCCGTGTCTGCCTTACCCACCGCCGTTCAAACGCTAAAAGGGGAGCAAATAGTGTATGGTAACCCGGGTACCCGGGTACCCGTGTCTCCTGGGACCCGGTACCCGGTTCCGGTTCCGGTTTCGGCTCAACCCCACCCCACCCGGTCGGGTACCCGGTTCCATATTTTGAGACCGGGGTGCAACTCTAGTTATATGCATTAAATTAACGCCGCCATATGTGTTAAACTCCCTAAAAACGGGGTTCGGAATCACGTACGGGCGGAGGCGGGAACTCATATCAGATTGAGGCGGCCAGGCCTGCACTGCCATGCTTTTCGCCGAAAGGGGTTGCCATAGACGTTTTTGTACAGAGTACCAGGTATTAAGGGGGGACCGCAGTAAATAGGACCAAATATTGTTGGTAAAAGTAGGTAAATATATAGGCTTTTGTGAGTACCGTAGGTCCTATTTACTATGGTCCTCCGTAATAGTAATTTCCAGGCCTGTGAGTTGGATGACTGGAAGTCGCCAGCGTCGTACGTGTTGCTACTCGCAATAGTAGGTATTGTTGTTAGTTGCAGCGGTACGAACTATCCGATTGTTTGGGTTTTCTTGTTCGTGGAAGGCTTGTTTTCTAAGGGGTGCACATTTCCCCGCGAGCCCACTCGCTCAGAGAGCGAGCGAGAGAGAGAGAGAGCTGAGGGGGTCTACTGCGACTCATAGTGCGCATCAAGAGTCATCGCCATCGACGGTGCCGGCACAGACGGCAGTAGTGCCGAAGAGGCCGTTGGCGTTTGTTTTTGTTCGTTCGTTTGCCTGTAAAATGAAGCCAAATAGCACCAGTCGACTATTATATAGTCAACCAAAAGTCGGTCACGAATAGTTGGCTGGCTTTCGCGTTCGCCAGGCAAGTAACAACTACGACTCTGACTGGCCATATAAGCTCTGTTTGATGTTCATATTAGAGTCCAAACGTGGATTATTTTTCCGGTCAGAGTGGTAGCCGGGAAGTCCAGCCAACTCAAAAGCCTTATGACGGGGGGCTTAGTAATAGGTCCAAACAGTATTATTAATAGTAAAAATAGGGAAATATCTAGGTTTTTTGTGTGTACCGTAGGTCGAATTTACTATGGTCCCCCGTAAGGGCCCATGTGAACGGGGACTTTCGGCTCTTTCAATTTGACTTGATTTTTTTTTCCTAATTTAATATAAGGGCCCATCTTATCGAGGACTTTCGGTTCTTTCAATTTGACTAGATTTTTTTTTTTCTAATTTAATTTACATGTGATTGGCCGAAATTTAGTGTTCCTCGTTAAGATGGGCTCTAATTTTTTCCCATTTGAATCGCCTCTTTTTCGCCTCTTTGTTCGTATCATATACAGCAGTAGCAGTATGTGTATCATACCTGGCACCTGGTACTATTTTCTATTTTCCGTTCTTGGTGAGAATTACGATTAGACCCTTTTTTATCGAGGACACGGCGACAAATACCAGAGGGAGGAGGTCATGTGTGGTTGGGTGCTTTGATGATGACGATGGCGATGTTAGCTTGATGACGATGACGACATCTTTTGGAAGTATACGATGGTCGTCATGGGGATATGTGACTCGAAGTGACGTAATGATGACATGAAACGCAACAACGGAAGCTATGGTGTGGTGGTATATTACTTACAGTAAACAGTTTCGGGTAAGTTTTCGGTTTTCAAAACCCCCGCCCATAAGAGATGGCCTTAGACCCTTTTTTATCGAGGACATGGTGACTAACATCAGAGGGAGGTTATGTGTGGTTGGTGATTTGGTGACGATGACGATGTTGGCTTGATGGCGATGACGACATCTGCTGGAAGTATACGATGGTCGTCATGGGAATGAGTGACTCGAAGTGATGAAATTGTGACACGCAACGAAACAACGGAAGCTATGGTTTGGTGGTATACTACTTACAGCAGTAGTCGAATACCAGCAGTGTATAAATACCGGCGTCCCCGGTGGCTTGGTAGGTGGTCCGCGTGCCTGTCAAGATCAATTTCGTGGGTTCAAGCCCCACCGAGTGCATGCTCATTGGGACTTTTTCTTGCATAAAAAATTGATAAGCGGAAAGCGCGAAAGCGTGAGTTGGCTACATTCGATGAAAATCGACGAGCAGTGGGAATGCCGAACCCATTGCGCGACAAAAAATAAAGGCACGTACCGGGGGGGAGAAGGGACGACACCTGTGACCACGGCTTGTCCAGAAGATCGTCGAGGGTAAAACCTCCTACGAGTGGGCTGGGAAGTAAAAGTGATGGATAAAAATAATAATAATAATAATAATAATAATAATAATAATAATAATAATAATAATAATATTCGGAAAACGGAGTACCTGGTATCTGGTGTATCATACGAAGCATGTTGGGACACCCACTTTTGTGCCCGTGTTTGTGCACCCACGACTTTACTACACACCTCAGCCTGCTCCCGTTCCGCAACTCTCTCGCATTGTACCTGGATCGCCGGCGTGTGTATGTCGCGTTCCTCGTATCCAGTATGATATGCCATTGCGTTGTTTACTCTCATGGTTGCTGTATTGCACCATTGCACCGCACGCACCATCTTTCTGTGTCGTGGTTTCGTCAACACATAACTTGTATCTCTCTAGGATTGAAGAATCGGCATGGACACTGGGTGTGCTGGATGTCGACGGGTAGAAAGAACGGTTCAATGCGAAGAAGGCATATACACGAACACCCTGATCCCACGCCGACTTGGCCCTACCCGCACCTGAGCCCTCCAAACTGTCCCGGGATATATAATTTTCTGCCGGCACGGCCCACTTGGCACTTAGGCACCCTGATCCCGCCCAACCCGATCCCCATGTTCGAGGGTTTCCACAAAACGCCCTTGCGGGACGACAGAAGTATATACAGTATATTCTATGTCCTGGGTGCACAAAAACGGGGACTATCGTCTGTGTCCTGATAACCTTGGGGTGGTGGTGACGGCGATGGCGACGAGGAGGAAACTATGGTGAAAACGTGAGAGCATCGAAAACGATCCCAGCTCGTATTTTGCCCTCGAGGGTATATATAATCCCTATTACGGGGGACCCTATTAAGTAGGACCTGCGGTACGCACAAAAACCTGTATATTAACCTATTTTTACTCACGGTATTTGGTCCTATTTACTATGGCCCCCCGTAATAGGGTGTGTGCGTGTTTGTTGGGGGGGGGTATGTAGACTCTGGACGCGGGGGTTACCACCCGGGTATGTACCTAGGTATGACCCAAACATCGGAGTGGTATGCCCAATTTTTCGGGGGACCATAGTAAATAGGACCGAATATCGTTTGTAAAAAATGAGAAACATATAGGTGTTTGTGTGTACCGTAGGTCCTATTTACTATGTTTCCCCGTAAATCGTACGCAAAAAAGTCGTTGCCGTCCTGTGATGACTTGCCCGAGGTACGCTCCTGTAGGAGCACTCGAATACCATATACAAGTATACTCATGCACGCAGGAAGCGGAAAAGCGAGTCCTATCATGTATGACTCTGTCCGGTGAGTAAGGGTCGTTTGGATATTCTCAGCGTTAGGGCCCTGGTCCAGCTGTACCAGCAGCACTACTGCTGTACTGGCAGTAGTGCTGCACTGGCTGGGGGAGCTGCCAGTGCTGCCAGTACTTCGACGACCTACGTACGTACATGCGTCACACGACAACGCCCCATACGTGACGACGGAGACGATTCAAGTGCGGACTCGCCCTCAGTGCAGGTCGGCCTGGCATAAAACCTCCTGCAGGTCGTGCGTGTGAGTGTTCGAGGCTGGCCCTTTCGACCCCCTGTGTTTTCGTTCGCAAGAAAGCCTCCGAAAACACGCTGCAGAGCCGTGCGTGCGACCGCCCCTGCCGACCTCGGAGCGTATAGATTGGCGTTAGTCGGGGTTATCTCGGGAGTCGGGTTAGTCTCGATTGACGTGCAAAACTGAAATTTATCCTCATCGGCCTGCAGGCGTTTTTTTTGCCTATCCCGTATTTCTGCGTCCTATAACTTTTTACGTACAAGCGAAAAAGAAATCGCATGAAGGGCGTGCGTGCCTCCGGCAGGGTGCCTCAAGCGGGGCCCTCCGGGGGCGCCTCCGGCGAGGCCCCCTCACGAGCCGATGGGGGGGGCGATGACCGTGGCTTCGCCGTGATCAGCACGTCGTGACAGCCGACGCACTGGAGCTACCAGGTCCCAGGATTGAACGGGCTTCAATCAGTTAACCCCTTTATTACATATACTGCATTCCCTTTGTGTGGGCAAAGCAGTCAAATTCTAAGTAGTTTGTCCCCCACCCCAAACGGGACTGTGGTCCTACAAGGGTTATAAATATACCCCAGGCCTTCTGGTGGACGAACACCCGAACGGTCGTTGCGTTACAGTTACGTTTCCGGACAGAGTGGCCTAGTATGTGTGCACCAGAAAGTTTGAGTTGCATATATCATGCCTGGCACGACTGCTGCGAAGATGAGTTTCGTTTTTTTTTTTTTTTTCGATCTAAAACTCGTAACGGCTGATTTGTGTTTGTAATTTTACTGTTAATAATACCTGGGATTCATATGTTGTTGTTGTTGTTGTTGCTGTTGTTGCTGTTGCTGTTATTGTTCTCACATTAACTCATCGCCAACAAAAAAATAAGTCGTTCGTGGTCACAAGAAAACCTCCGAAAAATAAATCTGGTACGTACCATTTTGGGCGTAAATATGACGACCGCTTGGTATTCATATTACTGCTGTGTGAACGATGCCTTGCTTTTCCGCGCAGAGCGGTGTTGGACTGCTGCGGTCCCACGAGTAAGACGTAACCTATCTGCTATGTATGCGCTATACGTACTCGGTAATGTATTGATATGTTTATCATGTTGCTAATGTTTTCGTAGAACACCTATTACAGGGGTCCATAGTTAACGGGACCAAATTTTGTTAGTAAAAATAGGTAATATATATGTTTTTATGTACACCATAGGTCCTGTTAACTATGGACCCCCGTAATAATAATAGAAGACAACGGCGTCCCCGGTGGGTTGGTGGTCCGCGTGCCTACTAAGATCAATTTCGTGGGTTCAAGTCTCACCGAGCGCATACTCGTAAGGACTTTTCTTGCGTACGAATTGAGTAGCGGAAAGCGCGAAAGCGTGAGTTAGATACAGTGTATTCGATGAAGATCGACGAACAGCGGGAATGCTGCGCCCTATGCGCGATAAAAATGAAGGCACGTGCTGGGGGGGACAAGGGACGACACCTGTGACCACGGCTTGTCCACAAGAAGACCGCTGAGGATAAAACGTCCTACATATTAATTCTACGAGTTTGGCTGGAAAGTGAAAGTGATGATTTAAAAGAAGAAAAAAAAGTCCCTTAAGCGATGTGTTTACCCCTGGAGGTAAGACATAGCCTTGCGTGCGTACGTATGTACCTATGATACCTACTTGGTTGTAATGAAGTACTACGTGCGATCGAGGTTTCACACGCAGCTTGCAAGAATGGGTTTCGACAAAAAATGACTCTCGCAGTTGAGGTGCCTTTGATACTTTGTTCGAATGATATATACATCCGGTCGCATTGACGTATTCTCGTGGTTTTTCCCCAACATTTTTTTTCGCCATTTTTCTTCTACGCAAAGATGTCAGGAGACAGTATTTTCAGCCCTTGACAGACAGCAACTTTGCCTTGACTGACACCGAACTACTAGGTTTTAGCGTGGAACACGCGGCCCTTCATTCACCCTTGATGACAGCTCACATTTCGCGTGGCTTGACATGTCTCCTGACAGATTTGCTTCTACGTAGTCGCAAGTCAGACCCGGGACCACACAACAACCCCCCCCCCCCCCCCCCCCCTGTGGTCCGTGCCTTTTTGCATTTTTTATCGCGAGAAGACTTCATTCAGCCCTTTCTTTCCCCCGTCGACTCGCATCGAATTGGCATGCCTACGACTCCGTGGAAGCAGTTTCAGTCATTTTAGGACCGCAGTCTCGTCTTCGGGACAGACCGCTCAAATTCCAAGTAGTTTTGTCTCCCAATCGGGACTGCAGTCCTGAAAGGGGGTTTTGAAGACTATTATTACGGGGGACTATAGTACATAGGACCAAATATTGTTGGTAAAAATACGTAAATATACCTGGTATAGGCTTTTGTGTGTACCGCAGGTCCTATTTACTATGGTCCCCCGTATATAATAGTTTTGTACTACTCTGCCGGTGCGGAGTATTGTGCAAACAGCAACAGCAGCATCAGCACCAGCACACCAGTGGCACTCACCCAACAACGGCTCTTGCACGGGGGTGATGATGCTGAATGCTGCTTTCACAATACACGAATCCTGTACCGCTGCCGTTTTTCACCAAGAGCGTTGAAATCGCGCAGGGGTGCGATCGATCGTTTCTTAAGCGCTCGTTTTCTCTGAGCAACGGTCCGGGTGCTAACAAAGTCGACATATATCTATATATATTATGCTTTTTTTTTTTTTTTCTGAACAACAGCTGTGATGAGAGATCCGAGGATTTCGTCGAAAACTCGTCTTTTTGCAAGCTGTGTGTCATACTGACTTCGATCGCGTGTACTACGGGGGGCCATGATAAACAGGACCTACGGTACACCCAAAACCCAATATATTTTCTCTATTTTTACCAACAATATTTGGTCCTATTTACTATGCCCCCCCGCAATACTACGGGTTTCATATGACCTCATGCAGGGTATTCATACAGTAGTCCGTGTACGAGGAAGAAAAAGTCGCCTTTTTTTTTTTTTTTTTTTTTCACTCATCACTTTTACTTTCCAGCCTAAGACCTATTATGCAATGGTAACGCGAAGTCCAAAAGTTTTCTTTCAAAAATATTGCTTAAAAAAACAGCCGAAAATATCCTCGTACCGCCGCTGTGGGGAAAAAGGGAAGAAAATGTTTGGATGTTTCCTTCTTTTTTTTTTTTCTATCGGCTGCAGGCGGCGCAATTTGTATTCTCTCGTTGCAAATTGTCAACACGCTGATAAAAATCAGCTCGTGCGACGATAGATGCTCGATCTCGATAGAGACTCAGCCCACGGCCAACTCGCTTGGTGTCGGGCAAGGCCAACGAGTATAGATGACGGCATCGAAGACAGCAAGTGAATACATGCTCTAGGGGGCGAGAGTTTGCCGGTGGCGTCCTACGGTTCCTCCCAAACCTGAAAAAAAGCCTGTTTTTTGGCATTCGACAAGGATCCAGAAATTTTGTCTTCAGTTTTGTACACACCAGCGGCGAATTGTTTTTTTATCGTACACTTGGCCAGCGCCCGCCACACGTCACTGGCCATTGCGTGAAGACGGTGACCCAAGGGTGGATCGGAGCCCCCAACGAGCGCACTCCGTTCAGAATTCATGACGCAATCGTTGGTTTTGCCGATCGATGTCTGTCGAGGACTCGGAATCTCGCCGCTTCGAACCAAAGATCGGCCTGAGTTTTTCTCAAGCCGATCTTGGCCCAACATCGGCCCCAGATTTGCTTTTTTCGGGCTTTTCCAAAAGTTGGGAACTTTTTTTTTTTTCTAAACGTGCCCATAGGAAGCATGTTCTAAAACATTTTGGCGGGTATCTTTGGAATTCAAACCTTTTGTTGATACTTCGCGTTCCCATTGGCATAGGTCTAACTCGTAAGAGGTTTTACCCTCTGCTATCTTCTGGACAAGCCGTGGTCACAGGTGTCGTTCCTTCTCCCCCCCGGTACGTGCCTTTATTTTTTGTCGCGCGTAGGGTTCAGCATTCCCACTGCTCGTCGATTTTCATCGAATGTAGCTAACTCACGCTCTCGCGCTTTCCGCTAATAAATTTTTTATGCAAGAAAAAGTCCCTACGAGCATGCACTCGGTGAGACTTGAACCCACGAAATTGATCTTGATAGGCACGCGGACCACTTACCAACCCACCGGGGACGCCAGTATTGGGTATACGTATGTATTGTTGGAAGGCTCTCGACCAGAAACTTTCCGAAAACACCTTGTTCGGTATTTTGGCGACCTACCTACCGTTTCTGGAAGATAAAAACGAATCGAGCCGCTGAAAACGATCGCGCCCCTGCGCGGAGTCAACGGTCTTTACGGTACGACCAGGCATGCATGCTGTACCGTACGATCATGTGTGTGGGCTTGCCTATCCGGGGGAGAAGATAGAATGATAGGGAGGAAGGAGTACGACGAAGGATGACCAAGCTGGACATGATCAACTACTCAGCTGTCAGTCTGGACCGGTCATTCAAAGAGCCAAAAGACGAGAAAAAAACAATCGCCGAATCACGCACATACTGCGGCATCACGTATGTACGTATGTACGTATGTACCTAGGTACGTATGAAACAGATAGAAACGATACCCAAAAAAGGTTGGTGCCTGGTGCCTGTCCTCTCGCACCACCAGCGACCGGCGGAACTGCCGAGGAAGTCGGAATAAATCGACGCGTCAGCGTACAGCGTACGTACGTACGTACGTGGCCTACCAAAACACCAAAGGTCTTGGGGTGTTGACTGAGCTATAGCAGTAACAGGTAAATGGGCGTGCCGTCGTTTGCGTATATGTATACGCCGACTACGGCACCTACACAATAAAAAAGTGACAAAACCTCAACAACAATAATACGAAATAAAACGACGAAAATGACGATGGCATTATACATAAAACAGCAACGAACACAATGCAATAGATAGGACCAACAGCAACAGCAACGATAACAGCACAACCCCCTTCCCCTCATAACGACGGAAAACAACAGGGCGTGGGGGGGGGGGGGGGGGGGGGGGGGGGGGTACTCGATAGGAGAGATGTACTCGGTCTCATGCATGGCCGGGCCGTAGTCGTATGACCACAGGGGGGAGGGGGGGGGAGGGTTAGTACTCGACCCCGCCTTAAAAATGACACTATTTTTTTCTCGTCCGCACGGCAAAACGGCAAAAAGCGACGAAAAAAAGCGACAACCCAGCAAAACCCCGCATGAGGACGGCACGACGACCCGATCGCGGAGGAGGTGGTATGGTCACACATGGTTCCGGACTTCATGCTTCAAGGACTGCTGGCACAACCTGGGACACCCACAGCAGTACTACATACTGCAACACGAATACTATTACGGGGGTCTGAGTTAATAGGACCTATGGTGTATATAAAAACCTATATATTAATAGGACCTATGGTGTACATGAAAACCTATATATTTACCTATTTTCACTAACAAAATGTGGTCCCATTAATTATGGACCCCCGTAATAATCGTTTCTCGTATTGAATAGTCTAAACTATTAGTAACTAACGTTGTTGTGCATATGTATGTGTGCCTGTTCATATTCGCCTGTGTTGATGAACTGCAGTATGGGCCCTCCGAAGATCGTCACTTTTTTTCTCTTCTCTTTCTTTTGTTTTTTTCCATCTATTGTTGTCTTCGCCCTTCTCATATCTGTGTCCTTCCTTCGTACTGTAGTCCTGGCTCAGATCCGGGGGCACAAAACAGGCCATTCCTCCCGCCTCCCCACTATGGTCCGCGCCTCTGTTTTTTCATGGCGACATGGACGGCCCTTTGTTCCCTCGTCGACTCGCTGCGTAGCAGGAATACCGCTACCTGGATAAGTGAGGTACTTGGAAGGAGTGAGCGTCAGACTCTTAAGTCGGTTCTCAAGCCGATGTGTCGTTCTTCTTTTTTTATCCGCATTGCTTCTGCTTCTGCTGCTGCTGCTGCTGCTGCTGCTGCTGCTGCTGCTGCTGCTTTATCCGCCGAAGGGATCAGGACGTAAATTTCTTGCAGAATAATAACTTTCGTAAGTTAGGACCGCAGTCCCGCATTTGGGGACAAACTACTTGGAATTTGAATATTGCGGGGGAAGATACGTGGTTAATAGGACCAAATATTGTTATTACGGGGGGGTCCATAGTTAATAGGACCTATGTTGTACTTAAAAACCTATATATTTACCTATTTTTACTAACAATATTTGGTCCTGTTTATTATGTTCCCCCGTAAATAGTAAAAATAGGGAAATATATAGGGTTTTGTGTGTACCGTAGGTCCTATTTACTATGGTCCCCGGTAATAGTTTGTTCCCACAACGAGACTGCACCCCTAAAGTTTGTGCCATGTCCCTCTTGGGACTTGAGAGGAAAAAGATGTCATTAAAAAGCGATCATTACAGCCCCGGCCCACCCGCGTAATTGGGAAACAATCCGAATTGCGTGTCTGAGGTACACAGCAGCGCCAAGGAGCCGCACGGCATGGGTGCAACATTGTCCTCCGCATGCTGCTGCTGCTGCTGCTGCTGTTGCTGCTGCTGTTGCTGCTGCTGCTGTTCGGCGTTCTCGCCGCTCGCACACGGTTGATGACACCAAAGTTGTGATTGATGTACTGCTGCTGTAGCAGTGATAGTCGGTATCTGGGCGTCCCAAGGTCTCAGTCCCATTTTGGAGACAAACCAGTCAAATTTCAAGTAATTTGTCCCCAAAATGGGACTGCGGTCCTGAGAAGGTTAATCGGTTAGGATCCCCGGTATCAACGTACACACATATGCGGTGTGTGTGTTCTTCACATTAAACCGTTCTGCTACTCGTCGACATCCAGCAAGCCCAGTGTCCGTGCTGATTCTTCACCCTGGAAAGATACGAGCTCTGTGGTCACAGACTACGACACAGAGATAACACACCGCAATACCATGCCTTCGCGCTAGGTACGGCCGACACAGCATACATACATATGCCAGCAACCAAAATACACCATCAATAAAGAAAGAGAAGCAACGAAGCAGTGGATAGATTTGTGCTTGGCTACGTATTATATACCAGGTACTAACAGCGCAGAGTAGCAACCATGGTACACGAAAACTGCCCCGAGCGACCAGCAACCCCGCCAGCAACCAACCGATGTTCAAAATTTTAATATTTTACTATTCCACGTCTGGTGCTTGTACTGCTGCTTGCAGTACGGGCGCGTGGGAAAGAAAATGTATCAACATCAGCAACCGATGCAAGGTTGGTCTTTTCATAATGTATTCGTTACGCACGAAAAAGGCAGAAGCTTCGTATTAATAACCGTTTTTACTACGCGTATTGCACTTCAGCCAATACCTCTGCTGCACAGAAACATACCACTCTGTTGTCAAATATGAGGACATTTTTGGATTGAAAACTGATGTACGCTTTGGCCTTATACTCCGGGACATTGTGGTAATACCGGGCTCGGCATTGATACGAACAATAGTATTACGGGGGACCATAGTAAATGGGACCAAATAATAGTGTTAGTAAAAATAGTACCATATGTAGGCTTTATTTAGTGTGTACAGTACGCCCCCCCCGGTAATTTTTTTTTTTTTTTTTTTTTTTTTTTTTTTATCCATCACTTTTACTTCCCAGCCCACTCGTAGGAGGTTTTACCCTCGACGATCTTCTGGACAAGCCGTGGTCACAGGTGTCGTCCCTTCTCCCCCCCCCGGTACGTGCCTTTATTTCTTGTCGCGCATAGGGTTCAGCATTCCCACTGCTCGTCGATTTTCATCGAATGTAGCCAACTCACGCTTTCGCGCTTTCCGCTTATCAATTTTTTTATGCAAGAAAAAGTCCCTGTGAGCATGCACTCGGTGGGACTTGAAGCCACGAAATTGATCTTGACAGGCACGCGGACCACCTACCAAGCCACCGGGGACGCCGGCATAGTCCCTTTTAACTTTTAACCGTTTCAGGACTGCAGTCCCGTTTTTGGCGACAAAATATTTAATTTCTACCTAATTTGTCCCCGAAACGGCCCGAAACGGGACGCGCAGTTTTGAAAAATACCGCGCTCGGTATTGATACGACGAACAGTCCCTTTGGAGCCCTTGCAGGACTGCAGTCCCGTTTTTATATAGCGACAAAAATATTTAATTTCCACCTGTGTACAGTAATTTGTCCCCAAAACAGGACTGCAGTTCCCAGTAGTGTTAACCCCTTGAGTACCGCAGTCCCGATTTGGGGACAAACCAGTCTATTTCCAAGTGATTTGTCCCCAAAACGGGACTGCGGTACTAAACCCTACGTATTACGGAGGGCCATACGAAGTAGCACCTACGGCGGTACACACAACTACCTATATATTTTCCTATTTTTGCTATTAATAACAAAATTTGGTCCCATTTACTATATATAGCCCCCCGATATTACCACGGGGGAACATAGTAAATAGGACCTACGTGGGACACAAAAAGCCTTAGATATACTTCCCTATTTTTACTAATAAAATTTGGTCCCATTTACTATAGTCCCCCCGTAGTACTCGTATTAATAGTGCCTTCTGGGATTGTGCTATCCGTACGTAGGTCCCTTGCGTACTTATAGCCCCCCCTTTCGGAGGTTGCGAGTACCGGTTCCAAGTCAGCAGTGGGCAAGCAAACATCGTGCGCAGGGATTCGGGACGGGACCTCAGAGGGACAAAAATTGGCCGATGTTTTTTTTCCCTCTCTTTTGACAGAATTTTTTTTAGCGGTGGCCACCGCCGCGTAGTATGGGGGGATAGGGGGAATGATGGAAACTGGCGTGTCCCGAGCTACGATGCAAGGGGTCGTATGGCGCGGGCGCATTGTGCTGTGCTGCTACTGCTGCGGCCGCTCTTTGTGGGCCACTTTGCTGCGCTGCTCGTAGGTACTCGAGGTGTCATCGTTGTCTTGGTCGTCGCGATGTCGCGTGTCCGAGCGGTGCCAACACGAAGTTCTGAGCAAGTGTTCCACCGAAACGAGGGTTGGGGGGGGCGTCGTCAAACCCTCTCCGTCATAACTGAACTCGCATTTTTGGGGGCAAACAAAGTTGGGAGTAGCGCCCCAGTGGGTGTTTCTCTGTGGTGCCGCGTAAGTAGTGCCGGTTGCCCGCTATAGGGCCAAGGTGAAGTCGCTTGGCACGTAAGAGATTCGCCAGTGTGGCGGCGTGCGGAGTAAGTAGTGCCGATCCCCGCTATCGTTGTGTCCGGTATTGCCGGCTGGCGCATACCAGCACTATATGGAGAGGGGGGCCACCTTACCGCTTTGCCTTTAATATTACGGGGAACCATAGCAAAAAGGACCCACGTTACACACAAAAACCTGTACATTTTACCGATTTTTTTCGAACAAATATTTGGTGCTGTTCTCTGTGGTCCCCCCGTAATAGTAGGATTATTTTTTTTTTTTTTCGCAGTGGTAGAGTCAGCGCTGACCGGGTCGCCCGGCAGGCTAGTCCCAACAGGTACGCTGTACGTGGTAGGGGCACGAAACATGTGACCACGGCTTGTTGAGAACGTCGCCGACGTCAGTTTAAACCCCCCCAACAGTTGAGCTGGAAACTTAAGGTGGTGATGAAGAAAACAACAACAAAAAAAATGAATGTGTGCGTGCGTGCGTGCTGCCTACACACACCGTCGTCCAATGAACAAGGTCCCGGACCCTTGCCGTGTGCACGTGATGTATGATACAACATTCGGCGTAGCTTCTTTGTTTCTTGTTTGTTTGATGTTTTTTTTCCCATCCCATCTCGCCTATTATCTTCGCCCTACTTCTGCAGCTCCTTCCCTTTTCGTAACTCAGATCCGGAGTTTTCGTATCAGAGGCAGGCATTTGTCTCACCCCCCCCCCCTTCTACGGTGCGCGCGTGCGTGCACGCCTTCATTTGTATTGGGAGAGGACTTCGGCATTTCTTCCCTCGTCGGCTCGCGTCTAATCCTGCATATACACACGATGCTATTAATAGGCCCAAAGTGCCGGTATCTGCTATTTATAGTAATACTCCATTTTTTCATACAGGTATCTTGGCGGATGCTATGAATACCAGCACAATTACACTAATACGGGGGTCCATAGTAAGTAGGACCTACGGTACGCACAAAAGCCTATATATATCCTATTTTTTTACTAACAATATTTGGTCCTGTTAACTATGGTCCCCCGTAATGTAGGATTCACCAGTGTGGTAATGTGCTATTAATATTGCCGATTGCCGCTATAATAGTGCCGGTATTGTTGCCTGCCGCATGTCCTACCGGCACTATAGCAGTATATATAGAGACCACTACTGCTGGTATGTAGACCACAGCTGTACCAGGTACGTATCGGGGAACTGCACGTGTAGTGATTTCCTTTGTTTTTTCGATACGATTTTACGGGGGAATTTCTTTGTATCGATACGACTTTGTGAGGGGAACATACATATATATATATATATATATGTACAAGGCGCTTCGCTCCGCGGGCGGCCTACGCCGCCCGCTACGCTCGCTCAGGAAGGAAACATCAAATTATGCGAAGCGGACAGAGGTCCATGATTGAATATTGTTTTTTTTTCATGACTGTCGCTGTAAACTGGCGACTTGATAATGCCAAGAGTCCCGCCGCCATGCTTCATTCATTCAGGAGAAAAAACAGCTCGGACGCCACATACGCTTCGCGTCGCCGGCAGTTCCGCCAGCTGCGCTCGCTTACATACATGTCGTACGTACGTACATACCCCAGGTAGGGTACTTATTTCTTCTTTCGATATGCTCTGTGTCTGTGTACTCGTCGTATGTACGAAAGATAAAGCACAGAACGGCACAGCAACACAGTCAAAACAATGAAAATGAAACCGAAAATGTCTAAAAGAAATAAAATCCCCGTCCCCTTTCGTGTAATAATTTACTACTTGAGTGGAACACCTTACACCACCAGTCAAAAAAAGAAAAAAATGAAAAAAAGAAAAAATCTTACAGCAGAGCTTCTCTCTCAGCCTCGTACGCCGCCCGCCCCTCTCGCGACCATCTCGCCACCGATTCAGTCCGGGTAAAGCTTCCCTCCCTCTCTTCCGCAGTGAGCCCCGTCGCCCGCCTCGCGTGAAGCCCGGTGCTCACCGTGGACCTCGACGCAAGCTCGACAATGTTGGTGCTCATTCGGGGTACCTCCCTCTTGTGACTCTCAGCCCGGTCGCAAAAATAAGCACCGCTTGAATATTATCTTACAATCCCGAACGAACCTTAAATACTCGTACGTACTCTATCCAAAATCACAATGGAGGCCAGACAGAGCCTATTGATGCATCCCTCGTGTCTCGAGGCACACGCGACGCCTAGGCACGAAAGCGGCGACCGCGCTCCTTGTAACTCCCCCTCTACTCGCCAGCATCCGCTGACACCCGCGACGGTGCCGGGTTCGCCCGCGCAACCGTGGTCGGAGTACACGCACGCACACGAAACGAAAGAAGAAAAAAAAGGAAAGAAGGACTGAAAGTACGACGAGAAATGAATGGGGAAAACAAAGACTCGCTGGAACGGTCCGGCAAGTAATAAACGGAGGCGATTCCCAAGTGGGAGCTCTCAGAGGCCAGGGATGTACCAACCGAGCACGCTCAGAGGTTGAGATATCTATAAGTATATCTATTACGGGGGACCATAGTAAATAGGGGCAAATATTGTTAGTAAAAATAGGTAAATATATAGGTTTCTATGTGTACCACAGATCCTATTAACTGGTCCCCCGCAAATAGTAGTGATAACCAAAAGGATGTAGTGTAAACATTGGAGGGAGTACGTTGTTTCGGGTCCATCGTGCGTTCTGATGCTTACTATTAATACATATGCCCACCCGTACTACGCATGGTAGTATTTTCCCTTTCGGGAGTTGAGAGGGAAAAACCCGACGAACGAAAAGGACTCAAGAGGGTTGAAATAAAAAAATGTCAAAAACGACCAACCAAAGTTACGAAACCACCAACCGAAACGACAAAATGACCACTCTCGTAAGACAGCATCGGCCACACGAAGCAACGCGCGATGCTCGTACTCCTACACACATCGGCCAACCCTTTTGTTAATAGTACTCCAGTGTACGTGTACCCTGGTACCTCAATTTGACTCTAATTCCAGGTGTTTCGTCCCCACAACGGGATTGCAGTCCTTAAGGCCTAGTGGGGCTTACAGGGGATGGTGGTTTTAATGCCGGGCTCCGATGCAAGAGGTTGCGCGAAACGCACGCACGTACACTTGTAGGCATACCAGGTATATATTATAGTGGTAGGTAGCAAATACTGTTCTTGTCGTACGCTCCACGCTCACGCTCAGACTCTTGTGGGGGGGGGGCGGGGCCGGGGGGAGAGGGGTAGTATCCAGAAGCCACGATGAAACCCAAACACTATGTTATGCCCCCATACTTACGCACCATGTTTGGTTCTGATTACTAGTACTGTAGGTACTATTTATTGTGTCCCACCCGTAATGTTATGAGTAGGCGGTGCTTTTACTGGTTTGCTTTTTTTCGCTACGAACATCTATTTTGCCCCAGGCGGGTCTACAAAAAAAAGGTTCCGTAGTTTTGTGTTCCCGTCCGTACACGGCTGCCGGTGCTGATACTGGCGCCAATTACTTGATTGCAGTATGGGCCCGCCAGCAAAAGGAACACGTGAACAAGGGCGGTGATATCAGCCGACCGATTTCGAATAGTGTGAGCTCCCAGCAACATGGTACGTAGCCTCATGCTGCGCCCGGGCTGCACGGTTGCGTGGAATTGTAGCTCGGGCACCATATGTATCATCCCCCAAACACGCAGTGGTGGCCGATAACGTAGCCGTCAATTCTGATCGTCACTTTTCCCGCCCGGAGTCCCAGCAGGGCTGACCTTGAGCATACAGCAGGCCATCAGCATGTAGATACCGGTAGGATTCAGTGCAGGTAGCGCTCGCCGCTGATCACGACTTTCCTTGTTTCCCATCCCATTTTTCTTAGCCGCAACCCCTAAAGAGCTTAAGAAAGAGCCGTACAAGGTATTGTTTTCGTACTGTTAACCCTTTTAGAACTGCAGTCTCGTTTTGGGGGACAAACCAGTCAAATTCTAAGTAAGTTGCCCCCCAGAACGGAACTGCGGTCCTGCAAGTTTTTTTTTTAGGCCATTTCTTGTCCGTGGGCCTATATTGTATTGGTTCCTGGTAAGCATTTCGATTAAGGTACGAGTACGTGCACCTTCTACGTCCTCTCTCGGTACCCACAGTGTACATTCTCGACGATATTTTCCCCCCAAACCTACAACCTACTACTTGCTGCCGTACTAGATTACGAACTGTATTAGACCATAGCACGAGTACGTACTTTCTGCGTACTTCCTCGATAGATACCTACGTTTCGACGATAACGGCCCACGAAGGACGGCAGTGGACCTGGCCTGCTATCCGTCACCGTTGAGGCCGTGCCTGCGTTTGTTTTCTTTGGTTCAGGTTGTTGCACGGCGCGTCGAGGCCTCCGAGTTCTGCGCAGCTGCATTTACGTTATCTGTTTTGTCTACAGAGTTTTGTTTACGGGGTGCATGTACGTGACGATAATCGGCGAAAGTTCTCCTTGTATGCCTTTTGTCATCTTGGACTTTACTGCGGCGTCTTATTCGGTTTTTATATGGGTGTTTACACGGCACGTCGAAACCATCGCGAACTGCGCGATTCGTCTGCAATATTTTATGTTTTGGTTTTATATTTCGAATCTAAGTACCCATGAGGCTCGCGAGGACTCAGTCATTTCAGCCCCTCGTACTCTTGAGACTCACGAGGACTCTGTTGTTTCAGTGCTTTGACGTACTCCTTGGACCCGGTACTTGAAAATGACTGGTATTCGCGAGTCAACGACTGAGTCCCGATGGGCATCGGTACTTTGTCGACCTTTTTGTTTGAGGTATGTAGTTCTCGTGTCGGTGCCGCAAATTTTCCCTCTTTACCCAAAATGCACCTGACCTTTGCAGTATAGCGTCGTTGTGTAGCTGCTGCTTTTTTTCGCTCCCACCCCGAATGCACATACATGTTGTTGCTGTGTCTGGCCGACGTCCTGGCGAACGTATCGTTCCTGCTTTTTGGCTGCTTTTCTAAGCCCGACCAATCCCTGAAATTTCCATACCTCCGTCCAAGCTTGCATTAAATGTTGACACCTAGGGAACAGCAGGGCAACGTTTGCCCTGCTCTACTGTACTGTATTGATCCTGGTAACACATAACCCCCTCAACACGCGCTTTTTTTTTGGGGAAAAAAATATTGGAACTACGTACGTAAGTACGTATCGTGTGCTGTTTTTTTTTTTTTTTTTGCCCAGGAGACGAATTTCAGGCCCCGTTTTATTTGCTCCCAAGATACAGGGGGCTCGCACGACGAACGCACAACGACAGCAATGGTGGCTTGCTTCGAGAAAGAAATATCGTGTCGATTTATTTTCAATGTGTAGACGTTTGTATGAAGGCGTTTTACTCTCTCTCTCTCTCTCTCTCTCTCTCCCCCGCTGTCGAGAACACAGGCTTTGAAGTTCGTCCGAGGGGTGTGTTATCTTATCACCCGGTGTGATATATGTACCACTGTGGGTGTCTGTCAATATGAGGACCGCTTGATATCCATATTAAAGTCTAAACGTGGCTTATATTTCCGCTCAAAGTGGTACTGTACGGTATTATAACCAGCTAACGGTAACAGACCCGTGTCCCACTGCAACAGCTACTGTACTCTATTTCCGAGGGTGTTGCCTCCAATTTTTTGTGGATGCGGTTATCCACGTTGATGTATGGGAGCTGGTATCATAATATGTTCTCAGAACTGGCAACGTGGTTGAAGCAGTCAAACCGCGACTCTGGAGAAACGGAAAAAGTGCTCAGCAAACCTCTCGGAATACTGAAGGAGGGCATCCTGAGGAGTCTACCGGTGTGTTCGACCGTCCCGCCGAGGAAATCACTGGTTTTCGGCAAAAAAAAAAGCAAGGTCCTCATTAATAGATCCCTATTTTTTTTTCCTTGAAAAGTTGGTATTTTCTACCTGTCATGACTTTAGAAGCAGTAGGCTCTATCCAGGATTCAGGCTCTAATAATCTAGCCATCTATTTCGGAGGACCATGGTTAATAGCACCCACGGTACACACAACTACCTATCTATTTCCCTGTTTTTACTATCAAAATTTGGTCCCATTTACTATGGTCCCCCGTAATAGATCAAAGTACGTCATACAGTAGTATCGGTCTCCGGAACGAAAGAAAAGCGGTAGCAGGCTCTATCTATACAAGACCCGGCCCCAATAATCTACCCGTCGAGTATTATACCTCGTGCATACGTCAGAAAGACACACCCTTGCGAACATTTTTTTTAACATTATTGTCTGCTCTATTTTCCACGTGTCTCGGGTACGAATCCATGAGAATCCTCGGTACATGTGCTGGATGGATGTCGCTGGGTAAAAATAACGGTTCAGTGCGAAGTAGACAACAACAACACCATCACCAACAACAACATTGATACATAATATATTGCTTTTTATAGCAGACAGCTGCTGCTTTATCGTTTTAGATGCAGCTACAGGTCCGGCTTCATGCCCCCCCCCCCCCCCCCCCCCCCCGCTCAAGTTAGATCATTTCTGTGCGGGGAGAACCTTTACGTCGCACAAGGGGGATGGTCGTATCACGTAGTGTGTATATGGTGAGGCACCCACGAGGCAGTTTCGTAGTAAACCACTGTCTCTGGAAGTGGGCACACCAGAAAATATATCAACTTACTGACGCTGTCATCCATATGCAAGAAAATCCGCCTCTAAAGCGATTCTCGGTAGGATGCCGCTCACCCTTCATGCGACTCGCCGGACACCTCACGGCGCTTCGCGCTTGGTGCAAGCAATGTCTGCCTGGTTGGTGAAAACCCGACGTGCTCCGTCGCGGCATTGTAGGGATGCGAGGGTCGATGGTCATACGACTACGTCCATGCATGATAATGAGTACACCCCCCCCCCCCCCCCCCCATATATTATATGTGGGTTGGGTTGGCGTCGGTTGGCAACGACACTGTAAAACATGCCGCTCACTACGTGAGCTAGACATCCAGGGTACCGTTTTTTTTTTTTTTTTTTTTTTTTTTTTTTTTTTTTTTGGCGGTCGCCCACAGCTGGTCGTCTAGTTAGATCATTTGTGCGAAGTAAAGCACCTTTACTCTGCACAAGGGAATTGATTGTATCACGTAGTGTTCAAGGTACGGCACCCAAGAGGCAGTTACATAGTACTCCCATTGCTGTCTCTGGAAGTGGCCACACCGGAAATTAAACTAACTCATTGAAGCTGTCATCCATATGCAAGTCCGCCTCACAAGCGGTTCATCGTAGGATGCAGCTCACCCTTCATGCGACTCGCCGGACACCTCACGGCGCTTCGCGCTTGGTGCAAGCAATGTCTGCCTGGTCGGTGAAAACCCGACATGCTCCGTCCCGGCATTGTAGGGATGCAAGGGTCTATGTCATACGACTACGGCCATGCATGAGATCGAGTACATCTCTCCTATCGAGTACACCCCCCCCGCCCCCCCGATACCTATCCAGCCACGATGTAGGGTTCTTCGCTGACGCGCATCGCCCGACAGTGAATGCGACCCCAACACTGTTTCTGAAACATACGAAAAATATACCTGGTATTGTTTTTGGAAGACAGTACGTACAAAGCGAACGCAGCAGCCTCGTGCAGTCAAGAGCTCGACCGATTAGGCGTCTGTCACGCTCCTCGCTCCACCAACCATTTTAACAACGGGGGTATTATTTTCAGCAAAAAAACACGGAAAAAAACGCTCGTGCCTCTGGTCGATCGCTCGGTCTCCTTTCTTAGCTGCTGCTGCTGCTGCTGCTGCGGCCTGTCTCCGGGCTATCTATTTTTTTCCCCGTGAGTGTGTGTGTAAGCGTACACCAGTACCGACCCTCTGCATAAGACTGAGGATTGGGACACTGGGCGAGGCTCGATTTCCCCTTCGAGAAAAGGGGGCGGTGCGCACTAACTTCAGTATAACCGCTCCAGACTTTCTTATTTTCCGTGCAAAATCTCAGCCTGTGCTTTCTTATTTATCGCTCTAGTAGATGTCCTGTGTTGTGCTGAACATACCGTACTGGTGTACCGGTATCTACCGGCACTCTTAGGTCAGAAATCGGGAAACAGGCCCGGGATATGTTTCTTATTCAAGAATGCATATGTTCTCCTATTAACTTCAGAAAAAAAAAAGAGAAGGCGGAGCCGCGCTCGCCACCATGGCGGAATTGAAAACAAAGCGGGTTGGGATTTTCGTCAGAAAAGAAACGAGCATGGCGTTTTTTTTTTTTTTTTCTTCTTCATTTTTTTACTTGGTTTTAATATACCCCCTGTCTGCGATTAAAAAAAAAGAAGGCTGTCGTTTTTTTTATCGCGTATATATATACCCTTGATACATATATATCCGCGCTGCCGAATTTCTTATTTCCCCGGCAGTGTCAGGCTGAGGTTCTTGTGCGAATTTTATGAGAGGGCTGATGTTCACAACGCACGCATCAGACAGATCATCCACAGGTCATCATCAGTTCCCAGTTGATGATCTAGATCCTTCAGGGCACATTCATTCCTGATATGTATGTATTATCTGTAGTTCGTTGCCGGTTGGAGCCGTATGTTCTGCAGGATCTACAGCTGTACATGTTTCCTGAGTTAATAGATCTATCTGTACGATCTGCACTTTACATATCATGTAGTACGATCTGCACGGCACAGATAATGTAGTGCGATCTGTACTTCACAGATCATGTACAGTAAATACCTGATAGCGGCAGGTTAGGGGTCCAGCTAATGATCTCTCTGTCCGACGCGTGTGTAGCAGCAATGTATGTATTCGCGTGTTTGTTTTTTTGTTGTCTCCTTTTTCCTCTCCTTTTTCCCCCTCCTCTCTCGCCGCTAAATGCGTCTTTTCTTCCCCCCACGGCCTTTTACGTTCTTGTGTATGCTGTGGGCATACGCGTCTCACCTGTATCGGTCCCCCTCCGTGAATTGTGCGTATGCTTGTGTGTTCGTTCGTGTGCCCGTGCGCGTGCGTGTGCTTGTGTGTTTTTTCTGTTCGTTTTTTTTTTTCGTTTTGCGTTCGGCAGGCGATGGGAGTGGTGGCGAGGAAGGCGATGACGGGGAGGGGTACGGGGAAGGCGATGGCGATGGAGATAGGGATAGATCGTCTCCCATGCGATTCGTCCAGCTCTACACCTCGCCTTCCTTTCGAAACCAGCGGTCGAAGCTCGTCACGCCCTCGGAGGACTGGGAGCAGAGCCACGGCGATGTTTCCAAGCACAAATTTTCGCCTCTGGTGCGTTCCTTGGGTTTTTTTAGTTTTTGGAGTGTGTCGTGTGGGTTGTGGTTTTCGCTGTGGTGTTCTGTTGCATGTGTGTTGCGTGTTGTTTGCTATTGTGGTGGCCCATAAAAATACGCCCTCGGAAGGGGGGGGGGGGGGGGGGCGTACGTTGGTGGGGGCGCGGTGTTGACCGAGGAGGTGCAAGCTAGAATGTTTTTTTTTTTCAAATAATATTTGGGTTGGTGGGCTTGCATGACGTGCCATCATTTCGTGCGGCGAGGGGACGCGCATTGTATGTACCCTGGTATGTTGCAAGTTGTCTTCCTTTTCTCCTTGTGCCTGCCCCCTCTCTACAATCTCTTTGACTCTTTTTTTTGTACCAGTGCCTTGGTCTCTTTGTCTCTTTGCGCATATGTCTTGTCTGCTCGTCTATCTCTGTCTCCGCCACCGTCCCCGTCCCCCCCCCCCCCCCCCCCCCCGCCCCTGCTCTTTACGTGCGTGCGGGTGCGAATCCATACCGCCCACCCATTCATCCATCCATCCATCCATCCATCTAATCATCCCTCAATCCATCCATCCATCCATGAATCCATCCATCCATCCACGCATCCATTCATCCACCCATCCCTCAATCCTTCCACCCATTCCTCGATCCATCCATCCATCCATGCATCCCTCAAAACCCTGTTGGGGTTTTCCAGATTTGCGAGGCGGTGCGGGACGGGAGCGGGGTCGTCTGGGCGAACACGGCGGTGGAAGAGGGGCTGCTGGGGCGGTCGGACCTCCCTCTCCGAACCGCGGTCGGCGCCCCCGTGTACACGCAGGGCCGCGACTTCCTCGTCCTCGTCCTCTTCTCCCCTTCCATCCTGCAGAACTCCGCCACAACAATGGAGTTCCTATACACGTTGGCGCAGGCGTCATCGGACGCTCCGAACGCC
>JASSKH010000009.1:10066805-10069305 GCA_031763025.1 Macrocystis pyrifera
AAGAGACTTGTAACGGCAAACACCACCAGAGAGACTAAAAACTAACGAACCGCTGTGTACCACCACGCACCGCGAAACCACAAGACAACACCGAAAAAAAAAAAACAGAAATCATATACCACACAAACACACAACATATCCACGCCGCGCGCGGCAAATAAAATGCGAAGGAAGGGGGGGGGGGGGGGGGATGTGGGGACAAAGTTCCTGCAGATTCCCTCCCCCCCCCCGACCTCCTCTTCCTCCTCCTCCTCCTCCTCCTCCTCGCGCTTCACGGGGTACATTAATATGAACGCTCTCCAACCTACCTGGACGTTAGAGCTGAACAAGAACAGCCGCGACATCTTCCCGTTACTGCCCCCCCCCCTAGCACCGCCGCCAGTACCCACCACCGCCCCCGCCCCCGCCTCTCGCCAGCGGGAGCCAAACGTCCGCGGCCTGGAACAGCGACATGGACAGGAAGCCGCTGATGAACTCGTTGAAGCGGTCCCTCTTGTCCTGGTCGCCGATGAAGCCCCGCTTCTCGGCCGCGGCGGCCTTCGCCGAATACGCCGCGTTCTGCGCCGCCAGCAGCGCCCCCGGCCTCGCTTTCCTCTCCCCTGCAGCCCCCGGCGCCGCCGCCGCCACTGCTTCCCCTGCCCCTGCTGCTGCTGCTGCTGCTGCCGACGCTGCTGCTGACGCCCCTCCACCCTCGACCGAGAGTGGGGGCGCTTTACTGTCCTTGGCGGACAGAAGAGCAGGGTACCCCAGCACCTGCTGCTGGCTGGCATCGCCATTAGCAAGCACCGTCGCCACCACCGCCGCCACCGTTTCCGCTCCCTGCTCCTGCTCCTGCTCCGTTGCTGCCGCCCGCTCCGTTCCACAGTGATCTCGCCAACGTCGATGCCGAGGCAGACGGTACCGCGTCCTGCGTGCTCGCAGCCGGCGCGGCTCGGGGCGGGGCCGCCACCGCCGCTTCCGCTTCGTCCACGAACTCCTGCTTCACGAAAAATCCCGCCGCATCCTGGGAGCTGCGCCGGGACAGGCCCATGTCTTTCCCGCTGGCGTTGCCGCTGGTGTTACCGCTACCGTCGCCTATGCTGTCGTGGTCATTGCCGTCGCCTATGTCCCCCTCGTCGCCGCAGCTGACGTCGTCCACGCTGATCACATTCATGCTGCTGCTCAGCAGTGCTGACAGCGTCTGGAAGCTCGCTGTGCCGCGGGCGCCGGGGTATGGGGGGTGGGTGGGTGGGTGGGTGTGGGGGGTGGGGTGGAAGGGAGGGGGGGGGGGGGGGAGGGAGGGAGGGAGGGAGGGAAAGAAAATCGCTGTGGCGGTGCTTCTGAAGGAAGTATATCTTTCCGATTGATCGATCTCGCTCCCAGTCGTGCATCGGGTGGACACCCACTCGCCAAAACGAAAACAAACAAAAAACTGTCGCTGAGCAGACAAACACAACGAACGTTCAGCCACCACCTTGACTGGCACAGCGACGTGTGCTTGCAAGCGCGGCACCCCGCTTCGCTGCGCTTCACTCGACACGAGGAATCTGCCACCCACAACGCACACGCACACACAAAACACACCCAGAACCGCAAAACACAACAACCCCCATGCACACGCACACATCGCGTACGCCCCCCACCCCCCCCCCCCCCCCCCCCCCCCCCCCCCCCCCCCCCCCCCCCCCCCCCCCCCCCCCCCCCCCCCCCCCCCCCCCCCCCTACGCTCCCTGCCAGTAACGCCGCTGCCACCGCCGCTGCGACTAAAACCCCTCAGCACCGCTCAAAACCTCCCTGCGAACGCACGGGACCCCCCGCCTCGCCCCTCTTCCCCCCCTTCCCCTCATCGCGCAACGTCTACAGCTACATCACACAACGCGCACACACAAGTCGAAAACATTCTCACAATCGTCCGTGACCCCGTCTGGGTCTTCTTCCCCTTCCCCTTCCCCCTCCCCCTCGCGCGCCTGGCTGCCTAGGTCTGGCGAGGCAGTCTGGCAAGGGCTTCCGGGGGGCGTGTCTGCGCTCATGAACGCCGTCCACAGGCCGTACTCTTCCGAATCGAGGACGGTCTGGGGTGAGAGGCGTGTGGATGAATGCGGGCACAGGGCAACAGGGAGAGATGGTAGGGGGGGAGCGTAGGGAGGGGGGGGGGGGGGGGGGAAGGAGGGGGGGAGAGGAGAGGGGGGGGGGGGTAGAGGGGAGGAGGGAGGGGGGGGGAGGGAGAGAAGGGAAAGAGGGAGGGAGGAAAGGAAGGAGGGGGGTAGGAAGTGGGGGTAAGGAAGGAGGGGAGGGGGAGGGGGGGAGGGGAGGGGAGGGGAGGGGGGGGAGGGGGGCAGGGAGGGACAGAGGGAGGGGTGTACTCATGACATGCATGGCCGTAGTCGTATGACCATAGACCCTCGCATGCCTGCAATGCCGGGATGGGGAACGTCGGGCTTTCACCGACCAGGTAGACACTGGTTGCACCAAGCGCGAAGCGAAACGTCAGGTGTTGGGCGAGTCGCGTGGAGGGTGAGCT
>JASSKH010000009.1:10071805-10087213 GCA_031763025.1 Macrocystis pyrifera
CCAGCCCAACCTTATCGCTTGCCCACCTGCCCCATGGCCAAGATCTCGAAGATCACATCCCTCGGCAGAGACGCCCGAATGGCCGCCAGTCTCCTCAATCTCGTCTTCGGGTTCCTCCACCAGTGCGCCGGGAAAGAAAGCGGTTGCTTCTGCTGCTGCTGCTGCTGCTGTAGCAGCAGCTGCTGCACGTGGTGCTGCTGCTGCTGGGCGAGCGCAGGCCCGCCGGGGGGGCCGGGCCCCATGATGGGGCCCATACGGGAGGGTGGCGAGAGCAGGAAGGCGTTCGGAGCGTCCGATGACGCCTGCGCCAACGTGTATAGGAACTCCATTGTTGTGGCGGAGTTCTGCAGGATGGAAGGGGAGAAGAGGACGAGGACGAGGAAGTCGCGGCCCTGCGTGTACACGGGGGCGCCGACCGCGGTTCGGAGAGGGAGGTCCGACCGCCCCAGCAGCCCCTCTTCCACCGCCGTGTTCGCCCAGACGACCCCGCTCCCGTCCCGCACCGCCTCGCAAATCTGGAAAACCCCAACAGGGTTTTGAGGGATGCATGGATGGATGGATGGATCGAGGAATGGGTGGAAGGATTGAGGGATGGGTGGATGAATGGATGCGTGGATGGATGGATGGATTCATGGATGGATGGATGGATTGAGGGATGATTAGATGGATGGATGGATGGATGGATGAATGGGTGGGCGGTATGGATTCGCACCCGCACGCACGTAAAGAGCAGGGGGGGGGGGGGGGGGGGGGGGACGGGGACGGTGGCGGAGACAGAGATAGACGAGCAGACAAGACATATGCGCAAAGAGACAAAGAGACCAAGGCACTGGTACAAAAAAAAGAGTCAAAGAGATTGTAGAGAGGGGGCAGGCACAAGGAGAAAAGGAAGACAACTTGCAACATACCAGGGTACATACAATGCGCGTCCCCTCGCCGCACGAAATGATGGCACGTCATGCAAGCCCACCAACCCAAATATTATTTGAAAAAAAAAACATTCTAGCTTGCACCTCCTCGGTCAACACCGCGCCCCCACCAACGTACGCCCCCTCCCCCCCCCCCCTTCCGAGGGCGTATTTTTATGGGCCACCACAATAGCAAACAACACGCAACACACATGCAACAGAACACCACAGCGAAAACCACAACCCACACGACACACTCCAAAAACTAAAAAAAAAAAAACCCAAGGAACGCACCAGAGGCGAAAATTTGTGCTTGGAAACATCGCCGTGGCTCTGCTCCCAGTCCTCCGAGGGCGTGACGAGCTTCGACCGCTGGTTTCGAAAGGAAGGCGAGGTGTAGAGCTGGACGAATCGCATGGGAGACGATCTATCCCTATCTCCATCGCCATCGCCTTCCCCGTACCCCTCCCCGTCATCGCCTTCCTCGCCACCACTCCCATCGCCTGCCGAACGCAAAACGAAAAAAAAAAAAACGAACAGAAAAAACACACAAGCACACGCACGCGCACGGGCACACGAACGAACACACAAGCATACGCACAATTCACGGAGGGGGACCGATACAGGTGAGACGCGTATGCCCACAGCATACACAAGAACGTAAAAGGCCGTGGGGGGAAGAAAAGACGCATTTAGCGGCGAGAGAGGAGGGGGAAAAAGGAGAGGAAAAAGGAGACAACAAAAAAACAAACACGCGAATACATACATTGCTGCTACACACGCGTCGGACAGAGAGATCATTAGCTGGACCCCTAACCTGCCGCTATCAGGTATTTACTGTACATGATCTGTGAAGTACAGATCGCACTACATTATCTGTGCCGTGCAGATCGTACTACATGATATGTAAAGTGCAGATCGTACAGATAGATCTATTAACTCAGGAAACATGTACAGCTGTAGATCCTGCAGAACATACGGCTCCAACCGGCAACGAACTACAGATAATACATACATATCAGGAATGAATGTGCCCTGAAGGATCTAGATCATCAACTGGGAACTGATGATGACCTGTGGATGATCTGTCTGATGCGTGCGTTGTGAACATCAGCCCTCTCATAAAATTCGCACAAGAACCTCAGCCTGACACTGCCGGGGAAATAAGAAATTCGGCAGCGCGGATATATATGTATCAAGGGTATATATATACGCGATAAAAAAAACGACAGCCTTCTTTTTTTTTAATCGCAGACAGGGGGTATATTAAAACCAAGTAAAAAATGAAGAAGAAAAAAAAAAAAAAAACGCCATGCTCGTTTCTTTTCTGACGAAAATCCCAACCCGCTTTGTTTTCAATTCCGCCATGGTGGCGAGCGCGGCTCCGCCTTCTCTTTTTTTTTTCTGAAGTTAATAGGAGAACATATGCATTCTTGAATAAGAAACATATCCCGGGCCTGTTTCCCGATTTCTGACCTAAGAGTGCCGGTAGATACCGGTACACCAGTACGGTATGTTCAGCACAACACAGGACATCTACTAGAGCGATAAATAAGAAAGCACAGGCTGAGATTTTGCACGGAAAATAAGAAAGTCTGGAGCGGTTATACTGAAGTTAGTGCGCACCGCCCCCTTTTCTCGAAGGGGAAATCGAGCCTCGCCCAGTGTCCCAATCCTCAGTCTTATGCAGAGGGTCGGTACTGGTGTACGCTTACACACACACTCACGGGGAAAAAAATAGATAGCCCGGAGACAGGCCGCAGCAGCAGCAGCAGCAGCAGCTAAGAAAGGAGACCGAGCGATCGACCAGAGGCACGAGCGTTTTTTTCCGTGTTTTTTTGCTGAAAATAATACCCCCGTTGTTAAAATGGTTGGTGGAGCGAGGAGCGTGACAGACGCCTAATCGGTCGAGCTCTTGACTGCACGAGGCTGCTGCGTTCGCTTTGTACGTACTGTCTTCCAAAAACAATACCAGGTATATTTTTCGTATGTTTCAGAAACAGTGTTGGGGTCGCATTCACTGTCGGGCGATGCGCGTCAGCGAAGAACCCTACATCGTGGCTGGATAGGTATCGGGGGGGCGGGGGGGGGTGTACTCGATAGGAGAGATGTACTCGATCTCATGCATGGCCGTAGTCGTATGACATAGACCCTTGCATCCCTACAATGCCGGGACGGAGCATGTCGGGTTTTCACCGACCAGGCAGACATTGCTTGCACCAAGCGCGAAGCGCCGTGAGGTGTCCGGCGAGTCGCATGAAGGGTGAGCTGCATCCTACGATGAACCGCTTGTGAGGCGGACTTGCATATGGATGACAGCTTCAATGAGTTAGTTTAATTTCCGGTGTGGCCACTTCCAGAGACAGCAATGGGAGTACTATGTAACTGCCTCTTGGGTGCCGTACCTTGAACACTACGTGATACAATCAATTCCCTTGTGCAGAGTAAAGGTGCTTTACTTCGCACAAATGATCTAACTAGACGACCAGCTGTGGGCGACCGCCAAAAAAAAAAAAAAAAAAAAAAAAAAAAAAAACGGTACCCTGGATGTCTAGCTCACGTAGTGAGCGGCATGTTTTACAGTGTCGTTGCCAACCGACGCCAACCCAACCCACATATAATATATGGGGGGGGGGGGGGGGTGTACTCATTATCATGCATGGACGTAGTCGTATGACCATCGACCCTCGCATCCCTACAATGCCGCGACGGAGCACGTCGGGTTTTCACCAACCAGGCAGACATTGCTTGCACCAAGCGCGAAGCGCCGTGAGGTGTCCGGCGAGTCGCATGAAGGGTGAGCGGCATCCTACCGAGAATCGCTTTAGAGGCGGATTTTCTTGCATATGGATGACAGCGTCAGTAAGTTGATATATTTTCTGGTGTGCCCACTTCCAGAGACAGTGGTTTACTACGAAACTGCCTCGTGGGTGCCTCACCATATACACACTACGTGATACGACCATCCCCCTTGTGCGACGTAAAGGTTCTCCCCGCACAGAAATGATCTAACTTGAGCGGGGGGGGGGGGGGGGGGGGGGGGGGGCATGAAGCCGGACCTGTAGCTGCATCTAAAACGATAAAGCAGCAGCTGTCTGCTATAAAAAGCAATATATTATTGGTATCAATGTTGTTGTTGGTGATGGTGTTGTTGTTGTCTACTTCGCACTGAACCGTTATTTTTACCCAGCGACATCCATCCAGCACATGTACCGAGGATTCTCATGGATTCGTACCCGAGACACGTGGAAAATAGAGCAGACAATAATGTTAAAAAAAAATGTTCGCAAGGGTGTGTCTTTCTGACGTATGCACGAGGTATAATACTCGACGGGTAGATTATTGGGGCCGGGTCTTGTATAGATAGAGCCTGCTACCGCTTTTCTTTCGTTCCGGAGACCGATACTACTGTATGACGTACTTTGATCTATTACGGGGGACCATAGTAAATGGGACCAAATTTTGATAGTAAAAACAGGGAAATAGATAGGTAGTTGTGTGTACCGTGGGTGCTATTAACCATGGTCCTCCGAAATAGATGGCTAGATTATTAGAGCCTGAATCCTGGATAGAGCCTACTGCTTCTAAAGTCATGACAGGTAGAAAATACCAACTTTTCAAGAAAAAAAAAAAATAGGGATCTATTAATGAGGACCTTGCTTTTTTTTTTTTGCCGAAAACCAGTGATTTCCTCGGCGGGACGGTCGAACACACCGGTAGACTCCTCAGGATGCCCTCCTTCAGTATTCCGAGAGGTTTGCTGAGCACTTTTTCCGTTTCTCCAGAGTCGCGGTTTGACTGCTTCAACCACGTTGCCAGTTCTGAGAACATTATGATACCAGCTCCCATACATCAACGTGGATAACCGCATCCACAAAAAATTGGAGGCAACACCCTCGGAAATAGAGTACAGTAGCTGTTGCAGTGGGACACGGGTCTGTTACCGTTAGCTGGTTATAATACCGTACAGTACCACTTTGAGCGGAAATATAAGCCACGTTTAGACTTTAATATGGATATCAAGCGGTCCTCATATTGACAGACACCCACAGTGGTACATATATCACACCGGGTGATAAGATAACACACCCCCTCGGACGAACTTCAAAGCCTGTGTTCTCGACAGCGGGGGGGAGAGAGAGAGAGAGAGAGAGAGAGAGTAAACGCCTTCATACAAACGTCTACACATTGAAAATAAATCGACACGATATTTCTTTCTCGAAGCAAGCCACCATTGCTGTCGTTGTGCGTTCGTCGTGCGAGCCCCCTGTATCTTGGGAGCAAATAAAACGGGGCCTGAAATTCGTCTCCTGGGCAAAAAAAAAAAAAAAAACAGCACACGATACGTACTTACGTACGTAGTTCCAATATTTTTTTCCCCAAAAAAAAAGCGCGTGTTGAGGGGGTTATGTGTTACCAGGATCAATACAGTACAGTAGAGCAGGGCAAACGTTGCCCTGCTGTTCCCTAGGTGTCAACATTTAATGCAAGCTTGGACGGAGGTATGGAAATTTCAGGGATTGGTCGGGCTTAGAAAAGCAGCCAAAAAGCAGGAACGATACGTTCGCCAGGACGTCGGCCAGACACAGCAACAACATGTATGTGCATTCGGGGTGGGAGCGAAAAAAAAGCAGCAGCTACACAACGACGCTATACTGCAAAGGTCAGGTGCATTTTGGGTAAAGAGGGAAAATTTGCGGCACCGACACGAGAACTACATACCTCAAACAAAAAGGTCGACAAAGTACCGATGCCCATCGGGACTCAGTCGTTGACTCGCGAATACCAGTCATTTTCAAGTACCGGGTCCAAGGAGTACGTCAAAGCACTGAAACAACAGAGTCCTCGTGAGTCTCAAGAGTACGAGGGGCTGAAATGACTGAGTCCTCGCGAGCCTCATGGGTACTTAGATTCGAAATATAAAACCAAAACATAAAATATTGCAGACGAATCGCGCAGTTCGCGATGGTTTCGACGTGCCGTGTAAACACCCATATAAAAACCGAATAAGACGCCGCAGTAAAGTCCAAGATGACAAAAGGCATACAAGGAGAACTTTCGCCGATTATCGTCACGTACATGCACCCCGTAAACAAAACTCTGTAGACAAAACAGATAACGTAAATGCAGCTGCGCAGAACTCGGAGGCCTCGACGCGCCGTGCAACAACCTGAACCAAAGAAAACAAACGCAGGCACGGCCTCAACGGTGACGGATAGCAGGCCAGGTCCACTGCCGTCCTTCGTGGGCCGTTATCGTCGAAACGTAGGTATCTATCGAGGAAGTACGCAGAAAGTACGTACTCGTGCTATGGTCTAATACAGTTCGTAATCTAGTACGGCAGCAAGTAGTAGGTTGTAGGTTTGGGGGGAAAATATCGTCGAGAATGTACACTGTGGGTACCGAGAGAGGACGTAGAAGGTGCACGTACTCGTACCTTAATCGAAATGCTTACCAGGAACCAATACAATATAGGCCCACGGACAAGAAATGGCCTAAAAAAAAAAACTTGCAGGACCGCAGTTCCGTTCTGGGGGGCAACTTACTTAGAATTTGACTGGTTTGTCCCCCAAAACGAGACTGCAGTTCTAAAAGGGTTAACAGTACGAAAACAATACCTTGTACGGCTCTTTCTTAAGCTCTTTAGGGGTTGCGGCTAAGAAAAATGGGATGGGAAACAAGGAAAGTCGTGATCAGCGGCGAGCGCTACCTGCACTGAATCCTACCGGTATCTACATGCTGATGGCCTGCTGTATGCTCAAGGTCAGCCCTGCTGGGACTCCGGGCGGGAAAAGTGACGATCAGAATTGACGGCTACGTTATCGGCCACCACTGCGTGTTTGGGGGATGATACATATGGTGCCCGAGCTACAATTCCACGCAACCGTGCAGCCCGGGCGCAGCATGAGGCTACGTACCATGTTGCTGGGAGCTCACACTATTCGAAATCGGTCGGCTGATATCACCGCCCTTGTTCACGTGTTCCTTTTGCTGGCGGGCCCATACTGCAATCAAGTAATTGGCGCCAGTATCAGCACCGGCAGCCGTGTACGGACGGGAACACAAAACTACGGAACCTTTTTTTTGTAGACCCGCCTGGGGCAAAATAGATGTTCGTAGCGAAAAAAAGCAAACCAGTAAAAGCACCGCCTACTCATAACATTACGGGTGGGACACAATAAATAGTACCTACAGTACTAGTAATCAGAACCAAACATGGTGCGTAAGTATGGGGGCATAACATAGTGTTTGGGTTTCATCGTGGCTTCTGGATACTACCCCCTCTCCCCCCGGCCCCGCCCCCCCCCCACAAGAGTCTGAGCGTGAGCGTGGAGCGTACGACAAGAACAGTATTTGCTACCTACCACTATAATATATACCTGGTATGCCTACAAGTGTACGTGCGTGCGTTTCGCGCAACCTCTTGCATCGGAGCCCGGCATTAAAACCACCATCCCCTGTAAGCCCCACTAGGCCTTAAGGACTGCAATCCCGTTGTGGGGACGAAACACCTGGAATTAGAGTCAAATTGAGGTACCAGGGTACACGTACACTGGAGTACTATTAACAAAAGGGTTGGCCGATGTGTGTAGGAGTACGAGCATCGCGCGTTGCTTCGTGTGGCCGATGCTGTCTTACGAGAGTGGTCATTTTGTCGTTTCGGTTGGTGGTTTCGTAACTTTGGTTGGTCGTTTTTGACATTTTTTTATTTCAACCCTCTTGAGTCCTTTTCGTTCGTCGGGTTTTTCCCTCTCAACTCCCGAAAGGGAAAATACTACCATGCGTAGTACGGGTGGGCATATGTATTAATAGTAAGCATCAGAACGCACGATGGACCCGAAACAACGTACTCCCTCCAATGTTTACACTACATCCTTTTGGTTATCACTACTATTTGCGGGGGACCAGTTAATAGGATCTGTGGTACACATAGAAACCTATATATTTACCTATTTTTACTAACAATATTTGCCCCTATTTACTATGGTCCCCCGTAATAGATATACTTATAGATATCTCAACCTCTGAGCGTGCTCGGTTGGTACATCCCTGGCCTCTGAGAGCTCCCACTTGGGAATCGCCTCCGTTTATTACTTGCCGGACCGTTCCAGCGAGTCTTTGTTTTCCCCATTCATTTCTCGTCGTACTTTCAGTCCTTCTTTCCTTTTTTCTCTTCTTTCGTTTCGTGTGCGTGCGTGTACTCCGACCACGGTTGCGCGGGCGAACCCGGCACCGTCGCGGGTGTCAGCGGATGCTGGCGAGTAGAGGGGGAGTTACAAGGAGCGCGGTCGCCGCTTTCGTGCCTAGGCGTCGCGTGTGCCTCGAGACACGAGGGATGCATCAATAGGCTCTGTCTGGCCTCCATTGTGATTTTGGATAGAGTACGTACGAGTATTTAAGGTTCGTTCGGGATTGTAAGATAATATTCAAGCGGTGCTTATTTTTGCGACCGGGCTGAGAGTCACAAGAGGGAGGTACCCCGAATGAGCACCAACATTGTCGAGCTTGCGTCGAGGTCCACGGTGAGCACCGGGCTTCACGCGAGGCGGGCGACGGGGCTCACTGCGGAAGAGAGGGAGGGAAGCTTTACCCGGACTGAATCGGTGGCGAGATGGTCGCGAGAGGGGCGGGCGGCGTACGAGGCTGAGAGAGAAGCTCTGCTGTAAGATTTTTTCTTTTTTTCATTTTTTTCTTTTTTTGACTGGTGGTGTAAGGTGTTCCACTCAAGTAGTAAATTATTACACGAAAGGGGACGGGGATTTTATTTCTTTTAGACATTTTCGGTTTCATTTTCATTGTTTTGACTGTGTTGCTGTGCCGTTCTGTGCTTTATCTTTCGTACATACGACGAGTACACAGACACAGAGCATATCGAAAGAAGAAATAAGTACCCTACCTGGGGTATGTACGTACGTACGACATGTATGTAAGCGAGCGCAGCTGGCGGAACTGCCGGCGACGCGAAGCGTATGTGGCGTCCGAGCTGTTTTCTCCTGAATGAATGAAGCATGGCGGCGGGACTCTTGGCATTATCAAGTCGCCAGTTTACAGCGACAGTCATGAAAAAAAACAATATTCAATCATGGACCTCTGTCCGCTTCGCATAATTTGATGTTTCCTTCCTGAGCGAGCGTAGCGGGCGGCGTAGGCCGCCCGCGGAGCGAAGCGCCTTGTACATATATATATATATATATATGTATGTTCCCCTCACAAAGTCGTATCGATACAAAGAAATTCCCCCGTAAAATCGTATCGAAAAAACAAAGGAAATCACTACACGTGCAGTTCCCCGATACGTACCTGGTACAGCTGTGGTCTACATACCAGCAGTAGTGGTCTCTATATATACTGCTATAGTGCCGGTAGGACATGCGGCAGGCAACAATACCGGCACTATTATAGCGGCAATCGGCAATATTAATAGCACATTACCACACTGGTGAATCCTACATTACGGGGGACCATAGTTAACAGGACCAAATATTGTTAGTAAAAAAATAGGATATATATAGGCTTTTGTGCGTACCGTAGGTCCCTACTTACTATGGACCCCCGTATTAGTGTAATTGTGCTGGTATTCATAGCATCCGCCAAGATACCTGTATGAAAAAATGGAGTATTACTATAAATAGCAGATACCGGCACTTTGGGCCTATTAATAGCATCGTGTGTATATGCAGGATTAGACGCGAGCCGACGAGGGAAGAAATGCCGAAGTCCTCTCCCAATACAAATGAAGGCGTGCACGCACGCGCGCACCGTAGAAGGGGGGGGGGGGGTGTGAGACAAATGCCTGCCTCTGATACGAAAACTCCGGATCTGAGTTACGAAAAGGGAAGGAGCTGCAGAAGTAGGGCGAAGATAATAGGCGAGATGGGATGGGAAAAAAAACATCAAACAAACAAGAAACAAAGAAGCTACGCCGAATGTTGTATCATACATCACGTGCACACGGCAAGGGTCCGGGACCTTGTTCATTGGACGACGGTGTGTGTAGGCAGCACGCACGCACGCACACATTCATTTTTTTTGTTGTTGTTTTCTTCATCACCACCTTAAGTTTCCAGCTCAACTGTTGGGGGGGTTTAAACTGACGTCGGCGACGTTCTCAACAAGCCGTGGTCACATGTTTCGTGCCCCTACCACGTACAGCGTACCTGTTGGGACTAGCCTGCCGGGCGACCCGGTCAGCGCTGACTCTACCACTGCGAAAAAAAAAAATAATCCTACTATTACGGGGGGACCACAGAGAACAGCACCAAATATTTGTTCGAAAAAAATCGGTAAAATGTACAGGTTTTTGTGTGTAACGTGGGTCCTTTTTGCTATGGTTCCCCGTAATATTAAAGGCAAAGCGGTAAGGTGGCCCCCCTCTCCATATAGTGCTGGTATGCGCCAGCCGGCAATACCGGACACAACGATAGCGGGGATCGGCACTACTTACTCCGCACGCCGCCACACTGGCGAATCTCTTACGTGCCAAGCGACTTCACCTTGGCCCTATAGCGGGCAACCGGCACTACTTACGCGGCACCACAGAGAAACACCCACTGGGGCGCTACTCCCAACTTTGTTTGCCCCCAAAAATGCGAGTTCAGTTATGACGGAGAGGGTTTGACGACGCCCCCCCCCAACCCTCGTTTCGGTGGAACACTTGCTCAGAACTTCGTGTTGGCACCGCTCGGACACGCGACATCGCGACGACCAAGACAACGATGACACCTCGAGTACCTACGAGCAGCGCAGCAAAGTGGCCCACAAAGAGCGGCCGCAGCAGTAGCAGCACAGCACAATGCGCCCGCGCCATACGACCCCTTGCATCGTAGCTCGGGACACGCCAGTTTCCATCATTCCCCCTATCCCCCCATACTACGCGGCGGTGGCCACCGCTAAAAAAAAATTCTGTCAAAAGAGAGGGAAAAAAAAAAACATCGGCCAATTTTTGTCCCTCTGAGGTCCCGTCCCGAATCCCTGCGCACGATGTTTGCTTGCCCACTGCTGACTTGGAACCGGTACTCGCAACCTCCGAAAGGGGGGGCTATAAGTACGCAAGGGACCTACGTACGGATAGCACAATCCCAGAAGGCACTATTAATACGAGTACTACGGGGGGACTATAGTAAATGGGACCAAATTTTATTAGTAAAAATAGGGAAGTATATCTAAGGCTTTTTGTGTCCCACGTAGGTCCTATTTACTATGTTCCCCCGTGGTAATATCGGGGGGCTATATATAGTAAATGGGACCAAATTTTGTTATTAATAGCAAAAATAGGAAAATATATAGGTAGTTGTTGTGTGTACCGCCGTAGGTGCTACTTCGTATGGCCCTCCGTAATACGTAGGGTTTAGTACCGCAGTCCCGTTTTGGGGACAAATCACTTGGAAATAGACTGGTTTGTCCCCAAATCGGGACTGCGGTACTCAAGGGGTTAACACTACTGGGAACTGCAGTCCTGTTTTGGGGACAAATTACTGTACACAGGTGGAAATTAAATATTTTTGTCGCTATATAAAAACGGGACTGCAGTCCTGCAAGGGCTCCAAAGGGACTGTTCGTCGTATCAATACCGAGCGCGGTATTTTTCAAAACTGCGCGTCCCGTTTCGGGCCGTTTCGGGGACAAATTAGGTAGAAATTAAATATTTTGTCGCCAAAAACGGGACTGCAGTCCTGAAACGGTTTAAAAGTTAAAAGGGACTATGCCGGCGTCCCCGGTGGCTTGGTAGGTGGTCCGCGTGCCTGTCAAGATCAATTTCGTGGCTTCAAGTCCCACCGAGTGCATGCTCACAGGGACTTTTTCTTGCATAAAAAAATTGATAAGCGGAAAGCGCGAAAGCGTGAGTTGGCTACATTCGATGAAAATCGACGAGCAGTGGGAATGCTGAACCCTATGCGCGACAAGAAATAAAGGCACGTACCGGGGGGGGGGAGAAGGGACGACACCTGTGACCACGGCTTGTCCAGAAGATCGTCGAGGGTAAAACCTCCTACGAGTGGGCTGGGAAGTAAAAGTGATGGATAAAAAAAAAAAAAAAAAAAAAAAAAATTACCGGGGGGGGGGGCGTACTGTACACACTAAATAAAGCCTACATATGGTACTATTTTTACTAACACTATTATTTGGTCCCATTTACTATGGTCCCCCGTAATACTATTGTTCGTATCAATGCCGAGCCCGGTATTACCACAATGTCCCGGAGTATAAGGCCAAAGCGTACATCAGTTTTCAATCCAAAAATGTCCTCATATTTGACAACAGAGTGGTATGTTTCTGTGCAGCAGAGGTATTGGCTGAAGTGCAATACGCGTAGTAAAAAACGGTTATTAATACGAAGCTTCTGCCTTTTTCGTGCGTAACGAATACATTATGAAAAGACCAACCTTGCATCGGTTGCTGATGTTGATACATTTTCTTTCCCACGCGCCCGTACTGCAAGCAGCAGTACAAGCACCAGACGTGGAATAGTAAAATATTAAAATTTTGAACATCGGTTGGTTGCTGGCGGGGTTGCTGGTCGCTCGGGGCAGTTTTCGTGTACCATGGTTGCTACTCTGCGCTGTTAGTACCTGGTATATAATACGTAGCCAAGCACAAATCTATCCACTGCTTCGTTGCTTCTCTTTCTTTATTGATGGTGTATTTTGGTTGCTGGCATATGTATGTATGCTGTGTCGGCCGTACCTAGCGCGAAGGCATGGTATTGCGGTGTGTTATCTCTGTGTCGTAGTCTGTGACCACAGAGCTCGTATCTTTCCAGGGTGAAGAATCAGCACGGACACTGGGCTTGCTGGATGTCGACGAGTAGCAGAAACGGTTTAATGTGAAGAACACACACACCGCATATGTGTGTACGTTGATACCGGGGATCCTAACCGATTAACCTTCTCAGGACCGCAGTCCCATTTTGGGGACAAATTACTTGAAATTTGACTGGTTTGTCTCCAAAATGGGACTGAGACCTTGGGACGCCCAGATACCGACTATCACTGCTACAGCAGCAGTACATCAATCACAACTTTGGTGTCATCAACCGTGTGCGAGCGGCGAGAACGCCGAACAGCAGCAGCAGCAACAGCAGCAGCAACAGCAGCAGCAGCAGCAGCAGCATGCGGAGGACAATGTTGCACCCATGCCGTGCGGCTCCTTGGCGCTGCTGTGTACCTCAGACACGCAATTCGGATTGTTTCCCAATTACGCGCGGGGGCCGGGGCTGTAATGATCGCTTTTTAATGACATCTTTTTCCTCTCAAGTCCCAAGAGGGACATGGCACAAACTTTAGGGGTGCAGTCTCGTTGTGGGAACAAACTATTACCGGGGACCATAGTAAATAGGACCTACGGTACACACAAAACCCTATATATTTCCCTATTTTTTACTATTTACGGGGGAACATATAATAAACAGGACCAAATATTGTTAGTAAAAATAGGTAAATATATAGGTTTTTAAGTACAACATAGGTCCTATTAACTATGGACTGGCCCCCCCCGTAAATAACAATATTTGGTCCTATTAACCACGTATCTTCCCCCGCAATATTCAAATTCCAAGTAGTTTGTCCCCAAATGCGGGACTGCGGTCCTAACTTACGAAAGTTATTATTCTGCAAGAAATTTACGTCCTGATCCCTTCGGCGGATAAAAGCAGCAGCAGCAGCAGCAGCAGCAGCAGCAGCAGCAGCAGAAGCAGAAGCAATGCGGATAAAAAAAGAAGAACGACACATCGGCTTGAGAACCGACTTAAGAGTCTGACGCTCACTCCTTCCAAGTACCTCACTTATCCAGGTAGCGGTATTCCTGCTACGCAGCGAGTCGACGAGGGAACAAAGGGCCGTCCATGTCGCCATGAAAAAACAGAGGCGCGGACCATAGTGGGGAGGCGGGAGGAATGGCCTGTTTTGTGCCCCCGGATCTGAGCCAGGACTACAGTACGAAGGAAGGACACAGATATGAGAAGGGCGAAGACAACAATAGATGGAAAAAAACAAAAGAAAGAGAAGAGAAAAAAAGTGACGATCTTCGGAGGGCCCATACTGCAGTTCATCAACACAGGCGAATATGAACAGGCACACATACATATGCACAACAACGTTAGTTACTAATAGTTTAGACTATTCAATACGAGAAACGATTATTACGGGGGTCCATAATTAATGGGACCCACATTTTGTTAGTGAAAATAGGTAAATATATAGGTTTTCATGTACACCATAGGTCCTATTAATATATAGGTTTTTATATACACCATAGGTCCTATTAACTCAGACCCCCGTAATAGTATTCGTGTTGCAGTATGTAGTACTGCTGGGGGTGTCCCAGGTTGTGCCAGCAGTCCTTGAAGCATGAAGTCCGGAACCATGTGTGACCATACCACCTCCTCCGCGATCGGGTCGTCGTGCCGTCCTCATGCGGGGTTTTGCTGGGTTGTCGCTTTTTTGCTGGGTTGTTTTTTTTCGTCGCTTTTTGCCGTTTTGCCGTGCGGACGAGAAAAAAATAGTGTCATTTTTAAGGCGGGGTCGAGTACTAACCCTCCCCCCCCCTCCCCCCTGTGGTCATACGACTACGGCCCGGCCATGCATGAGACCGAGTACATCTCTCCTATCGAGTACCCCCCCCCCCCCCGCCCCCACGCCCTGTTGTTTTCCGTCGTTATGAGGGGAAGGGGGGTTGTGCTGTTATCGTTGCTGTTGCTGTTGGTCCTATCTATTGCATTGTGTTCGTTGCTGTTTTATGTATAATGCCATCGTCATTTTCGTCGTTTTATTTCGTATTATTGTTGTTGAGGTTTTTGTCACTTTTTTTATTGTGTAGGTGCCGTAGTCGGCGTATACATATACGCAAACGACGGCACGCCCATTTACCTGTTACTGCTATAGCTCAGTCAACACCCCAAGACCTTTGGTGTTTTGGTAGGCCACGTACGTACGTACGTACGCTGTACGCTGACGCGTCGATTTATTCCGACTTCCTCGGCAGTTCCGCCGGTCGCTGGTGGTGCGAGAGGACAGGCACCAGGCACCAACCTTTTTTGGGTATCGTTTCTATCTGTTTTCATACGTACCTAGGTACATACGTACATACGTACATACGTGATGCCGCAGTATGTGCGTGATTCGGCGATTGTTTTTTTCTCGTCTTTTGGCTCTTTGAATGACCGGTCCAGACTGACAGCTGAGTAGTTGATCATGTCCAGCTTGGTCATCCTTCGTCGTACTCCTTCCTCCCTATCATTCTATCTTCTCCCCCGGATAGGCAAGCCCACACACATGATCGTACGGTACAGCATGCATGCCTGGTCGTACCGTAAAGACCGTTGACTCCGCGCAGGGGCGCGATCGTTTTCAGCGGCTCGATTCGTTTTTTTATCTTCCAGAAACGGTAGGTAGGTCGCCAAAATACCGAACAAGGTGTTTTCGGAAAGTTTCTGGTCGAGAGCCTTCCAACAATACATACGTATACCCAATACTGGCGTCCCCGGTGGGTTGGTAAGTGGTCC
>JASSKH010000009.1:10687313-11074795 GCA_031763025.1 Macrocystis pyrifera
GTCAAAGGTCATGAATTGTCATGTGGTGTGTGGGGAACAATGGGAGTCATTCCCATTGGGCGGGAATTATTTCGGGAATCGGGTCTTTTATTTTCAACGAAATATTTGAGGCGTTTTGGTTCGCATGTTCCCTCTGAAGGAGAAACAGCAACAACCAGTGCAGTCCACCTCAAAGCACGAGTGGGATGGCTGCAGCGTTGCTGCGAACGCGCCATGCGAGTGGCCTGTGGATACCTTCGCCTCGTTCGCGACTGCGATTTTCTCCGCTGTGTAGATTAGTCACTGGCGGTGGTGGTGGTGGTGGTGGTGGTGGTGCTGCTGCTGCGAAGTTTCCTTCAATATCCGTTGAGCCTGGGGTACGTCGCGCCATTGAAGAAGGACGCCCAGTAGTCGCCCTGGAGTCCACGATAATTTCTCACGGCATGCCTTATCCAGAGAATCTAGCGATGGCTAGGTGAGATGCGTATCCTACGTAGCGTGCCAGTATTGTGTTGGACTGCAAACCACTACATGTCCACGCCATTTTCACAGCAATAACAACAGCAGCTCTGCGTTCTAGATACTTCTGCGCTCACGTCCCGTGTCCAAACTACTTGGAATAAGACAGAGGAGAGGAGAGGAGAGGTTCAGGTATTTGGGAGGACAACTGGAAAAACCAAAAAAAATGTCACTTTTTAAAGTTTCGTACATTTTTTTGGTCAAAACAAACGCGTTTGTTTTCATATATAATACAGAAAGGAAGAAACGGAAGAAAATGCAGAAAACACACTAGCTGAATCTTATGGGAGCCGAAACCGAAAAAACAGAACTAGCATGCACTTCTGTTTTTCGTATGGGCCAGATTCGTATATCGAGTTTCGTCTTTTCCTATCTTACGGTGTTTTGTGGAAGTATGCCGGGGTTTCGTTTGAGTTGGGAGGACGTTGGAGGGAGGAGTTGTCGCAATAATATTTGAATTCGGCGGACACAGAAGTACACGGCAACCACGCATCCTGTTTGGTACCCGCCGGGTAACATGGGGCTTGCTTTCGCAGACTCAAGCTTCCTGGACTTGGCTTCATTCGACGAAGGGTCCCCAAGCTTGGCAGTCTGCCGCAGCATCAAGGAGCAGTGCGTTGACATTGCTGAAAGCTCAAGAAAACAACGACAACTGCCATGAGCATGCGGTGTAGTCGGTTGTTTGCAATCACCGGAGCTTGGATCTAGCTACCGCTATATGCCGGAATACGTGTCAGAGATCCCGAGAGAGTACCGCAGTAGGAGCGATGATATGTACAAGTATTAGGCCCGTCACGTTATGCCTCTTGTGTGGGGTTCAAAATCAGTTTCGGCCAGCTCTGGGACCGTACAGAACTGGTGTCTGGTTTCGTCTGGCCGGGCCGCTTCCGATCGAACTAACGAAAATATCTTAGAGATTTCTGTTTTTTGGCCATCGATAAGATTCGATAAGTCGGATCTGGCACAAAATCCTATCTCTCTACAAGCCCTGTTTTGTTTTCCGATTTCGGCTCCCATAAAAGACAGCCTAAGGCCGTTTCCTGTGCAGTTCGATTTTTGAGCTTCAGATTTTGACCCGATCGCATTTTCAGATGTGAACTTGGCAAATCGCAACAGTCTTCCTACGCGGAAAAATCAGATTTATAGTGCGTGCAGAGATTCGAGTAAACGCTGAGACCAACTGCTGTTGTTGTGGTCTGGCGACGCGAAGAGACTCGCGGAGTGCGCTGCACTGCGCGTAGGACCCAAGCGTCTGAACCAAGGCTGACTGCCTCTGATCTGGCGGCGAAGAGACATGGCGAGTGCGCTAGAGTCAACCTGTCTTGGTATTTTGCGTTTCACAATGTGACTTGCTGCTGCTGCTGTACACCAGTGTGCTGCTGTACACCAGTGTAGTTTACGAGTACGTATCCACGGAGAGACGCGCCGCCCGCCGAGCGCGCGCCGGGCGCGATGCAACATCTCTATACAGCTGTGTCACCATCCAACTCATCGATCGTTCTGCTGCTGTTTGCTGTCGTGGATAACATCTTGAATTTAGAAAACATGCCATTTTTCGATTTGAAAATCTGACGACCCAAGTCGTCGGGTTTTGGCCCACAATCCGACGACTGGGGTCATCGGATCTCAAATCAATTTTTTTCCGGCCGGATTTTTCATATTCGGACTGCAGGGTCATTCATTTTTTGGATCGATAAATACAAATCTGAAGCTCGAAATCGACCCGCTTAGGAAACAGCCTAAAAACAGCCATCTTCTTTTTTTTGTATCCTCCGGAGGATTGGTAAAAATAAAGCTTGAAGCTCACCACACTTCCACGTTTAGATTTCGGTTGCTGCCCAAAAACATATTACGACATGCTTGTGACATGAAATCCATGGGGCACAACAAGCTTGAAAAAAGCGAGCCGTACTGCGATGCAACACTCTTCGTTCCGTCGGGCCGTCGCTCCGCTCGCTCACGTCGGCCGTCTCTGCGTCAGCTCCCGATGTCGCTCTATTTCTCCCCGACATCGCCCGGTGCCTTCGCGCCTTCGAAAACACGTAGTGCTGTGTACGAATACATACATATGCGCAACGTACATGCATAAAAAGGAAGACGCGAACAAAAAAAACTTGAAATCTACGGACACAAGCAGCACTTCGCGGGTTCGTCACTACCTGACTTGAGGTCTTGTAGTAGGCAGGCATGCAGCTCATGCTGCTTAGCTCTCGAGGAATGTTGCGGGAACGAACTCTTATCACCGATGTAGATAGAGGAGCCAACGTCTAGAAGTAGGAGGTCTCGTCACAGTGAAGAAGAGCTTAAAGATATCATCGGCAGGATCGTGTGCTCCCTGCTCTGTTCCAACGCAGAATGCCAAGCGCTTGTTGAAAGCAGCCCCGCATTGAACCATCGAACACCCTCAACCCTCAACACAAAGCGCCTGTTGAGCACCGCCCCAGCCCGCATTGCTATGCGTAAGGAGGGTTCTTCACGAGCGGAGACAGCGACTTGGGTTGAGGGTCGGCGTCGTCGTGACGAGGTTAGTAGGGTTGAGGGAAGAACTTCGTGGGCTGTGCAACCAAGCCGTGTGTTGGCGCTTGATGTATCAGGAAACTTTGCGGTTGAAGTTTTGTGCTGGTTCCATCGCCGTACGGCGTGTTTGGCGAGTGTGATTCGTAACAACGCTGACAACGGCCGTGAGGGCCTCGGTGATGACGGCATATTACCTGCGACACGAAGCACAGCCGTTCTGACGCATCTTCAATCGCTACAAGCGCAACGAGGGCCTCGGGACTTCTGTGCATGTACGTGGTAAACCAAGCGCAACTTTCAACTTCCTTGGGATTCCGCTTCTTTTTTTGGGATGCATGTTTAAGGGTTTCGATTGCTTTTGTTGGGATGCCACGACTCGAAACGGCGTTCAAGTATGTGACGCCACAAGTGAGAGGCAGGCTGTTGTGCGCATGGTACACCAGCTGCACTATTGTACAGAGGTGTGTCACGTGGTGACTGCTGTAGAAATAAGTACTGAGCACTGGTACAGCAGTCACTTACGCGTGCTGCTGTGGTTGCACTTCACCAAGTAGTACCCCTCTGTGACTACAGCAGTATGTATAAACCCACGACGGACGATTCTCAGGCATGTTTCCCATGTATGTGGCCCGCGCCGTATTCTTTCTCACACCAAACGAGTCCTAACGACTTTTTTACACCTATTTTCTCGTGCGGGAAGCTTTCAGCACACATCACAGCACTGCTGTCCGGTGCGCTCCCATATTCTCCGAATCGCTCTGTGTTGTCACTTATTTCCAGCCAACTATTAATACATCAGTTCACCCAGTGTCCGTACTGATTCCTTATCCTAGAGAGATAAGGGTGTACGAGGTACTAATTATGTGGTCACAGACTGTAGAAAAACCGAACAAAAAAAAAAAAAACGCAAATGAATGGGAAAACCAAGTGAAACGCCAACGCACCGGGTACGAGAGTACAACTACGCAAGGCAGACCAGAAAATAAGAACCAAAAGACGATAAAAAACAAAAATCAAAGAAAAATAATACAACCGGCGTGAGGAAATCAACAAGGCTGCTAAAATAAAATACTACGTGCTCAAGAGGAACAGATCTCTGCTGCACGGACGAGGCAACACGAAGGGGAGGAAGACACCGGCAAGGACGGCGGGGGGGGGGGAAGGAGAGAGAGAAATAAGGCCAAAAACAAGAAAGGAGAGTAGAGCGAAAATATAAAATAGTACTCAAGGTGGTGATAGTAGCATAGGTTCACGTCTCTGCTACAAAAGCGATTAAAAAACCTTGCCATACCCTTTACCGTCTCCTTCCTACTCTCGTCAGTAGCGGTGTCAAGTGTCAGTACTGCCGCTGTTCACCTAGCTGCATAGCAACGAGGCGACAGGCTAAAGACGTCTCCTCTTCCTCATGTGCATCGTTGTTTCTCATCGGCTTGTCAACATTCCTCGCGACACCGCAATCGCTTTGTCTGGTCGCCGAACGCAGGGGTGTCGAGGACATTATCCGCGCCCGGGGAGCCGTTCCGGCGACGGTCGCCATCCTCGCGGGCCGCCCGCACGTCGGGCTGACGTCGGAGCAGCTGGAGGCGCTAGCGAAGGCCGGACCTCGAGCGAAGAAGTGCTCCCGACGCGATCTAGCCGTGGCGATCGCACAGGTGGGGGAAGAATGCCATTCGACCTGAACGATAGATAACCAGGAAGCCGCCGAGTCATATGCCAAGGTGGAAACCCTAGCGCTACCCCGGGGTGTCATCGCAGAGGGCGTTCCTTTCCTCGCCCCAGTTTATGCGCATGCCCAAGGTGTCGTGTGGTAGTTGTGGATTCCTTCTTGCCCCACTTTTTTGTTTGCAAGACAGTATAGCTGGCGCTAGGAACTCACGCAGCAGGATAAATTTGTAACTGCCATCAACTTGTGTTTGTTGCTGGACGGTAGGCGGTAGTAACAGTCGTCGTTGTTCACTTTGTCTCGTCGACACTGCAATGCTTCGCTGGAAGAACAGTTATGATTTGTTCGGTCACAAGACAGGCCACATCGATTCAGGCTCCAATATGCTACTTACTAGTGCTATTACTACTACATTGCTGTAGTACCGCACACGAGAGAGAAGAAATCCGGATCAGGAATCAGGCTCAGGTACGTTTCTGCTGTGTCGTCTACGAGTAGTACAACGTACTCGTACATCGAGTAGTACCACACAAGGAAACAACAGCGTTACTGCTGCATCATGCTGTCATAGATACGCACCTACAGTGCTGGTATTATATCGTTCTGGGGTCTGGAGTCGACCTCGAGTGGCAAGAAACAAAAGCAAGAACAGGAGTCCGGAGTCGACCTCGAGTGGGAAAAAAAAAAAAAAACAGGAACAGCGGGATTCTGCTGTTGGTGCAGCTGGAGCTTGCTGTGCTCCCGACGGAATGCCTGGGTCGAGGCTGTCGAGATGCAGCTGTCTCCCCATGGCGCAGCAATCGTACAGCAAAAGCACATCAACAGGAAGGGGCCCAACAACTCAGTTCCTGTGGTTCCCGTTTGCGGCTCTGGGCGCGCAGCGGCGGCGGTGCTGTTCAGCTGCTCGTCGTTCGATCGATAGCTGCCCTTGCGTTTGTTTTTTGGTTTTGGTCTTTCAAACCCGGGGACACAAAACCTAGTGTTGCTGTTTTTCAGAAAACGCCTCACCATATACTACCGAACGTCACGGCGGAGGCTTCAGAAATTGTTTTGGGCACCCTGTTTTTTTTGGCGTCATCAAATTCAGAAACTCGTCGTAAACTTATTTATGGCACACGTTCCCTGCCTCAATGTTGGAGCTCGCAGAGTAGTCGCGGAAATACCCGCCCATGTTTTTTCGTTGTTGCCAACAACCATGCTGGATCAGACTGTGCCGTGGACCCTCCGTCCCTGCCTCCGCCCGAAAAGGCTAACCCTCCCTCCGCGTGTACACTATGGGCACACCCCGTTTTTGTTTGTTTGTTTTTTGTTTCCCCCCTGTAACTAGCAAGGCGCTAAAAAAAAACGTTTTTCGGGCTTCGTTTCCTACATGCTCGACGTCGGTCACTCATTTTGCAGGGGGTTGACGGGGCGACAACGGTAGCTTCGACCTCTTACCTGGCATCCCTGGCAGGGGTGAAGGTTTTCGTGACGGGGGGTATGGGAGGCGTTCACAGGGGCGCGGAATCGACTTTCGACGTGTCCGCCGATCTCTCGGAATTGGCGCAGACCCCAGTCGTCGTCGTTTGCGCGGGTGTGAAGTCCATTCTCGACGTCGAGAAGACTCTGGAGGTCAGAACGGGGTTGTGGTGTTGTATTGCGTTTTGCGTTTTGCGGCTCGTTGGCGATTCTCTTATGGTGAGTTTTGTCCCGGACGTTGCGGATGGAACCTTCCACCGTGCAAGGGGCGGAGGCAATACACCCCCGCAGGGACGCTCTGACTTTTGCTTTTTTTTTTTATCCAGTATTTTGTTGCCGTGGGATCGCTCCTTTTTGCCCAGCGCCTGCCCTCCCCGAAGAAACACAGACGCGTTTTCCTTATCTTTCTCTCGCTCACCGGGTACGATTCTCGCCTCGGCAGGTCTTGGAGACGAACGGAGTGCCGGTAATCTCTTACGGTACCGACGAATTCCCGGCATTTTTCAGCCCGTCTAGCGGAGTGCAGTCCCCGCTCAGGCTGGACAGGCCGTCCGAAGTGGCAGCAGCCGCGAAGGTGAGCGTGGGATGGCGTGTCCGCACGGGTCGCGTGGTGTGTGATAGCGCACGCCCGTGTACGTCCTTCGTATAGTTGGGCATGGGCATGCTCACAACGGAACCGCAGATACAGCACACGCGCTGTGTTTTTGGAAATCGTCGCTGTTCTGTTTGTCATTCGTCCGTATCTTTGGGAGGTGAATAGTGCCTGCCGACTGCTCGTCACACCTGAAGGTTCACGCGCTCGTCGCCCGCCCGCATGTTCCGCTGGCGTAGATGGAGGTGCTTGGACGTATTTAGCGATGCTTTGTTTTGTTCTAGGTAAGGAGTAGAGGTGCACTGTCGAAAGATAAGGCACGGCATCTGTTTTTTTTTCGCTCCAGCTCTTGTCGCCACTGTCCTTTGCTGTTATTTTTTTGCCGAAAGGCTGGGTTCGATCTCGGTCTGCAGAACGGCATGGTCATCGCCGTGCCAAACCCCTCACCGATGGCCGGGGGGGGCGGAGTGGACGCTGCGATCCATCTCGCGCTCGAAGAAGCCAACGCGAAGGGCTTGAAAGGACGCGATGTCACCCCGTTTGTCCTGGCCAGCGTAAACGAGACGACGGGAGGACAGTCGCTCAAGAGCAACGTCGCGTTGGTGAGGGCGACGATCGGTGTGGGTGCGTATTTCCGACATTGTTTTGTTTTGTTGTGTTTTTTGGTGATACGGCCACTCCCGAGCTAGGTCTTGTTAAAAAAACAGAAACGGGGGGGTAGTGAAGAATTGAGATGGGCAAAGCATTCCAGCACCAACACGTGGCAAGCGTGTGCGGTAGGTTCCACCCCCTTGCTAGAGTGCTTTTTGACTGTGAGGATTTTGTCTATGGAGCTTTTGCGTCTGCCGACCGTGTACCGAAGACAAGTGCTCGGCAAAGCCACGCTGCTCGGATCAGAATGCGCGCATAACAATAACGCGTACATAAATAAAAACATAGCCGGCCGCGGATCGCCATTCGAAACCGTGCTTCTTCCTTACGAGCGACTCCTGCAAAATACCAGTCGCACCCACGCCACCCAAGAAACTCGATTCGACTAAAAAACGGTGTTGAAAGTGAATTCGATATCTAACCGCGTGCTGCGTCGACACTATTTTTTTTCGTTTTCATATCGTTTTCCGGCTCTCTGTTGAAGGTTCGACATAACGCAAAGGTAGGGGCCGATATCGCGATCGAGCTCGCCACGCTAGAGGGCTACCGTTCGCGGCGTGGGCCCGCCCAGCCCATTCCCCCCGCCGGTGCGTCGGCATCCCAGGTTTCCGCGCGGTCGCGGTCGGCGCCGGTAGCGCCACATCGACCGGGCCGAGTGGCCGTTTTCGGCGGCGCCGTGGCCGACACCGTTTCCAAGCCTTACCCCGGAACCGCCCTTAGCCCAGGCACATCCAACCCGGGCGAGACCCGGCAGAGCTTCGGCGGCGTTGGTCGGAACGTAGCGGAGGGTGTCGCGAGAGTGTTGCTCGGGCACCAGAGCTTGGTGGGTGCACCCGACTGCGACGGCGGTGGTGGCAGCAGTAGCGGCAGCAGCGGCGGCTGCGGCGGCAACGTAGGTGGTGGAGGCGGCGGAAGCGGCGCCGCTGGTGTGACTCTCGTTGCTGTAGTCGGCGAGGATGTTGTGGGTAGGGCGCTGGTAGCTGGCTGCGAAGACGTCGGCGTTAGTGCGGAGACGACGGTTGAGGTGGTGTCTGGCACGGGGCGGGGAAGCCGCGCGGACGGTAGCGGAACAAGTTTTGGAACCGCGAGCTACGTGGCCATTCTAGCGGACGACGGAGACCTAGTGACGGCGGTCGCAGACATGCGCGTGATGGAGAGGATGACTGCGGTGAGGTTAATAGGAACTCCTTTCGAACTGCCCCCACATTTTGTTGAGAAAAATTCTTGGATTTATCGTTGATTTTTTTTTGCAGCAGTAGGAGGGTTGATCAGCAAGTTGACCTCGCCAATAAGTTGCCAAGCTTTGAGTTGATCCTGTTTACAGTTTTGCTATGAGGCAGGTAACACAACCTGCTTCGCTCTGTAATCCAGGGAGTCGCGCTTGTAAGGGTGCATCGCGTCCTCTAAGGAATATTGAAATTACCGGGCGGATGGTTGGACGGAGATCCACTACATGAGGTGCATAAAAGGCCGAGCTTGGTGCAGTTGCCGCTCACATTACTGCACGGTTCTGTTGAGGTTGGTACTATGGAATACCTGGGTCAATATATTGGAGGTGCTGCCCCGCTCTACGATAATCCGTGATTATCATTTCGGCGTTGACAGGAATTCGTGGACAAGCACAGTGGCGTCATTGACGGAGCAGCGGTGGTCGTAGTCGACGGCAACCTCCCGCCGGACGGATTCGCGCGTGTAGCAAGGCTGTGCTCGCTCGGGAACGTTCCCCTTGTCTTCGAACCCACCTCTGTGGCAAAGTCTAGTGTCCCCTTCTTGGCCAAGGTAAGCTTACGCGCATCTTCGTAGCCTGCTTCTCTCTAGAGTTTTTTTTTCGAACTTTATAAGATGCCATTTGCTTGAGCAGATTCTGGTTTTGGCGGCCGCGACTTGTCATAGTGACTTGCGTTTTACAGCGCTAGCTGCTGCGGACCCCAAGAGGCAGTGGGGAACAGTTGTGGCCAGATCTAGGATACCTCAACGACATGCCCCCCTCACCAAGCTTGGCCGCATAGGTCCCTGGGGTACTCACCTATCCGATGGAGCATACATGTGTATATATATTTGGTGGGTGAGGGAATCCGAGTCCGCACAGCTCTTGTGACCGCCCTCAAACATTATTTTCTTGCCGTGCGTGTCCCTTGCTTTCCTACAAAGGTCGCCGGAGAAATCGCCCTCACCACTCCCAACCTTGACGAGCTAGCAGCAATGGCGTTGGCTGCCGAAGAGAATACTCGAGCGTCGGAGGTGCAAACCGGATCGACTTCTTCTCTGAGGGCGTCGCTTTTGAGAAACGGAAGTGTAAGCGCGGTGGGCACGGCCCTGAGGGAAGGGCACTCGCTGGCGCAGGCGGCGATCGCAGACGGGCAGCTGGTGGACGCTCGGCCGCTCGGACCTTCCTTGACCGCTGTGTTGGCGGCGATGCTGAAAGCGGGTGTACGGCCTGCTTCCAACGGCGAAGGAGGTGGGTTTGGGGAACGGCGCACATCGTCGTACACATTCCTGGTACAAGATTGTGCGTGCGCGGGAAACTATATCGCAGTGCCACCAAAGCATCGCGCGCGAGCACAAACAGCAGTCCGTCGTGTTCGCGATGCCCTCCTCTCTGTTCCTGCCGAACCTCAATCAACGCAGGTTGCTCTGCCGTATCACACGCCTCGCCTATGCCGCTAATCGACGGCGCGAGGCACGTGGCCGTCACCATGGGGAGCGCAGGGGTAGTCCTGGCGTCAGCGCGGCCGGCATCACGTCGACCTGCCGGAAACGGCGACGACAACAATCATACGGCCAGTCCCATTGACGATGCCCTAATAGAGTGTCCGCCTGGCTCGGGCCTGTGGTTTTCTCTCTCGGCCGAGCACTACCCGGCGCTTCCTCTGGGTTCTCGGAGAAAGGGCGGCGATGTGGTGGATTGCACAGGAGCCGGCGACTGCTTGGTCGCCGGAATGGTCGGGGGTCTAGCGCTCGGCTGGTCGACTCGAGATAGTCTGTGCCTGGGATTGGTGAGCTGACGCGCGCGCCGTGGCTTTCGGATAGGTTTTTCGTGTCTGTTCGAGAGGCCGCAATTGCCCTGCTACTGTGCCTCACAAGTACTTTTCCTGGTTAAGGCATCATCTCGTACGTTGACGGTGCTCTTGTAAGGGCCGGGGTATATATTTTATTACTGCGAGCTAGAGGCGCTTGGCGTGCGCGGGTTTTTGTTTGCGATCCCCCAGCTGTGTACAGTATCCGATACGCAACACCACCCATTAAACTCCTATTTTGGGTCAGGCTCAGATGCCTTCTGCTTGGCAGGGCGTGACCTACACAAGTATGAAACATGGTATGAGGTATTCCTATGCTTCGGGCGGAGGTCGAGCCAAAAAACGTTTCATTCCCGTTTGTTGAAGTACTGACGTAAGCACTCTTGTAGTACTCGGTGTTGCGAAAACGATTTTATCATCGACTGTTAGCTGTACCTCACTCTGACCAGCGCAAGTCTTCCCCCCTCCCCCCTGCTCGTACAATTCTTCGTGCGGGCGCAACAACCAGTTATGTGCTAAAAAAAGCGCTATGGCCGAGAAGGCCGTGCCCGAGTCACTGGGGGAGATCTTTGGCGACCCGGAGAAACTCCTATCTGGTGGCGCGGGACATCTGCTCTCACTCCTGCCCAATGACTACGGACCGAAGGCCGTCAACCCGTGGAGGATGGAGGGCGGGGAATAATAAAATCCTTCCTGTACAGGCATGGTCAAACAATAAAGCGATAATGTAGTGGCAACCTCGTGGCGTTATCGCGATTTCAAAACATCACTGAAGCTCAGTGCACGTGGCACTACTAGGAGTTTCCGGTGAAAGGCCTGTTAAATGATGAGGGCGTCTGAGGGAGGGGCGGTTATACCGCCACGTCTAGCTCTGACGTTTGTTCTTTTACGTCGCGTTTTCAGTGTTTATACTCGCGGAGAAAGACGGATTTCTTGCCAGCACTTTTCTGATTAGTGGAAAACCTCTGGGTGAGTTCATTCAAAGGGACATACGTCGTGCTCGTTGATACCGTATCACTATCCGTCTACTTCAAATCAGGTATGCCGTGTACCTGATACCATGCGTTCACGTGTATGTACCTCGTGAATATGTACTGTTTGTGCGGATTCCACGATCCCACCCGTCTTCTTGGGGGGGGGGGGGGTGGGGGTCGAATCGCGGCGGGGGAAAAAAGGGTAGGGTTTACAATCTGTGAGCCCGGATCTTTGGAGGGGGGGGTTGACTTGGAAATTGCGTAGCGCGGTCTGCACTTCGGAATCGTCCGCAATTGAGAAATTTCCTGGTTCGATGCAAATGCGGCGCAGCCGCGTTTACGGCCCGTTTTGGCTAAGGTTAGGGGTCAGGGATAGGGTTAGGGGTTGGGTCTTTGTCCGTACCTTGATCCCAGCAGGAAGCAAAGTACCTGAACACCCTACGTACCAACCTAAAGATCCGGGCTCACAGATTGTAAGAGGACCTCGACAAAACCTGTGTCTGGATCTGTCCGAGCATAGACAGATGCACAATACAGTACTACTGGAGACTTGGAGATTAAACACAAACTAAAATCACACAAAGACGCAAATCGGTGCCAATATTGTGAGTTGGACTCATAGGAGTCCATCAGCGGCTGGCTGCGTCTTCAATACCGGTACTACTGCTTGTATGAGGCCCATTCTTATCGAAGAAACAATTTCCATATTTTAGTGCCTAATAGCTGATTTGATACATGGGCGATTCTGTGTTCCCTTTAGAACCATACCAGATGCATGTACTGATCTACAGAGTCATAGCTGGTACGTTCGGAACGTTGAAAACATGGATGGCACAGCTCCCTTTTCCCTTATATGTTGTACCCTATCGTCTGCATCGGTCAGGCATGAAGATCACAAATCAAGGCAGCTTTTAGGGTGATGATCCAAACCCCATACCCCGCCATCGAACATTATTTCAAATACTATGGAACCCCCCAGGAGACGTCTGATGAAAAGTGGTTATTTATCCCTCCAAATAGAGAGTTCAACCAGGTTCGCTGCAATACTGCAGTTCGGCTCTATTCAAGGATATTTTGCTTAATCTTTTATTACTTCTGAAGTCGGATGAGTCCCTGGGATGCACACATACTGAACAGCGGGGGTGAGCGTTGCTCTGCTCGCTTGCCCAATCGCTCTGATTCTATTCTTCCAGTTATTGTCTTCCTAAACCCACGAGGTCAACGGAATGCGTGCCGCTGCCCCATCAAGAGCTACCACCCTCCTCTCGCTATTTCCAACATGGCTCTCTCTTGTGCGCTATTGCCTCACAATTACCACATCGCGGAATTCAAACGTTCTATTCTCGTAGATCATCTCTAGCTCCGTCGTTGATTGGCCTACTGCTGTACTGGTCCTCTCTATCATTTCTCGCATCCTCTCACCTAGACCGTGATACCGTTCCGGTATATCTCCTTCTCTTTGTACTCCTATTACAAGCCTCTCACGCAACATATCTCCCACATGGTTCAAGAACATCTCCCAACAATCCCTATCAAGCCATTCCAACAACTTACACTGAAACCCTCGATCTCATACTAACTTCAAATGAAACCAAACTGTCCATCTTAAAAGCTAGAGAAGACCAATCTCACTACACTTGCCCACCCTAAGTTCATTGTCACCTCTCGATTTTAGGTGTTGAATGAAATAACCATGAAAAGTCTGAGATTGCTGGTAAACGTACGACCACTGACTGTAGAGCAATTGTTACATGAAAATAGACCCTATTCTGGTACCTGATCCAGTCATTAAATCCAAGTAGTATATCTCAATATCCAGGCATAGACCGGTTAATACTATCCACCCCCAGCAATCACCCATCCCCTAATAGATCGCATGTGAGGGTATCCTCCATCCGATCTTAGACCAAGTTCAGCAGTAAATGTTGTATTAAGTCTGGAGTACTTACCACCGCCGTTCCACCCTTCCGTCGTATATATGGTCAATCAGTGTGTATTACAAGTTCTTGTTTCACAGGGTCAAGACTCATGGGTGTCAAGTTCCCTTCACTGTGGTGGCCCTAAAATCCGTAATGTTATCCTTTCCTTTGGTTGGCTCGTTGCTTCCTACTGTCTAACATATAAAACTCGCTATTACTTCAAATGACATGCAAAAACTTCTTACTACGCTTAGTGGCAACATGTACACGCCAACACATGTTCCTACTTCCTCGCTAACTGTAGTCAGCTTTTACTCAGAGAGATGGACGTTGTGGCGCTTGCCTAGGTCCAGCATTGATGGTATGCGGTAGTTCCTTGCTTTCCGCATCTTCAGCCACCATCACTGCTCGGGCCAGTTGCCAACCTGCACGGGATGTTTTGAAATATATGTACGAGCCGAAGATGTCACGATAATATATTCTAGGTCTACCTCTGGTATCACAGCAGACCTTGTATCCTGTGGCAACATATCTCTCCCCGTTAGCAAATGCAAGGGTGCGCTTGGCGAGTTGCACTCTATACCTCCTATACTTGGCACTTTCTGCGCCTACTTGTACTGGGTCTCCCGCCCAATACCTCGACACTATACTTCCGTACTGTTCCAAATCAGTATCATGTTCCCATGTTTTTACCGTTACCTCATCCCAACTGATAAAGCATTGAACTGGATTCTTTCCACCTAACCCCCTCGAAATTCGGTGTTTTGTTTTATGCGTGGGCTGTATACGATAGTGGTCTAGTTCCATACTAACATCCTCAGCGGTAAGATGAAATGGAGGGGAGCGTTCCGAACACATATTTAAGACATAGCTACTCATAGCCCATGGCAGAAATTTCGGTTTGTCTTCTTCGTGTGGATTATAGCACTTTTTACATCGGTGCATCGATACGCGCGCGTTTATCTCTCTACCCGGTTCGTCCTTACGAACTTCCAACAAGTTTGGCCCAACCTTTTGACCACCACTTGTGGTTCCCGGTCCGACAAATACAGTACCAGGTAGTATTTTATAAGGTCCTGTCCAACATTGTGCTAATTTTGCAGATAATGCAAACTTCTTACTCCTTGAATCGGTTTCGCTCGTTTTAAGAACATGCTGTCCTCCACCAGAAATGGTACTCTTATCGTCATAAATCCATACCCATCCTCCAACTTCGTACTTGGGGCGTCGATTGATTGACTCAATCATATTTTCGTTGTTCGATTCATGCCTGGCTCTGGTTAACCGATCCTCTTCTCTTGCTAGTTCATACGCCTTTACTTGCCTATCTCGCATAATTTCAGGGTAATCCGATTGGTCCTGTTTCAAACCTTGATGACCTTTAACACCTCGTCCTTCCAATATCGCCATAGGCAACCTTGGGTATCTTCCGATATGTACTTCGTTAGGAGCCAAACCCGTGCCTCTACTAACGTTATTTATTATGCGCGGCTACTACTGCATGTATCAACATTTCGTCCCACTTTTTCCGGTCATCCGCAATCAAGTATGACGACATCTGACAAAGGGTGTGGTTTAATCGCTCAACCATTCCATTTGTCTGCGGATGATAGGAACTTGTAAATTTCTTTACAGCTCCCAGCGTTTGATATACAGCTCTACTTACTTGACATATGAACTCGGTACCTCGATCTGATAAGAACGCATGCGGACATCCCCATCTCGGTATATAATCATCTACTAGTTTTGACGCACAGCCTCGTGCTGTGTTCTCGTCTTTCGTCATAGCATACCCCTCAGCATGTCTACTAAACAAATCAACTACTAAAAACACGTACACATTGCCATTCATCGTCTCCGGCAAAGGTCCCAGTAAATCGAATGATACCATTTGTCCCGGGCGGCTAGGTAGCGGCAAGCAAACTAATGGCCATCGGACGGTACTTCGCGCACTTTTTCTTGCTTGACAAGTGTAACATCTTCTAATCTATTTTACACTATCCGCCATTCCTATGCACCAATAATATCGCTGTAACAATGTCAGAGTAACATTCTCACCCAAATGAACAGATCCCTTGTGAGTGCAATCCATCACCCATGGCTTCAGCAATAGCGGCACATAGATTCTCAGAGGCTCCTCTCCCAATGATCGCTCAAATCGTCCTGGGTTCCTGTCATTGCGGATAGCAGGTTCCGAGGAAAGACGTTTTACCAACAATTTTTGGGAATCAATGAGTTCCATTAGTTTCCCTTGCGATACTAACCGTTTTACTTCCAACTTGTCCACCGTGTCAGGTATTACTTCGTTTGTAATATCTCCAACTGCAACACCAGCGAGTATAAACTCTATGCCGATTCTTGCTGTGTCATCGCTGAGTTGCGCTGCTGACCAATCGCTAGCAGTTATTTCGCACAATTTCCCCCCAAACTCTCTGGCTTCTTCGCTATTCAGTTCTTCCTCTGGAAGTTCTTCGTTATTATTTTGATTTTGGCTACCAGCTAGGCCAGTAACATTATTCTGTTCCTCTTCAGGGTTAATAACCGCAACCAATGATTTCTTATCCGAACTCGAAAGTTCCCGACCTTCTTCTGTCGTGGGACAAGCATGTAAAATCAACCCTGGTCCCCACTGATCACTCACTACTTGGGATATTGGCTTCACAAGAGGTGTCTCGCCCGGTACTACGAATGTACGTTGCTTTTCTATTCCGACCGTTTTTCTTTTTGCGCGTTCGTTTTGAATCACCTTCCAAGCTCTCGTAGCTTCCTCGTTTGTGGTGAGTAGGTCAGTTTTCAGTTCTCTCTCCCCCTCCTGAAAAACAAACCCGGGGTCCAAATCGTTCAGCTGTTCGAAGCTTGAACTTGATGGTTCCGACATATACTTCAGAATGTGGACCTGGAAGGTTAAATGGTAACGCCGACTTGATGTCGAGATTTCCGTTGCCAGCCACTGAAGCTGACCAACACTCTGATGTTCGATCATCTGACCCAGCAGATATCGACGTATACCGGATAGGTGCGAGCGGAGTGCAACCTGCACAGTTGTGGACAAAGACAAACACGGCCGAAGTGCTACCGGACAGGGGGCCAACCTACCGTTGTGTCTTCATCCTGTGCGTTCACGGTTACGAGCGGCTCTTGCCTGGGCCCATTGGCAGAGTCGTTTGCCATCGGCGCCAACGTGCTTCAGCTTCTTACGGGGTGCCGTCACCGACAGCAGGGTATCATGCGAGAATTGTTTATAAATTTGGTCGGGCATTCTCGGGCGAAGTGATTTTCCTCACCACAGTTGAGACACAAATTACCGTAAGCTCGGCGGGCAGCATCTCTCTCTTCTCGAGAGTTAAAACATAAAATGGAGAAGCATTTGTATTACGTCCAAACCCACTCTGATTACGCATAATTTCGTACACTCTCCCAAATTCTTCCGCTTCAAAAGGATCCACCTCTACTGACATCACCCCCCCCAAATTGCTGGCTCCTGAAAGTCTGGTTGTATGACTTCGAACGTGTCATCGTACCACCACCAGCCAACCTTGCAGAAGCCGTTGCCCTTGTCTTGTTCAAGGAAAGGTCCTCAAGAGAACCCATCGAATCATCTACACTATCCGAAGGCAACGTACGCGTATTGCGCCCAGCAAAAATTAAAGCTCTGAGACTCGGAAATTGGTCGTCCACCCCAGTTTTGATGGCGATTTGCATCGTTCCATCTTCGGGGGAGACGTATTCCACGAACCGCACGTTCGCCGCTGATACGTAGTTCGGCCAAGTAACTACTAAAAGGAGTTCCCACAGGCACCACCACGTTTTGTAGTGCTTGCATAACCGCAGCTGGCGTTGCGCGGCTAAGACTACGGCTTAGCGACCTGATGATGGCCTGCAACGCGTCTGGACTTGGGCGGCCCTCGTTCAACAATAGTCCCGCGGCTTTGAACGCTTCCGTAATTAGCGATTTTTTAAGCCTCGGCCCCTGTGGCGTGGAAGAACGGACGGCGCGAAGAACTTGACGTTCTAAGCATTTCTCCCAACCACGTATCCACACTACCGATGTTGATCATAACATGCTATCCGCAGACTGCATAAAGCATCTCTGAGAGCAGAAACAAACAGCACCAACTCTGATACACTTATGGTCCGTGGAAAAAGGTATAAGTGGCAGGGACATGAGAACACTCGTCTCAAATCGAGCATATAATTTACGGAACGCTGCAATTTGCCAAGGAGGTCTATAGTTAACAGGACCTATGGCGTACACAAAAACCTATATATTTAGGTATTTTTACTAACAATATTTGGTCCTGTTTACTATGGACCCCCGTAATAGGTAGTTCGTCAAACGGGGTCAGTTCAGGTTCAGGCGGTACGGGCGCAGCCACGGGCGGGACAGACACGGCTACGGGCGGTACAGACACAACTACGGGCCGTACCGTAGGAGCTACTGTCGGCACTACAGGGGCTACCTCTGGCAGAACAGCAGGGGGAAGAGTAGCAGGGGTCGCAGCAGAAACCACCGAACGGTCCGCAACCAAAACCGGGGAATCTACTAGCGGCCTGCCTACTAATTCTACATGTTCTTCCTCGCTATCTACCGGGATAACTACTTCACACCTTTTTGAGGAAGCCCCACGCCAACCACGAGCGCTCCTGTTGGGCCCTGGCCCAACATTCGCAGGTCCGTACCCACGAGGAGGCCCACCCCGTCCGCCCACCATCGGTTCCGGAAACCTACCCGCGAAGTGGTCCCCGGGGGGAGGGAAAGATGAACCGAAACTCCGTCCAATTTGCGGAGCCTGTGGGAAGGCCGGAGCAGGCGCCGGGGCAAGAGGAACTGGAGGAGGGGGGGAGCTCCCCTGTTCCGGATGTAAGTCTCTACGACCAAATCTAGCTCTCTGTCGCTCAGAGAGGGCTTCATGCCACACATGAAGTCCTTGATTTTGAGAAAGCGCTCCAACTCAGCTGCCATGGCCTCGAAAACTATCCCCAGGCGGCGGAGAAATCCCCGACGCGGTCGGAGGAAGGTTCGCAGAAACAGGGGCAGCGGCGGTGGCAACAGGGACAGCTGCAGGAACAGCAGCATCGCAACGACGAGTTTGCGATGCGAGGATTGCCGCAGTGTTCCTCCTGAGAGCCTCTTCTGCTGCACCAGGGTCTGTCGGTGCTTAGCTAGACTGGCCTCGTCCCGCGAACAGGGCTCTTGGTCGGCCGCGTCTCGGGCAGCCTGTCGTTGTTGTTCGGCTTTGGTCGCCCGATCGGCCTGTTGCTGTTGCCTTCTAATGGATGCGGTGTACTCGGCGTAAGACTCCCGACGTCGTTTACGTTCTACCAGGCGGTCGGCCGCAACTTTCGCCCCCTCTGCCTCCCGCGCGCGCCCCTCCGCAACCGCGCGCTCCAAATCAGCTTGAGCTGCCAACAACGTATCCTCTTTGGTCAAGCAGGTATCCTGCTTCTTGTGTGGTCCCTGCTGGATCGCATCCTGCACGAGAGCAGTATACCGGTTGTGCGATGCGAACGAGAGACGCGACGCGGGGCACGGGACCAGGGGAACCGGGAGGACTGATTGATTCACAAAAAGAGACAACAGACCCAGCAAGAGACACAGAGGGAGGAGCTGACACATATAAATCGCGCGCGCCAGTCGCTCGTTCCGTGCCAAAGCAGCGTCTATTCCTCTGCTTGAAGGGCACGCGCGTACTCGTCGTCAGAAGTGGGAAGAAGGTCAAACGCACCCTTGCTCGCGCGACCGAGTCCGCTACCTACGGGGACCGAGACCCCGCGTGGGTCCGCCCGTCCCAGAGAGACAATCGCGCCGTCCGGGCCGACTGTTGTTTTCTACACATTTACCCGAACTCAGGGGAGCCATCCACACGACCCTACACTGGTCCACAAAAGATAGACCAGCCAGCAGCGACTGAGCGGAGGCGATCAAAGCATCAAATTCGTGAGAGGTCTCGCGCGATCGTACCCCTTTGACGGCCTCCTCGGGAGTGCACGCAGGACCCACGACGCGGAGCCATCGGCGGTACCCTTGGCGGGGCCTTCGCTGGCCGAGGGAACAAGCTAGGCACGCCTTTCCCTTGGACAGCTGCCAGATAAGAGCGACGCGGGGCGTGTGTGGTCCAGCGGGAGCAAGACGCAAGGGAGGGGGGGAGGGGATGTCGTGAGGCGACTTCACCTTGATGGGTCCCACACGGGAGACGCTGCCGACAGAACGGCCACTGCGGGAGACACCTTTATGGTCCTTACTCGATCGGACCTTATCGACGTAAGGGAGCGCCCTCGAAAAGAACGGCCGAGCGGCCGAGCCGAAGCGGAGGAGGGGCTCGAAGCCACCTACACGCGGCGCGCGCGCGAACGAGTGTGAGGCAGGGAACTAGTACTGACCATGTCCCCCTTCCCATCTTTACCGGACGCACCAGACATAGAGGTCGACATCGCAGGGTATCCGAGAACGTTAGAGTAGCACAGAAGCCGAAGACGCCAGTCTGATGAAAAGTGGTTCCTCACCCCTCCAAATAGATAATTCAACCAGGTTCGCTGTACCGCAGTTCGGTTCTATTCAAGGATATTTTCAAGGCTTACCACGGTAATTTCGGCGGGACGGTAACGGCGGTAACGGCGGGACGGGACGTTAAAACCGCCGTCAAAATGGTTCCGCCGTCCCGTCCCGTCCCGTCCCGCCGACAAAATCCTTGACCGTCGTCACTTGCCGTCCCGTCCCGCCTATAAAATCTCTCCCGTTGGAAATTACCGTCCCGTCCCGCCGTGACACAGAAAAATTACCGTCTCGTCCCCCGCCGTGGCACCGAAAAATTACCGTCCCGTCCCGCCGTGACACCGAAAAAATACCGTCCCGTCCCGCCGATAAAATCTCTCCCGTAGAAAATTATCGTTCCGTCCCGTAGTGGCACCGCCTCCGGCGGACAGAACTTGCCTCTCCCCGTACAAGAAACATTCGTGGTCGTCTGTTCACATCTATTTCCACCACGAATTACGAAATTAATCAAGAAATTTCGAGTTGTCCCAAACTTCAATAGTAACTCCTACATAAATACATGTGTTATCGTAAATTGTGCACAACTCCCATCTATAAATGAAATACGTATAGAATAGTATAATAGTAGGCGTATTACCCAGCTTGCAAAATTGGGTATCAACTATTCAAATATTAATCAGTCGAACTCACAGATGACGTATTTTCAGCGTCTTGCTTATATAGTACCTGGTCAGTGGTTGGTATGAAATTGCTGGGCACCACATTTACTTCAGAATTCTGCTAGAAAAAGCTGTGCTGGTGGTGTTGATCCAGCAGCTGGTTGATCTGTTTCTATATTGTTTGTTGTTGTTGTTTTCTTCACATTAAACTGTTCTTTCTACGCGTCGACATCCAGCACAACCAGTGTCCGTGCCGATTCTTCAAACCTAGAGAGATACAAGTTCTGTGGTCACAAAGCTACGCCACAGAGATACTACGTTGCCACGTATGTAATGCAATGCATGTCATCATACTGCGTACGACAGGCACGACATACACATTCCATGACCTAGAGAAACAAAAACGAAACAAAGAGAAAAAACAAAAACAAAAACAAAGACAATTCGAAAGAGAAAAGAAACAAAAAAAGAAACTAAAATATACCTGGTATATGTATATACTTCAGTATAGCAGCAAACCATCGTACCCCCACGTAGGGGACGTGGCAGACACTTGAAAAGAACGAGCTGGAAAAAAAAAGAAAAAGAAGAAAACATCACTAGTCGTCAACAGAGTAAGACTAAGAACCAAGGGAAAAAAAACAGTCAAACCAAACAAAGCACAAGGCATGCTCCAGGTAGCGGCAGCAGTTTATGGTACGAGTAGCACAGCCAGGGTCTCCCTGCTGGCCCGCCTGGTACCTTGCTACCCTATCTGCCACCATCGTCCAGCGTTCGTCAACTATGCCCGGCCCCTCGGCGTCAGACAGTACGAAACAAGCAGAGCAGGCTCGTCATCCACCCACGCCACACGACTCCTTCAATAAGGCTTATCAATCGGAGAAAGGAAGAGAAATGAAGATCACAGAGGGTCACCGCAAAGAAGACAATAAAATGAAATAAATACTTTCAAATGAAGGTAAGACAAATATTACCGAAAAAGAATGAAAACTACTACCAAGTAGCAAGTAAGTGTATACCTGGTGGTGGTGTTTTTTCTTTTCATATATTCATACTTTATTTCCGCTCGCAACTGAAAGCAGATGCATAACACAACACCTGCCACAGGCTCGCCACCACACACAAAGAGCACACAGACCGCGATCGATCACACACCAGTACTACTGGTACCAGGTGTGGCCAAAAAGATTTCAGGAGACATGCCGTCAAGCGGGACGCAAAACGTGCGCTGTCAAGGATGTAGAGCCGAATATTACACATTGAAACCTAGCAGTTTGGTGTCAAAGCATGTCAATGTCAGTGCCAAGTTGCTGTCTGTCAAGGGGTGAAAGTGCTGCCTCCTAACATCTTTGGTGTGACCGGCACGGACGCCATGGCTGCCTATCTCACGGGCGGGGTCGATTGACCAGCAGCGGCACTAGAATCACCACCGCCGCCGCCACCACCTCCACCTAGGTCCTGCACAACCACCAGTAACACAGCGCAAGCACAACCATCAGAACAGCCACCATGAGCTGGCAACGCAACAACAGCGCTTGGGGCAGGGGTGGAAGAAATCAGAAGACGTCGCCCGTGTAGTGGCAGCACTTCTCGGGGCTTGGGCTGCGCGGGTCGAGAAGAAAACGTCTGCGTCGGGATGGCTCCCTTCGCGGAACCAGCAGTGTGCGGGAAATGTTTCACGTACAACGTACAACCGTGCTGACCCTGCTGCGGGAAAGAAGAAAAATATATTTACCGTCCTGCCAAGCCGAAGAAAAAGAAAATTACCGTCCCGTCCCGCTGTGGGAAAAAAAAAATTACCGTTCCGTCCCGCCGAGGAAAAAAATATTTACCGTCCCGTCCCGCCGAGGAAAATATATTTACCGTCCCGTCCCGCCGAGGAAAAAAAAAATTACCGCCCGCCGAGGGGAAAAATATTTACCGTCCCGTCCCGACGCGAAAATCAGCCCCGTTGACTTTTACTGTCCCGTCCCGTCGAGAAATTTGGCACCCGCCGTCCCGTCCCGTCCCGTCCCGCCAATTTTTTATGTCCTCATTTTACCGTCCCGTTTTTCATTTTTTTTTCCCGCCAAACGACTCAAATCTATCCCGTCCCGTCCCGTCACGATTCTCAGTCAAGGCTGTGATAAGCCTTGGATATTTTGCTTCATCTTTTATTAGGTCGGATGAGTACCTGGGATGCACACACACTGAACAGCGGGGGTGTGCGTTGCTTTGCTCGCTTGCCCAACTGCTCTGATTATACTCTTACAGTTATTGTCTTCCTAAACCCACGAGGTCAACGGAATGCTTGCCGTTGCCTCATCAAGAGCTATCACCCTCCTTTCGCTATCCAACATGTCTCTCTCTTGTATGCTACGTCGTATTGCCTCACAGTTACCACAGCGCGGAATTCAAACGTTCTATTCTCGTAAATATCTCTAGCTCCGTAGTTGATTGGTCTACTGCTGTACTGGTCCTCTCTACCATTTCTCGCATCCTCTCACCTAGACCGTGACACCGTTCCGGTATATCTCTTTGTACCCCTACTACAAGCCTCTCACAGCTCACGCGACCATCTCCTGGTTCAAGAACATCTCCCAACAATCCCTATCTAGACATTCCAACAACATACATTGAAACCCTCGAAGTAATACTAACTTCAAATGAAACTAAACTTTGTCTATATTAAAAACTAGAGAAGACCAATCTCACCACAGACGGTTCGCAGCAGGTCACAGGTGGGTTGCAGGTTGCACGAGCAAACGCCCACCGCACTGGGCTACCGGCAGCATCACTCACAGCATGCCCCGCCTCATGAGGATAGCCCTCCGGTTAGCCTGCATAACCTCGCCGGTATGTGTCCCAGAACGCCCGCTCACTGCGTGTTCGTAGTGGTTTTGGGTCTTGTCGTTGATGGTTTGAACCTTCTCGCACACAATATATACCTGGTACCAGGTATGCATCATGATACAGCATAAGCAGCCGGCGTCCCCGGTGGCTTGGTAGGTGGTCCGCGTGCCTATCAAGATCAATTTCGTGGGTTCAAATCTGACCGAGTGCATGCTCGTAGGGACTTTAACCCTAAAGAAATTGATAAGCGGAAAGCGCGAGAGCGTGAGTTAGCTACATTCGATGAAAATCGGCGAGCAGTGGGAATGCTGAACCCTATGCGCGACAAAAATGAAGGCACGTACCGGGGGGGAGAAGGGACGACACCTGTGACCACGGCTTGTCCAGAAGATCGTCGAGGGTAAAACCTCCTACGAGTGGGCTGGAAAGTAAAAGTGATGATGGAAAAAAATACCCATCACATGATCATAATAGCTACTAGCCCTCTCGTACCTGCTGGTACTGGTACGTGGTAACCGTAGTTCGCGTTGGTTCTCCAACGTCCGGTTTTTGTAGTGCGCCGCCTGTCTTCTCCCCGGTGGTCTCTCCGCTCTGCTCTGCTCCGCTCTGCTCCGCTCGAAAGATGTCTGCAACGTTGGTGGTGCTAATGTACAGCAGTAGCAATAGTATTTCGGAGGACATAGTAAATAGCACCTACGGTTTACACAAAAACCTATATATTCCCTTTTTTTACTATTAATAACAACATTTGGTCCCATTTACTATGATGGTCCCACCTTTACTTTTTGGCGACAAAAACGTGTCGTGCGGCTCAGCTACGGCAGAGGACACTTGACACCACCTCTGCTACGCATTGATCGACCAACATTCGACTTTGCATACAAGTACTGTGAAGCAGACTGCAGAGCTGTCCTGCTCTCGTAAGACTGCAATTCGTACGTACGGCAATGTTACGTGTTCATAGAGACCATGTATGTATACACGAGTCCTACTATTAATATCATGAGTACTCAGAAGGAAACTGCTTCACGAGTCTCGTCCGTGCCTGCTTGTACAGCAGGGCTTGCGCCACAGCAGCAGTCCCTGCCTAGCGTTCGAACCAGTTTGCTCTTCGTCGTACAAGATACGTATTATCTCTAGTACGACGTATGTACAGCCTGAGCTAAAAAATCCAAATTATGCGAGTCTAAAAGCCTCATCATACAGCAGTAACGAGAAAACAATTTACACCTACCGATGTATAGATACGTACCTGGAATATACATACCTGGTACTCCTTAACGCGATCACGCACCGCCGCTCTACGATACGCCAGGTTCATAGATGCGCCTTGCTGGCTGCCGCCTGGAATAGCGCTCCCACGAGGGTACTTTTCTCTCGGTCTGGGGGCCAAGCTGGGTGCATGGATGGCGCACCGCAGTGTTGGGGTGGAACGCGTCCGTTCGGCGATGCTTTAGCCGAGCAGCAGCCGCTTATTAGGCGGGAGAGGAGAAGGAAGAGGAGGAGGGGGGGGGGAAGGGAGTCGGAGGTTGGAGTCTTCCGCAATGCTTGGGCCGACAGCAAGAGGCAAAACTCCAGGCCGGTCAGGTAACTTCGTGACTCTTAACAGGTACCAGGTAGTGAATACTGATAGCACTTTGTAACGCTCTCTGTGTGTATGTAGAGGAAAAGATGGCGGTGGGCTCGGAGAGCTCCATTTTCATGTTCTATCAATGTTGACGTTGATGTTTACAGTAGGTTCTACCTGTGCTGCTACACAGCTCCACTTCTTCGAATAATGTGCGTCTCGCTATCTTTTGACCATGGTCAGGTTCTCCTTGTGCAGTGCACGCCGCGAGAGATGGGATGCAATGGAACATATATTGAGCGCGACGGTTCCTAACGATGGTCGATGAAGGCAGTTTGTAGGTTTAGTCGGCGCGCCACGCAGCTTTCGTGTCGGCTGTACGAGCTAGGGTAATAAGTTACCCGGTATACATGTAGCGGTAGTGCATGCAATAGTACTTTAGCGCGATACTGTTGAGCACATCGTCACGATGTTGGTAGAGGCTCGGATGGCTTTATGGCCAGCCCTTCCGCTTCGGGCTCCTGATGCCTTGCTGTAGTAGTGCCACAAAATGCACCTCGTGCAACATGCGGTCTATCTTTCGGTACTTGCCTTCAACAAATGTATGAGACGGGCCCTTCACCGAAAGGGCGGGACGGATTCTTAGAGTGAAGCAGACATTTCCTATCACAGAATGATGCCCCACTGCTGTACTTAAAAGCCTTGAAGCTCGACGTAAGCGACACTGTCAGCAGCCGACGCTCATGGCCCCTCGGCATCGGCGTACCCCCGCCTGCTCTTGAGTAAAATGAAAATATATGCGATGAGTACATCGGCCTTCGTCTTTGAGGGTGCGCTTGTCCTGGAGGTGAGCTATGCCTAACTCAAAACAGCGGCGTCGCGCTCAGAAACGCCACCCGGGCGGGGCGCAGGATGGACCGACTCCCTGCTCACAGAACACTAAAACTGGACGCGGAAGATAACCTACAATATGCGAATACGCCTAGCTCAGTCCCTTTACCCTCTCCCTCGCTTGTCGTTCTTTTCCCGGGTCTATCCCCGACACAATCTCCGCAAACAAACACGTGGCGTAAAGCACCGATGAGCTCACTCCAGGAGCGAAGACGAGGGCCACTGCTCTTGTTGAAGCCTACGCCCCTATTCCGGCCACGGAGGGAGACCTTCGCTGCATCGAGGAGCGCCAGCTACGGCACAAAGCAGGAGCGTCGGTGGGCGTGTCCCCTCACTGTCGGCACGGGTTTCCGCAGGCGTTCGCGTTCGACCCGTGCGGGCACAAAGTCTCGTCAGGGCTGTTCCGTCTGTCGTGCCCGCTGCTCGTGCAAGCTATTGACCAGCTCGAGGACGAGGGGGGTATCGAGGACGTTAACGCTAAGCTGTCGACAGACGAGGAGCTCCGCGAGGTGAGTTGGGAGTAATTTAGTAGCCGAACAGGCGACCGATACATCCATACGCAACCACCAGAACCGCCACAATGTTATGTATTTGCCTCCGTTGTTTGCTTATTTGTGATCGAGGCATGGTTGGGGTGGTTATAGATTACTGGGGAGGTTCGGGTGTATGCCATAGAAGGAGGAGGGGGGGGGGGGGGGGGGGGGGGGTAAACAAACGAGCCGAAACGAAAAAGCATGGAGATTCGGCAAGCGATCTCCCATCCAGACAGATAACTAAACTTGTTGCTCGCATGACGTTACTGACTGTTTCGTTGTGCTGGGTTGATGGACGCCGCATTTTTTTTTTTCAACCCTCTTTTTAACGATCCTGCCCCGAAACCTCTGCCTCGTCCTTCTCGGCCTCCTCCCTTGCAGGATTTCATGGCCGTCAACTTGGCGCACGCGCAGCTACGACGGCGGCTGGTGACGGCGGACAAGATGCTCGCCGTGAAAGAAACCATCGGCAAGGAAGGCGCCGAGCGGTTCCTCGACAGTGGCATCACTGGTGTCACGCCAGAAAAGGTGCGCCCCCGCGCAGAGGAAAACGCCGCAGCGCAGAAGTAAAACCTCTCGCCGGATGTAATCAAGTCCGGGGTAGGGGGTGAGGAGGAGAGTGTCCGGGGCAACGTGTTGACTGACGTGCGTCACCGGTGTTGACACTTCCATCACGCGTGGAGTGTTTAGCGGCGTCAATTGTCCGACGAAATGGCATCGCCCCCGGCCTAGGCATGTCTCAACTAATTCTTGAACGCTGAACGGCGCGACGAACCGCGCCGACGAAGCCGGACGACCGGGAGTTGTTTTGCGGGACGGATTAAGGTCGCATTCGTCAACTTTGGTGTCCCATGCTTGGGCTCGTCGTCATAGCAGAGTGGCTCGTGATCGCGTAGTGACGGATCGATTCGCTTCTCTCGTAGTGACAACTGCAGTATCATTGTAGGAGAATGGACGATGCTGGGTTAAGCCGTATTTCGGTATTGGTTTGCCGTCACTGGCTCGCCGCGGCGCCAGTTCCGTTTATTTATATACACTTGTGGCCCTCCCTGGCTGTCCGTGTCACCCGTTGCATGGCTGTGCCGGTTGTGGGGTGTCGCCGTTGTCTTCGGACAGGTGCGAGATGCCAAGTGCCTCCACGCTCATGTCGCGGACGCTCTCATGCGCGGCCGTGGCGCAAACGCAATCGGGCGCGCTACTCTGGAGCTGTTGGAGGCGCGCGGGGTGCCCGTCGATGGCGGCGATCGGTGCAACGAGCAGTGCAACTATGGCGAGGAGGAGACGGCGGAGAGCTGGCGGTGAGCAGTCGATGCTCTCACTGTCTGCTACTGTGCGAGAGAATTTCGAGAACTTTAGTATTTGATGTTGGCAGGAATTATCTAAGAGTGTATCTATTTGCGCTTGGCTTTGGGCATTTTTTCGGGCTCTCCGCCATGCACGACAATTATCAGCATGTACTATTACGGGGGTCCATAGTTAACGGGACCAAATTTTTTTAGTAAAAATAGGCAAATATATAGGTTTTTATGTATGCCATAGGTCCTGTTAACTATGGACCCCCGTAATATGTTCTCCAGTAACTTGCCGTATCCCCACCTCTCGAACGCACGTAACCCTTCGTCACGACGGATACGCTTAGTACCGCACATGACCCCCACCCTTTCTTGCAATAACTTGCTTCTTCGATTCAGGTACACACCGCAAAAGAACAAACAAAGACTGCAGCTCAGAAAGGTGCGGCGCAAGGGCATGAAGCCTCCGCGCAAGACTCGTGAGGAAGACCCGGATCACGTGGAAACTATCAGCGTTGAGGGCAAACGCAGCGGAGAAGAGTTCCGGGTGACAGGAGATGTCGATGTGCAAGCTTTGAAGCAGGGGGTAAGGCAAGAAGAGGTGCCGGTGACCCTGGGAGATGCCCGCCGATAACATCGTATCAGCAGGGGGAATATGCGAGTATGGGCACAGAGCGTCCGGCATCGCGCATAAAACGCCTTAGGGTATCTCGGTGCTTGTACTTTGGGGCTTTGCTGGCGGCATTCCGGGCTCTATCATTGCTGCCGCCACTGCTACGAAGTCGAGTTCCTTCTGGTCGCGTTTAGCGCAGAAGACCAAGGTGTCGCCGAGTGGCGTGCTCCGGTGCGCGCCGCCCCCGAGGCCTGCATATCGTGGCAGCAGACGTGACTTCTATTTGACTTTCGGGTGAGGTGGGGTTTTATGCACTACTGTGCGTGGGACCAAACTTGCTCTCAAGATCGAAGTGCGGAGTGCGGTCGCTCTGCAAGACGCATTGGTTGCGTTTTAAGTACAGAGCTGGTCATAGTGGAAGCGGAGGACGGACGATATCTCTTGTCGCTTAGCGTGTCCTCGAGTCCAGGGGTGTGCATTGATGGCGCTTTCCTGGTATGCAGTACGTAGTGGGGCCGTAATGGCTACAGCAGGTTCACGGACGTCAAGACCAATGAAGTATACAAGACAGCCTGCAGCGACCGATGTGGAGCGCTCGAGACGCTCCTGGTAGAGACCTTGAACATGAAGTTTGAACCTTGTTCGTTTTTTAGCTATGGTGGGAGAGCTTTCGGGTACCCAATCCCAAGTATTCAACAGCAAGAGTGACTCCGGCGGGGGGGGGGGGGGGGGAGGGGGGCGTGTACTGTAGGGACGGGCATGATTGCTCGCAGTAAGCGACAGCACGTGTGGGAGTGCAGCAAGGTCACTGGTGCCCTGAGGCAGGAATGATCGCTCGCAGTATCAACACCCCGTGTTGGCAGTGCACCAGGTTTTGCCTGATGCCGCGAGCCAGGCGCAGCCCGGTGCCGGCAGCTTGACATCCACCCGAAATACATCCGACACGCCTCTTACGATATCTCGTAGCAGTTCGCGCATGAGTGCTCGGGCGGAGATGTTGTGTTGGCGACGTGAAAGGAGTGTTTATTCTAGGGGATTCCAAGAAGAGTTTTTTTTTGTCTCTCGTCGCCCGAGCTCTTTCTTGTTTTTTTTTTCTTGTCGCGCCCGGGTCTTGCAAACACAAAATTCTGGACATGACAACTGAAAACAAGAACGCCATTGCACGCGGTCCCATGGGCGGCAGAGCGTTAACTTTCGCTACTTTACGTATGGCCGCTTTTGTTCAAGTACTGGTTTGTATTTTCTCGGTGATTCTTGCGGTTCTCTCTTTGTGTACCGGCAGAGTTTACGCGTGGTCACAAGGTGTGGTTAGTCACGTCGATTCATGTCTTGCCGGTGTTTCATTGCGCGCTACGTATGAAAGATGTGCCCACAGCATTTTTCCGTAGCATTTGTTCCGCTGATCGGCTTTCCCCCATTTTACGGTGCGTTGACGAGGACACCACATTCGATACGCGCGCACTCATGGCGTAATGCGTCAAAACGAATATCGAACAGTTAGCCGGTTACATATTTCTAGTGGGGCACGTAAAGCAACACGCGGCTTCAACAGGGACAAAGCGCCGACGCTTTTCAAAACAATTACCGCACGTGATCTTTGCGGTTCCGCGGTTCCGCCGTGTGAACGCCTACACTGAAGCGGAACGAAGGAGCTGTACTGCGGGCCGTTAAATGTCGGTGGCAGAATAACTCTATTTATATCTGTTGATTATGTTCACCAGGTGAGCCGAAGTCGACGTCTCCCGAACAGCAGTAGTACTATTATAGTACGCGAAAAAAGCTACCAAACTCCCCACTTTTGAAGGCTGCCTCGGCGGGCCAGAGCACAGGACAAGCTAAAAAAGAACGGCCGGTGTTCACAACACAAGCCACTCAAATGTGTCGGTCCCAATTACCCTCCAGCTTGGAATATTCCATCCTTTCGCGCTATTTCTATCTTTAATAGTGGTGTCCCGCTTTGCCCATACCCCGGTCCCTACTGCAGTAAATACCCTACCCCCTCCCTCCCCCCCCCCCCCTCCCTCCCTCCCCTTTGGCGTCCTTCTACGCCCTGCACAAAATAAGTAGGAGCACACCGTGTGCACCGACACGCAACAAATAATATGAGAAAGACATCACTTAAGCGCCTCCGCGGTTATCGTGTAGATGACGTAGCTGATATAGGTGACGAGCAGAGTCATGGCGAGAGTTTTGTTCATGCTCCATCTGCTCAGCACGAGGCTGATGACGAAGATGAACACCGCGCAGAGCAGAATGATCAGGGCGGTTGTGGCGCCATCCTTGTCAACCTTGTGAAAGCACACACAACAATACGGCAGATCGTATGAGAGGGCAAGGGTGAAAAATGGGGGGGGGGGGGGTACTCGTTGATAAGCATGGCCGTAGTTGTATGACTAAAGACCATCGTACCGCTCGAATATTTTAGGGCATACCTATTGTAATATTTTGGTTGTTGAAGAGTTGCCGCCACCCTTCTGATCCACCGGGCATGGTGCTACGAGTTTTTCATTGAGAGGGCCACCTACTGTAGACGTCGCGACGTCATGTTTCCTGCCGCGACTGGGCAGCTCAGCTGTCTAGTTTCGCGTAGTATTTACCGTACGTGAGCTTTTCCGTGCACTATCGTCAACGTTGTCCAACAACTGTTCCGCGGAAAGGAATAACCGTGCCTGGTGGAAGCGCATGCCATAAACTGCTGTAGGTTGGCCGTTGCATATCCGGACAATATGATAAGTGCCTAGAAATGCGGTGCACTCCTGCTATACACAGACATCAGGTGCACCCGTTCCCCAGGCTCGAATGGAGGAAATATGTTGTCCGCTGTGCTTTAGAGTCAATGCGGCGCACATCGCTGAAAATAAAATCTCCAAGCAGGGCAAGGTGTATCAGTATCGTGCGCGGGGAATTTTCCAAGGTTATTTCCCTCTTGTTTCCGTTGTTGATCTTACCGGTGTCGGCGTGCCCGACGCGAGCGTCGAAACGAACCACGGACCGCCCAGCCCAAGGAGAATGTTGAACACGTTGCTTCCGATCGCGTTCGCGATCGCCATCTGGCCAAGGCGGGAAACCAGGAAAGAACGAGGTGAGCACGATTGAGACGAGACAAAAGAGGAGACAGGCTTGCTTACCTGCCTCCCGCAAGTATCCGGGGGCAGGGGCGCTCAGCATCCTCAATACTCGTGTCGTGCGGCGTGCAATAGGCTCACCCGAGAGCATTCTATGATTCCATAGATAACATACGCGTTGTCACAAGCTGCCGCGGGTCAGGCGTCAGTTTGTTTTTTCACATCGCCACGAAAGCTCCCCCTGCGCAGCCGTCATCCTTGACCCTCATCGTTTTTTTCTCAAAATCGATAAAAGAACCGTAATAGGAGTACTCACTTCACTGTTCGACGCGACTCGACGAGGAAGAATATTGCTGATTTATCTCGCGATAAAAAAGAAGGCCCACACCGTAGTGAGGAGGGGGTGGCGGGGGGGATGCCTGCTCCGTGATATCCGATGCGGGTAAATAAAGGGAGGGAGCTGGAGAAAGTAGCGCAAAAACAAAAACTGGTAGGTGGGTTGGGAAATGAAGCAAAGTACCGGCAACGGGTGCAGCGGGTGGAACTCTCACCGACGCCTCTCCGTTCTTAGCAGCTATCATCGAGCCGATCATGTCCGGCACCGATGTGCCAACCGCCAGAACCAGCACCCCCATCACTATCGCGCTCACACCTAGAATGCAAGCTGCGCCCGTTGCTAACTCCACCTGAGAAAGGAGGCCGTGCGTGGTCAGGGCAGGAGGGGTGTAGGAACATCGAAAAAGATTCAGCACGATGATCTTAGCCGCGGCGTGCGGATGTGTGTGGAATATAATCAGTCGGTGTTATTTTATAGGACGTCCGTGGGCAGATACCACTCAACACCTACGCTCACTCGTATTTTGAGGGATAGCAGAATGGGGGCTATGATTCCCGGCTGAACATGGTCGGTTTAAAACCATCTACAGCGCCGGTTTGCTCGATGGTTTCGATCTTTATGTGCCCCGTCCCGACTTGCGCCAAAAGGGAACTCGCTACTCGTGTGTAGCGCAGATATCTTCATGCTGCCGCTAGGGAAGGTGAGGGCTTGGGGTTACACGCCATCAACAACAGAGGATCATGCTTCCTCCGACCGCACGAAGAGGTGCCGTAGACTAGACAGTCTGCGTGCACACAAGGCATTCTATTATCTTACACGCGTCGAAGAATCGCGAATAACGCATGCCTCGCTGACGCGTGCTTCGGTAGAGTTGAACCTACTGATAACGTTTCTCTGAGGCTCTTCCTCGCTTGACGAGCTTCATACGATAAGTGAAGAATACCGTGGCCTACATAAACGTACGCGCATCACGAATAACGCAGTTTACGTCCAGCTGTATTCCAACGATAAAGCATGCCTTATTGGATAGACTATCAGTGCTGTCAGTGCCCTTGAAGGTGACCTGTTAGTAGAACAATGTGTTTGGCCAACACGTGATTCCCCTTTCGAAGTAGCACGATTCCGCTCTTCCGGGCAACCCGCAAACTCCCACATTTCCGTGAAGGAGCGCGGGGCTGCAAGTCAAATGTATTTCGCTCCTATACGAAAAAAAAACGTTCCCATTTCGATATCCCCGCCTTCAACCCACCCATCGGCTGCTTTGGGCCGGTACAAATCACTCTCACCATGTAGCTACTGATGATGCTTATCCACGTAATGCTCATGACGAAAGTGACCACGTAGTACTTCTCGTACTGCGGTCTTGAGCAGTCCGGCACGGTAAGGCTAAGCCCCACCAGGAACGGTAAGCCGAAAACGAACAGGAAGCGCTCCACCCACCCCTCGGGCCACGCCAGCCGGTCATCCTGATCAACAGGACGGGATGGCGCCGGAACGGGGGAGAAGTGTTCCAGGCGAGTTAGTCTTCACGGGCAGGCCTTTGGCACATGTGCATCGTTCTACACCGTACACCCCCTCCCCCTCCAATCAGCACAATTTTCGCACGTTGCCAATTTTAGTGGTGCAGTTTTTGCGTTTTGTGCATCGTTTGACCAGCGATCGTCTTCATTGCAGTAGCACTGCCACCAAGGTTATGGCATGCACGATCTAAGAAAGATGACCTAAGGTCATGATAGAAACAAAGGACACGAATAAGTTAACCCTATCTCCAGCGAAATGCATTTTTGCGTGTCGTCTATCTGTTGGCTCAGCGATCGTCATTGCTGTAGTAGCACTGCCCCAAAACGTATCAGATATTCGATCCAAAGACATTACCTCAAATCGTGATACTGTAGTAACAATCGAAACGAAGAAATCCAAGCGATGTTTGGCGTTATGTTGCCGTTGCATCGCACGAGACAACGTAGAGGTGAACCGATCCGCTCAAAACCGGGCGCAAAGGGAGCTTTGCCAAAGCCTTGCCTTAGCTTCTACGCGAATATATTGAGATCGTACGGGAACGAGGTTTACGATAGGTTCAGCTGCGTGCGTGCGCCTTTAATTTTGTTTGTCCGCTGAGCCGGATTCGAGAGAAAGAGACGAGTGCGTGAAAGGTGCACGAGCTACCCTACACTTGGCGCTGGGGCCATCATGAAAAATCGAATCAGATGGTAGGGTTCGACTTTTCGGCTCCTGGGGCGAGGCAACCCGGAGTTGGCCTCTGCCATCCCAAGGTATATCGGCCTCTTGGTTAGCTACGTAAGATTTCTTCTAGCGAACTTATTATACCCTAATAACGGCGGCCGACATGCCAGCGAGCGGAACGAAACGGCACGCAGCGGCAACATCACCTATGCCTACACCAAGAAGAGGTGTAGCGGAAAGACCAGAAGGCTCACATCCGAGCGCGACACAGCGGCTAGCTAGCGGTACGCCACCTTATTCTCCTTACCATGTATTCCTCCGCTCCGCCCGCCCCATCAACGTGTGCCTTCCCTTTCACTGCCTCTGTGCCATGAACGCCGCCACCCCCCCCCCCTTCCCCGTCCCAGCTTGTCCTTACGGCTGGCGCCTTCAAAGCGCAAAGGTGAACATAGCGACACAATACAGTGGAACCCGGGGGAGACAAAAAAATAAAATAGTTGATCAGAGATTGTCCAGGACCTTCTGCGTCATCAATCGTCGGACTTCGCGCTAAGTACGGGGTATAGGGAGACGAGGCGGCGGTGTTTGCTTCACCGTTACTGGGCGGTGTGTCGATTGTGACTTACCAGGTATATACGTTCGTTGCTGATGACGATCGGCAAATGTTTTGGTTCGGTCATGTCAGGATCTGGAGGATTTGTTTCCCTTTCGACATTTCGAGAAGCAAAAGGTCGTTGTTTTTGGCGCGGTCGATGCCTTGCTCGAGACGCGAGCTAAAAACTGGTTTGAGATAAAACGTTCTTCTTAGCTACCACAACACTTCCCTCTTAGATTCTGGTTTCGTAAGGCTGTTCCTCGTACCTAAATCCGCGCACACCTGGTAACGTCTTACCGTATCATACGAGCAGAGGTATACATACGTACAGTGCATATCTGCAGACACACAGGCAGCAACGCTACAACTTACGGGCCGCTACGAACTGCCTCGCGAAGCACCATGTGAGGACGGAACTTCACCTACAGCGAGTGAAAACAATCTATAGCGTCGAATCGTTGGGAGGTTCGGTCTGCCATTTTCGTATTTTTTGGAGAAACTTCCTGAGCACTACAAACACAGCCGCGAAGAAATCCGGTTAGAATCAAGTCGACGCGACTGAAAGGGGTCCCGCACATGTTTACTCCCGGGCGTCCAACCTAGATACTCTTGAACCTGCCCCCCCCCCCCCCCCCCCCCCCCCACCCCCTCTGGCTGCTTGTCGATAAAAATCACCTTTGAAACGGTCGCGACTGCTGCGACGGCGCCGGAGGCGGCGGCCTGAGCAGCAATTTCCGGCCCATAAATCCCCTCTTGCGACGACCGTCGCTCCTACGGCACACAAGACAAGGTGTCGTGCTCGTGAGTACACGATTGTACAGAGAACACAGGGTTGGCATCGCCGCGGGAGAGGACATGTCCTCACGATGCGCCGCTTCGATCGGTATCATTTTCAGCGAGTAGCATCGGCAACACATGTTAAGAGTCTACTTTATGGCCAAGGCCGAAGGAAAAGGGTCTCCCAAGTAGACGATAAACGCAACGATGCGTGCCTTCCGTCACCAAGAGAAAAAACACTACCAGCGGGCATGACCAAACCCTGACGCCGTTGCACGGATCGAACCGACGAGTACTCCCCCATTCCTTTCTGCCACGAGCTATACAACACGATTCGTGAATGCCTATTGTGCAGTGCCCTTGATACCCCACGCCATCAAAATGCCTTGGATACCGCAAGCGTCCACCCATGTCGTTTTTCGCCCTTCCGAACCTCGCCCTTCCGCATATCGAAACGCACACTAGAACAACAACTTTTTCTCAGCGACTCGCAAAGAATCGGCTGCTGCGTGCGGTAGATCTTGCTTTCACAACCAGCCCCAGTCACGCCCATACGCACCTTCAAGTGCGACACCCTGAGAGAGCGAGATGCCCTACGACCGCGGGGATACGACCCCCTCCGTTGATTCGCTTCCCCCCCCAGCATTCTCCTCGCCTGCCTCTCCCACGTCCCGCCCTCCCCCGTGCCCCTGGTTTACCCCTGTCAATCCCTGGTTCGACGACCCGCGGCATGCCTCGCCGTCCCTGTCGGCGGCGGCAGCTAGCGGTTGCGAAGCCTCTCCTGCATAGTGCTTCTGGTACGGCGAGGCGTATCGGGCGAGAGACAGGAGATTCTTTTTTCCTAATAGGCCTTTTTGCTGCGTCAACTACGATACTCGTGCGCGCTACGTACAGCAGATAGTCGCATGCTCAGAGAGCAAAGCTTGCAAGCGCTTCCTAACGGCACCCCCCCCCTCCTCATAACACACCTCCTGTGGGGTGACTGCTGTAACGTGTGCGCGCAAACAATCCCCGTTTCTCTCTTTTCCACCCCCCGCCCTCGACTCCAAACGTTTACTCTGAGGACGCCCTGAATCCTCACCATTGTTTCGCTCACGTCTCTTAGTGATTCCAGCTCCAACCCTCCGGTTGTCGGGAGTATTGTCCCCTTCAGGTCACAGAAATGGAACGCACCAACGCGCGACAGAAAGGGGGAGAAATGGTGGCGGGACATATTTTCAGGTAACGGTGGTGCTGTGCTGTGTTGTGTGGAGCTGTGTAGAGCTGTGCGGAGCTGTGTGGGGCTGTGCGGTGCTTTAATATGCGGAGGTGTGCTATGGTGTGTGGTGCGGTGTGTACACCCTTCGATTCATGTCCATGGAACTTGGTGGCGTGTCGAGTAGCTTGCTAGTTTCCTAACGCCAACGAATTCCGGAAGTAGTTATGGTAGAACCTGGCGTGTATCAATCACACTGGGAATATTGGCTCGACGCGTGTTGCAATGACCTTCACCGAACATTGATCGGCCAAAGAGACGAGTTATGAATGAAACATGTACTTGTACTGATCCTGCATCGCAAAGGTGCAGATCAAACACAGGACGCAGGGGCTGGCGTACCCGCGGAGCAGAGAACATTGCCAGAATCTTGGAATTGAAGATCATGAACACGATGTACAGCCCGTAACCAGACACCATGATCAACGCCTGTGCACAAACGCACAAGGGACCAGCGATAAGAAGCGAGCAGCAATGGCCAAGGTGGTGGTGGCAGTGAAATTATTGCAGGGGGATAGCTCAAGGCTCGACGCAAAACATGGAAACGCGTCCCAAAGAGTCTTTGCTTAACGCCAGCACAGTCGAGCGAATGCGTTTGGGTCCTTGAGTCAAGCTGTATACAGCAAGGCAACAATTCAGTATTTTTGATGCCCTGATATGTAAGGCATCGACTCTTCGAACGTATGAGAGAAGTATAGAGTCGAACCCCCCCCCCCCCCGCGTCAACCCCTCCGGATGGCTTGACCCCACAGGGTCATAGTCCGACGTCAGGCGGCCGAAAGGATAGTGGAAAGAACGCTCCAGCTACCGACTAGGTGAGCGATAGTCGTTACGGTATAAAGCCCGACTAAATAGGTTGTCTGCGAGGAAACGTTTACAGGAATCCGCTGGTTTCAGGCGAGACGACCAATATTCGCCCGCGCAAGGGCAATCGACGGTTGTGCTATTCATGGCACACCTTTCCACTCTTCTCCTTTCCTCTTATCTCGCCCCCATTGTTCTCCCTATTATTTTCATAAATCTAAGCTCACATCGAAACGCACCGGACTCTTGTGTTTTTTTTCAATACTCGTACTACCACACCCGCCCCTCACCTCCCACCACTGTATCAGCCCGTCTCGAGCCGAGGCTACCAAGATGATGATACTCCCGGTGTAGAAGGTCACGTCTCGTGCCACGACGCGGCGGTCGATCTTGGCCGACGAGCCGGATCTAGCCGCCACGGCCGCTGACAGGGCCACGATAACTAGCACATTGAACATGGCGGACCTAGCGAAGCGAGACATGTTTTCGGCCCAACCCACCCCAGCAGAGGACACGATTTTAATTTATTATCTTGTCTGAGGCACGTATAAACTTTGCTTCAGTTATCACACCTGTGTTCTTGAATGCATTTTGCCCTGAAGTGTTTCTACACTCCAGATATGCTGTGCTGACGAACTCGATTTTCGGCGATGAGTTCATGTGAAACCAGCCATGACAGCAACATGATACATTCAGGTCAGGTATTTACAACCTCTTGATCGCAACCCGTTCACCGATCGCGCCTCGATACACATACTCGTAGTCGTGGGCATCCAGAGCAGTCTTTAGGGTGGTAAATACCTGCAGTAGCACCTGGTAGTTATAATACGTACGTACATAGCGGCATATTTATAGTCATGATATATATGGGAATAGCGCTCGTCTGCGTAATGATGCAACGACGAGCTATCAATATATTTACGTATATAAAGCCTTCACAAAAAGGTTCTCACCCTACGATGGTCCCAACGCCAATGGAATTGGAAGGACCAAATACATCCGCGATTGAGGTGAACAACTCGGGAGCCGAGGACCCTGCTGCCAGAAACGTTGCCCCCGCTACATCCGGCGTCAGCTCGAGCACCTAAAAAACAGCGAGGTGATGTCGGCAAAAGAAAAGACAGTGGCCGATCGTGCGCTCGCTGTATGCTCCCAGTTTTCACTTCCTCTTGCTCGACGCAGGAAAGATGTTCGGCTCGAGGACAGGCTTCAGAGTTCTCGGCAGTATCCTCACGCTCGGGCGTTGTGCGTTGGCCGTCATGAGGACAATGGATGTGCACACGACCGCTTCTACTCACAGTTTCTACGGTTACTGTTATATACTACGGTAGGTCCGATGCACTTGTCATCGCGAGCACGCCGAGAACAGCTGGGTGCTGAATATAGTCGAAACAAATTACGAGTCGATTGCCGTGCAAAGTAAAGTATGTTAGACAACTGGTGGATACTGGCTAATCCTCTACTTACGGTACGTACTATACATCACAAGCGGGGGGATCGCTTCTGTGGCGGCGTCGGGTGTGCTCTTGTTTTTTTATTGCGGACTACACAACAGTACGAGTACAGCAGCATCCTGGTTCTTGGAGTGCTCGCTCTCTATCATACTGCTGTACAGATGCGCCCGAACACTGTTAATATCCAAGAACGGTAGGATCACTTGCACTCCTCGTACTCGTAGCTGTACGTACAGTATGATATTAGTGTGAGTTGAGTGCAGTATCGCTTGTTGCAAACACCCAGCAAGCCACAGCAGTAGCAGCGAACCACCAGAGCACCAACTCGATTAGTCTCCGGTGAACAAGCGAACATGTTATCAGTAATTGCTGCTGCAGAAATAATACACATACGGTAATAATACACCGACAAGGACGCGAGAGGGCAACGCAAAACCCACCACCCTCCTCTGCTCGTACAGCTGATGACTGCAGCTGTACATCAGTACAAATATCTCTTACGTACATCACAGTATATACCTCGGAAATCTTCTCCAGCGACGCCTGGAAGAACTCGTCGCAGACAATCGCCAGTCCGTTGAACGTAAAGAGTATTGCTATCACAAGCAGCACCACCTGCCCCCATCCCCCTTCCGAGAAGTTGTTATCCGTGCAACCTGCAGCAGCGTTCGTCGTTGCGTCCTGGAGCGCACGCCCTTCGTCGGCAAGCCGCCGATCCCACGCCTCGCCGCCGTATGCCGCCACAGAAATCGTCGACATCCCTGCTTCACCTTCCCCTCCTATTGTCGTCGTCGTCGTCGTCGCCGCCGCTGTCGTGGCCACCGACGGTATCCCCCTTCGTATTGCCGAGCATATTCGCACGAGAACTAGCGCCACGCCGATGACCACCACGACAAGCACGAGCGCAAGCAGACGAACCTTCCTCCGGGCTTCACGTTTTCGTCGCCGACCTTGGCCTCTTCGACGACGCCGGCATCCCACTACGTCATCGCCGCAGGTATCTCTGATGCCGTACAGAGCCCTCCTCGTCGCCGATATCATGCTCCTCTCGCAACTACTGCCGTGCTAGCGCTTTCGCACCCCGTTCTGCTGCTTGGCCTGCGGCCAAGGCCGTGCGGTGGACGGTGACGTGGGTGATGCCCGACATTGGAAGGATCGAGGGCCGATGGCACAGTTTGTGGTTGACTTTTTATGTTATTTATTTTTTGACGTTTCGGATTTAAACTTTGTAACCGTAAAAAAAATAAACCGGATCAGTTGCGCCGCAGTCGCATTCTAATTTCAGTATGTTCGTCGTCCAGAACTCAGAATGTCGTGTACGAGCACATGAGAACGAGTACGAGCAACGTACCGCAACATCCGCACACAGCCACGCTTCGAGCACACCGCACGCCGCACGACCCTCGTAACATTACCAGACGAGCGGAACCTTCTGCACAGCTGCTGTGGACCTTGCCTCGCAGCCAAACGATGTTACCAAGCTGTGCTCGACATAGCTTGACGCTTTTGCCTTTGGCCGGTCGTCGTCGTGCGTACGACAGCATCATCACTACATGCGTTTATTTGCACTAACCTACGACGTGGGCTCATAAAAAATAACCCCATGATGTACTCTTTATTGATTTCACTGGACTGATATATAAGGACCGTTGGGACATTTCACTTTACGCCCGATATGGTACAAGCAGTACGCAGATATCGTTCCAGTATATATATATATATTCGTACGTACGCACCTGGTACGTACGGTGTGCCTGTTATTTACTCAAATATTTCAAAATATGGTTATGTTGTACCAGGGACGATCAAAATCATATCCTGCGATGATAAATAAGCACGGCTCAACGACACTCGACCCAAGGACTATGCGTCAACTCTGTGCTCAACTACGAGTACTTCCACTAAGATTTTGCCCAAACAAAACAACTACAACAGTAAATAAATCGACGCCGGTAGACGGGAAGAAAGTAAGTGCTGGAACCTTCTTGCGATAAAAATGCAAGGCGCGTACCGCGCTGTGGGGGGGTGGGGGGTGGGGGTCACAACTGCAGTACAGTATACGTGACTCCGGATCAGAGCTCCGACTATGTAGGGAGGGAACAGGACGAAGGTACGTAGTGTAGATGGGATGATAAAAATAACAACTGAAATTTGGAGTGTGAACTCGACGTTTTGTGTGAACCAATCAGCACAGCTCAGACAGGGAGTATCGTGTGGTTCGGCAGCTCGGTTTGTCTCAGAAAAAAATGCGATTTGAGAATCATTCGCAACAACTTCGGACCCGAATCTGTACTACTCTTGTGCCTTTCTTTCCAGGAGTAGGAACAAGGGTGAGTACTCTGTACATGTTGGCTGCAAGAAACAAGAACGAACGAACGTTGGCGCAGGCCGGAAGAATAATACCCACGGGAAAGCTGCAATTTTTCTACAGCAGTGGTACTAGTACATAGCTATGTAGTGCAGTCTACACTACTACAATACAAGCACTAGCGTCAGTACAACGGCTTCCGGATATGTATTCTGAGTTTATCTGCGAATCTCAGCCTGCCCTTCTTGATGGTACAGAAGTTTCCTTTGTATCATATTGACATACCACAGGTGTGTATGTCGTAGTCTGCCTTTTTCTGTACGCATTACCTGTATCCAAGTGCAATACGTTTGCCTTCCGGCTATGTGGAGCGTGAATAACGGTCGATTACCTGAGAACTAACAGTTGACAAATTGTGAGCAGTGTACCGACCACAACATTGCAAAAATCCAGTGTACTACTGTACTTGCGGAGGGCGGGAGGGGATGGAAATACAACACACATTAAGTAAAAGAGCCTATGTTGTGGACGTCTGATGAGCTTACTTCAACGTACTTACTTGTTTTTGTTGCCGTATCTGCGACCTCCCGTAAGAAAAACACCATGGACATAAAAAACTAAATGGAAACCAGCATGAACCTCCCTGTCTTTGTTTTTAAAGCTCTGCTGAGCTCCCGAAGGTAATAAAGAGTGGATACGGTCCAGGTCCAGGTACCAAAAAAGGTAATGCGACGATAATGTGTTGTTAAGCGTATCTCCTAATCCCAGTTTTCGGTCCGGTTGCAGCGTTGATGTTTGTGTGCGCACTTTCTCCGCCTTGTTCCGTCTTAAGGGAGGACGAAATGTTCTGTTTCGTCCTCCCCCCCCCCCCCCCCATCTCTCGCGCTTGGTGTGCGAGCAATGTCCGCCGGTTCGGTGAAATCCCAAGGTGCTCCGTGCCGGCATTGTTCTGTAGGGAGGCGAGGGTTTATGGTCATAAATCTCATAGTTAATGCATGATAATGAGTACCCCTCAATCCCTGGCTTGTTCTGCATCGGTTTGGAGGACTTTGTCGCGCCTCTCCATGTCTCTTTTGTCAGGCGTGTTGCGTAGGCTGCGGCGTAGCGGCGTAGTCTACGTGCACTTTACGTTTGGTTATGGTCCCGCCTCCGGTTACCTGCGTGTACACGTACGGGTTCCGTGCAGGCTGACACGTCTGATTACCCAGGCGTTCCGTGTAGGACGAAACCTCACGCGTTCTTCTTGTGTTTATTCTCTGTCGCGAGAGTCAAATTCCGGCCAGGTTGTCCTTCAATACCTCCATGATGGTGATGATGGTGAAAGTGTTAGCACCATCACACGATGATGGTATCACCATCATCGTCTTGCATTCTCTGAACCATCGTCGTCACCACCATCATCGTCATCGTCGTCATCATCACGATCAACTTCGCCACTGGCCAGAGCTCAAAGGTTATTACGATGATCATTCCTGTCAGTTCGATTAAAGCGAGAAAAGCCAATGATCAAAACTATACTGTAAACTACAAGCCCTTTTCGTCAGTTTCCGGTTGAGATAGGCGGCAAAGGGAACTCCCAGTCAGTGCGGCACGGCTGTTAAGGCAAGCCACGCTGGCACCCAAGCGTCTCCTGGTCCCCGGGTTTCCGGTGACTCTAATACCTAGATGTTTATCGGAACATGAAAAAAGTATATCATCGCTATTTTACCGTTCAGAACTTTCATCTGGTTCTTGCTTACCGGAGAGCGACCGTGACCCGAAAAAGTTTCATCACAGCAGCTTGTGTATCTCTCGAGATTTCTCTCCAGCAGGTTCTCAACAGAAGGCCCACATCTCGACTTAGATGTGCTCGAAATTGGTCATTTTTTTGGGTGCACATATCGAGGCAAAAAAACAAACTCCAACCGAACGTTTGCACTTAACTCGCGGACAACTACAGCTCTTCAGCACAGGAAACTACAGCCCGCGAAATTTAGGGATGCTCCTGATGGGGTGTGTGAAGGCGTCGGGTGCGCCAGACGGCAATCGTAGGCAGCCAGAAACGACTCACGAGATGTTTTCGTGTACTCGAAGTTGCGAGCTTGCAGCACAAAAAAATCGCAAAAACGCTAATATGTTTCATTTCACGCGCGGGAGCGTAGTACATACGATGGCTACATCACCCATGAAGAAGTGGCCTTCACTGAAAAAAAAAAATGTTCTCCAGGCCGATGATATACAATATCTCTTTTCGAGTCGTCATCGATGATGCTGCGGGAGGTAAAACTACGTCCCCACGATAGGCAGTAAGTTATTGGGCTGCTAAAAAAGGGCGAAAAATGTATATTTCCATGAATTTGTGCTAAAACTACGAAATACGGATCTTGGTTGCAAATCCTTCACTCCAATTCCAAGTCGTACGAATATGTTGCCGAAATGCTTAGGGTTAGGGTACTTGACTTAACGAAGCATTCCTGAGGGTGCTATTAACAGCGTCCCCTCACCAAATCACACTACATTCGTCGTGCACGTTGTAAATATCCATCCAGCGTTGCACATGGGGGCTATGTTCCTTTTCCAAGGAGGGGTGGCAGTATCGAGGTAGAACTCCCCCTCTCTCAGGGGGCAGATATATCCACGGCTTGCTTCACGGTTGTAACTTCAACTAACCAAGGTCGCGTGTGGCTCTTGGTGCCGGCAACATTATTTTCACATAATGATTTGGGCGGTTTATCCGGGAATTTCAACGCTGTGTGCCGTAGATAGATCTTGCTGAAGCCTGTTCGCGGTTCGAGTCTTGGTGTTGATTTGTTTCGGGGGGGATTTTGGTATTTGCTGCTATTTTTTCGTTTCGGTTCCGACTTCGTTCCCAATCCCTTCGTCGCATGATTCCAGGTACAAACACGGTTGATTCTCCCCAGCCATTGATTTCGTGAGAACCATTTGCTGCTGCCGAAAGTTGAACGGTCAGCCGCTTTGTTGGTAAGTTGGAAAAAATCGTTTATGTTTTCCCTCTTCGATATCGAACAGCCCCGACGCCAGCAACCCCCGCTAATGGCAAGAGACAAAACTAATCGCTCATCAATGCTCTTTCTGCCGTCCACAACACCATTCACCCAAGTGAGGCCGGGTCGGCACACGCCGCCTCTTGCCATCAATTCTACGCTCCGAATTCACCCGACGGACGTCATAACCCCCCCCCTGACGCCACCGTCCCGCCCTTTTGGTTGGAAACGCGCTTGTCCAGGTCCTCCTTAGCGCTTTGTGGGCCAATTGTTTCTGACTCGTCGGTTGATCGTTTCCCCGAGGTCCTGACTGTCACCCCTGGCGTTGACCTCTCCCGGGCGGGCGATCTCGGAAAATGCCGCATGCCGCGTCGGTGGGGGGCGCGATTACGCTCGACGACGTATTTTTACCAGCGGAGAAAAAGCTGTCGCACTCTTTAGGTGCACTGCGCTCCTCGACGCTGACGCCGTCAAGACTTCTATCAGCCGAAACATGTTGGATCGGATGTAGTCGGTGCAAAGTGCCGCCTCGCCCCCGCTGAATGTGGGTAGAATTGAGCCGCTCCTCGCTCCTGGGACTTGGGAGTCTCTTCTCCCTAAAAAAACACCGACGAACAACGACCGCATAAACATCCAGGGTTTTGCAAGCTGGTAAGACCTCGCAGTATGGGCCGGCGTGAGTCCCCTTTCCGTGGTGCATCATGCTGTGTCTCGCGACAGCTGGATGCGTTTCAATACCAGCTCCTACCGCTCCTCTCTCCCCCATCCATCAAGACAGTCGCACTGTTTTGGCGAGCTGGCGCTACCCAGCCGCGCACCCGGCGAGCGTCTCGGCTTTTGTCACCGATACCTTGAATCGGTTGGCGGTTCCTACCTTCGCCAAGATATTATCGCAGGGGGAATCACGCTGGCCGACGAACCCCGTCTGCTCTGCAATCGTGTCTCTTCAAAATATGCACAGCAGCTCGTCTATATGCTGCCCCCAGCCAGACCTTATTTCTCTCCGCTGAGGGACACCTCGCGGTTTAACGGGTGGCAGGTATTTGTTTTGTTGTTTGCCTCGAGTCTTACGACCTCTTCGGAGTCGCCTCCCACCTCTTTGACCTCATGCGCGTTCCGCTGGAAGCCCTGCAGCAAGAACCCCCCCCCCCCACCTTTCCTCTGGCCCACCCGCCGTACACCAGGAGGTATCGCTCGTTTCGGAATGATCCCTCGCGGACTGCGGCGGCCGCGGCTTCGCGTCGCCTGTCCGGCCCGAGCGCTTGACTCCTGACCGGCACGCTTCGTCGTCTTTACGCTTCCAGGCCCGCCTGCCTTCGCCTAAGCGAGCCATTGCCTACGTATACATGGCCCCGATTGAACGAACTTCCCTGCGAATTTCTTGACTTTTTCTCAAAATCCAAGGCGGACTTTGGTTCCTGGTGACTGATAACGTTTGACACTTGGGTCTCGGCAGGCAGCGCGCTTTTCACTTTTCTGTTTTATCGAATCAACCCTATTCCGGAATAAGGGGTTCGACGCCACCCTGAACTACAGTAGTGCCTCTTCGCGGGTCTGATGAGGGCGCTCGACGTTACCCTACTCGAAGCCTCCGTTGCTGCGACAAAAGAGCGTTTTTGCCCAGCATGCTAATGCTCTACTACTCAGGGGGGCCGACTCCGCCGAGATAATTGATCTGGCCGCGTTCACCACCCCACCTGGCACTCTGACGCCCCCATTTGTTGTCACACTGCAGTCTTCGGGTCGTCTTATCAAAAGGACGTCGCTACAGCCTCTTCTTCTGCTTCCCTAGCTCGTTCCGGCGGTACCCAATCCGTTCGACAACGACCATACCGGGTCTATTGGAGACCCTTTGGTAGTTCCCCCCCCCCCCCCCCCCCCCTCTCGCTCCCGCCTGGCCGCCCCCTCCCGTCACACCGGCCGAATCAGTTTTTTTTATTCTTGGCGCTGCTGTCTGCTGTCGAATCGAACTTTGGCAAATTCCGCCGCATGCGATGTTATCTCCATGCCTACCGTAGTAGTAGGTATTATCAAACAAAACATACACATAATTATGTTTCAGCGATATTCCGTCAGTCAATTGTTTTTTCGGCCAAACAGCAGTGCTACTATATGTCGTGCTACTACAACAGCAGTATCATCGTCGGCTGCTGCTGAGGTACATGCTCTTTCTCGGAGATTAAAAAAAGGAGCTTGCTGGCAAGGGTCGACTGCAATGAAAAAGACTAAAGTATTATACGTAAGAACGCACCGTTACAAGAAAACACGCCTATGTATGTATGTATGTATGTACAAGGCGCTTCGCTCCGCGGGCGGCCTACGCCGCCCGCTACGCTCGCTCAGGAAGGAAACATCAAATTATGCGAAGCGGACAGAGGTCCATGATTGAATATTGTTTTTTTTATGGCCCCTGTAGTTAGCTGCAAACTGGCGACTTGATAATGCCAAGAGTCCCGCCGCCATGCTCCAGGAGAAAACAGCTCGGACGCCACATATGCTTCGCGTCGCGGGCGGTTTTCCGCTACTCTCGCTCACACGTCGTACATACGTACATACCCCAGGTAGGGTACTTATTTTCTTCTTTCGATATGCTCTGTGTCTGTGTACTCGTCGTATGTACGCAAGATAAAGCACTGAACGGCACAGCAACACAGCAAAAACAACGAAAATGAAACCGAAAAATTCTAAAAGAAAAAAAAATCCCCGTCCCCTTTCGTGTAATAATTTACTACCTGAGTGGAACACCTTACACCCGTCAAAAAAAGAAAAAAATCAAAAAAAGAAAAAATCTTACAGCAGAGCTTCTCTCTCAGCCTCGTACGCCGCCCGCCCCTCTCGCGACCATCTCGCCACCGATTCAGTCCGGGTAAAGCTTCCCTCCCTCTCTTCCACAGTGAGCCCCGTCGCCCGCCTCGCGTGAAGCCCGGTGCTCACCGTGGACCTCGACGCAAGCTCGACAATGTTGGTGCTCATTCGGGGTACCTCCCTCTTGTGACTCAGCCCGGTCGCAAAAATAAGTACCGCTTGAGTATTATCTTACAATCCCGAACGACCCTTAAACATTCGTACGTACTCTATCCAAAATCACAAATGGAGGCCAGACAGAGCCAATTGATGCATCCCTCGTGTCTCGAGGCACACGCGACGCCTAGGCACGAAAGCGGCGACCGCGCTCCTTGCAACTCCTCCTCTACTCGCCAGCATCCGCTGACACCCGCGACGGTGCCGGGTTCGCCCGCGCAACCGTGCTCGGAGTACACGCACGCACACGAAACGAAAGAAGAAAAAAGGGAAGAAGGACTGAAAGTACGACGCGAAATAAATGGAGAAAACAAAGACTCGCTGGAACGGTCCGGCAAGTAATAAACGGAGGCGATTCCCAAGTGGGAGCTCTGAGAGGCCAGGGATGTACCAACCGAGCACGCTCAGAGATTGAGATCTAAGTAAGTATATCTATGTATGTACAAGGCGCTTCGCTCCGCGGGCGGCCTACGCCGCCCGCTACGCTCGCTCAGGAAGGAAAGAGTGTAGTTGTTCGAGACAATTTTTTTTTTTTTACGGATGTCTAGCTGGTCAACTAAAACAAAAAATACACGCATTTATCTCTCTCTTAACCACGCTTCCTATTGTTGTGGGGTGCTGGAGGTTGGCACAAAAGTAAGAAAAACATTAATTTTTCGTGGCCGACGTTTGTGACTTTTGCGTCTCCACACGTGGTAGGTATATTTTGTTATGCTAAAAAAATGTTTCATGATGGGAATAGACAGAGGCGCGTTCTACAAAACAGTAGTGAAGTGCAGCAAGTATTTTAGTATACGAGCTCCTCACATACAGCCCTCACGCCCAACCAATCTTTTGCGCAATCTTGCTGTAGACGCGCACGGCTACACGGCAAACCAGCTGGCGAACAAGCAGGTCCTGGACCGCTACGAGTGTCCTTGCGGGGACATGTCGCAGAGGATGGTGGTGCTATCCGCACCGACTCCAGAACTGTGTTCCTTCACTTAAGGCGGACGAAGGAACCTAGCAGGGAGATGCGTAAATCAATTAATTTGGGCGTACTGTAGTTTCCTCTCCATCGTAGGCATTCGTCCTGTGGTCATGATTTTACGTCACGGGGAGATGCCTATTAATAGTGGACTGGGGTTTGTAACAAAAAACAAATAGCCGTGGCGACTGTTGAATTTGCGCTGGTCGCTATTGTTTTGGGTCGATACAGCAGCAAGTAACACTTTTTTTTTTTCCGATAATTATATTTTTTTGTGTCTTGTCGAACTCAACAAGACTCTCGTTACTACTCCCAGTAATTGACTTTTACCCCCATGGACTATACTTTTAAAATGAACCAATCAGGCGATTTAGGAGCCCCTTCTGCATTAAGAAATCAATGCAGCCAGAGTATACGATTGCTGTGCATCGATGCATACATAAAATATTATACATATATTCTCCAGCTTGCAGTAGAGTAACGGCCTGAGACCCACAAAAACATACATACTCATTTATATATACACAGGGGAAAGCTCGTGCGGAGCGCTTGGTTGAGGTAGACGGCATCTGCCGCGACATCACAGACATCACCGACAAGTTGCGGACGCTGGGTGTCGCACCCTCCCCAGCGGACGGAGAAGCAACATTGTTGCTCAAGGCGAACACGCTTGTGTGGCTGCTCCAGCGAGTGTCACTTAGGGGCGGCCGACCCCTGCAGTCGAAGGGGACTCCCTTGAACATCGTTCAAATCTCATACGCTGTGAAGCGGGTAGTGAGTCTTGAAGTTTTATTTTGTTTTTCATTGTTTTTTATTGGTTTTTACACTTCATCCTGCGTGCAGTACCTAGATATATGGCATATACTGTCGTTTTCTATGCCACTGTACAGACAACCTTTCGCCTCTGGGGCACGTGAGTGGTTATGTCCTATCTACACGGACTGGCCGGTATACAACAATAGTTAAAATCGCTTTTAGTGCGTGTGATATGAAATTGTGATCGGAGTGAGATCGGCCTCCGGAGATCCGCGCATGTCGTTTTACCTTGTTGCCTAGGCCTCCGCATCTACGTACCAAGGCAGTATTAACGATATATATTATATTTCCGCACGAGATGAGACGACCATCTGTCATCCTTTTCTACAGTATTGCAGAGAAATAGGTTTCCTCAGCGATCAGTTGATTTTGTTCGATTTCTTCTCCCGATGCTTGATTCCTCCTTGATTTTATTATGTGGCAAAACTCGTGTCCACCCGGAATGTTATACCAAAAAATACAACATTAGTTTGAGGTTCATTTCGTAGTCGGAGAAGGAAGCATCCGTTTAATGGCCTCCTCGTCGTCGAATCACGAAACAAGAGATGGTTTAATACTGCGTCTTCATCTCAGTTAAACCTGTACATCAAACAAAATAAAAACAAAAACCCCCCTGAGAAACCCACTCTACGGCGGCGTTTTTCTAGGCGAGCAAGGGGAAAGAGCCAGGTTTGCGGATGATGTTTGCCTGCCCGAAAAGATGTTCGAATTTCTACCAAGAGGTGAAGGGAGGGTTTCGCCTGGCGGACGCATGCCGCAAGGCCCACAAAGGCGACTGCTTGCCGTCGAGTGCGTCGTGCTTTCGATGCCCATACAGCACTCGATGTAGGCCGGTGCGCGGGCGTCTCTTCACTGCGTCAGGACTGGTGAAACATCTGGTTTCAGACGGCAGCAAGAAGGGCAGACTCGAGCTGCTGGTGAAGCCAGTCGTGGGGCAGATCTCGCTGGACGGGTCGCGGTAATTATTTTGCTCTGGAACATAGAAGTAACTACTAGGTTTTTGACAGTTGTGTGTCCGAATATATATATATATATATATATATTTGGTCTTCTGGAATTCGAAGTCTCTTCCTAAATCGAATGGTTGGCGGTTACCCCGCGCACGTCGTCCCTGTCTGGACACTTAGAAGGCGGGGAGGTACTGCTGCGCCTTTCGCCGGCTAATCCGCGGCAATTTGTTGAATGATTTTTGTATTAAAAAAAAAATATATTTTCGCTTGGCATTGCCTCCTGGTTTTTGAAAGTCTCTTCCAAAATGGAATGGTCGGCGGTTGCGCTGTGCATGTCGCCCCTGTCGGAACGTATAGGTGCTGCCACCGGAGTACCTGCAATCCATTGACGAGCAATGGACGCGGCATGAAGCGCGCCGCCGCGAGGGGTCCCCGTACTTCGGCGCTGTTGGTGTACTTTTTCTCAGACGAGGTCATCCACGGCTGCGACGGGTGAGGGGAAAAAAAAAACGTCCTTGCAATTACTTCTTCCGTTGTGGATATACGCTAGTGACTGATGTCTGTTTCTATTCGTTTTTTTGCATACAACAGTGGTTGAACCACTGTTATTTTTGTATGTTTAATATAGGCGCCTGTCGGAAACAAATACCTGTACAGCTGTTTCTATAAATCGTCCCCAATACTATTAACAACCGTTTTTGTTCCATGTTGTTTTTTTCCTCGCCTTTTGTTGCCTTTTATTCATGTACGCGCAGCAAGCTCGTTGTGAAGGAAGGCTTCACCGTCAACAGGTCGGCCGAGGCCAGGTTGGCCGGAGGCAACGAACTGGCGGTGGTGTCTGAGGCGGCGAAGGGAGCCTCAGGCAAAGAAAGTGGCCTTCGCTGCGAGGCGAAGGGAGAAGAGAGTCACCCTCGCTGGAGAGAAGAGGGCTGCCTCAGCCGTGGCCGGAGGCGACGAGCTGGCGGCGGCGTCTGAGGCGGCGAAGGGCACCTGAGGATTGGGAGAGGCGAGGAAAGTCTCGAAGACCTCCGAGGCAACGAAAGTGGCCTTCGCCGCGATGTGAAGGGAGAAGAGAGTCTCCCTCGCCGAAGAAAAGAGGGCTGCCTCAGCCGCGGGTAGCTCTGCCGCCCACAAAGCGGAACCCCCCGCACCACGCGCTGACACGGCACCAATTGACCTCACCGACACACCGCCCGGTTCGCCGGAGGTGTCGGCCCCGACAGCAAATAGGTCACGCCTCAGCAGGCTGGCCAGAGACGCCGGAGGCGGGGGTGCGTGCAGCAAATACCGATCCTCTACATCGTCTGGGGAATCGGAGGAACGGGACGACGACGAGGAGTGGGTACAGGGGGAGGAAAGGGAGGAAGAGGAGGAAGAGGAAGAGAACGACAACATGGGGGAGACGGATGAGGAGGACGAGGTGATTTGTTTGGGCAGTGGTCCTGGCAGGGTGGCCACACCTCTTCGCCATACTGGGGCCGTCTCCACTCTGTCGGATAAATCCCGCTGGCCACCGTTCCAGCGGCCGCAGAACGTCGCGGGGGTGGCAACACGGCGGCAGCTAGTGCCGAAGGCGGTGAATGGCACACCGTTACCTACCAGAAGGGCCACTTTCGGGCGGCGGTGTCTCCCGCATCTGCTTCTGCAAACAGAAAATCCGACGCCGAAAATGCGCTCTGGGGGGCGGCGGCGGCGACTGCGGCGTCGAGTACAGGGTCGCCCTCGGGGGGGGTGTCGGGGTGTTGCTCTCGGACGTTCGATCGGGTCGGGATCGGGGTCCCATCAACAGACAAGTGGATCAGGGGCCGCACGGGACGCCAAGGGGAAGCAAAGGAGTCGCTTATCCCTCCCGAGGAAGCCTACAGCACCCTCGTCACCATCCTCCCCCGCCGCAGAAGCCACGATTGCTGCGGCTAACAACAGTGACGCATCCAAAAGGAAGAAGGCTTGAAACTCCTTTTCACCAGAATCGGCGCCACAGTGCCGAAAGCCCCGGGCAGACAGGTAGTCGTTTCCACCTAGTCCACCGAGCCATAGAACGGTTCCCGCCCGCAGCGGCTTCTGTTTTTTTTGCTTGTCTAGTTAGTTTTTCGACTCGGGTGAACTGATTGCTGCGGGAATGCCTAGGTCGTCGAGTATTTCCTGCACACAATCACACCCACACGGCGAGGACTCGTGTGCTTCCTTCACGCGAAGTCGAGGATGATTCGTGGTGTTGTTTTATCTTGTTTTGGTTTTTGTTCGAGTGGGGAGGCGGGGGTTGATTCTGGGTCGTTTTAGCACACGTTTTTCTGTTGTTCGAATAGCTTGTTCATGCTTTAAAAGGTACAGCAGCATAGCGGTACTGCCATTATCCCGTTTTAAGGGGCAGATACCCCTTTCTAAGAAAATAAAAGTCAAACAATTTAGCATCTACTTCCATCGACCCCCCGTGATCGGTGTCTTAGTCGGTGGGGTATCATGCAGGAATTATGGAAGTGGTATAATAGTTAGGGTAGAGTACATAGTGGTGCTGCAATCACTCAAGGAAGTCTTGCAAGGTTGTATTCTGGTCTCCGCAAGTGGGCTTGGTTCCGTCACCGAGAAGATCATCTCTGTCGTCGTGTATGTTTGCGCACACACACGCAGACGGCGAGGACTCGTGTTCTTCCGTCACGCAAAGTATAGTGTCGCTGTTGTTGTATCTTGGTAGTTTTTTAGTGAGGAGGGGGGGGGTGGGGGGTTAGTTCTGACTCGTTTTATCACACGTTTTTACCGTAGGCAGCAGCCATTGCGCAGGACTGCGTTGTTGACATCTTGCTACTCGCGGAGAATACGTGCGGCGGCATAGCAGTCCCGCCAGAAGTCTTGAGTAGGGGGTAATTAGTCTACCTCCATCGATCCCGGGTGATTAGTGTGTGCGTAGGTGAGGTTCAGAGGACGTGCTATAATAGTTGGTGTAGAGTACATAGTGGTGTTGCAACCACTCAATCATGCTGTAGTGTGTAGTCTTGTTTGTAGGCTTCCGGTCGCCGCAAGGCTCGTCACAAGGTTTACCACGTCCCGCGTGGCGGCACTTTGTTCGTAATAGTATTTGCGGATCGCACGTACACAATGTGTTTGCTTTTGCCTATGAGCGCTTTGCGCGGAACTCCTTGCCACGAAATACAAAACGTATTATCGCTACGAGCAGTTCGTTTGTAAAACAAAAAAAATGATGTTGAGCTATCTTATTCTTTTCTGCTACTGCTGTTGAGGTGATATATTTTACCGGAGTTAAGTTAGTTGCAACGGGGATGAATTCGTTAGGTCATTCGCGTGCTTGCGTACTGCGAGCAGTTCGTTTGTAAAACAAATAAATGTTGTTGAGCTATCTTGGTTTTTTCGTCCTACTGTTGAGGTGATATATTTTACCGGAGTTAGTTGCAACGGGGAAGGATTTGTTAGGTCATTCGTGTGCTTGTGTATACATCTAGCTACGATAATAGTTTCTGTCGATAAAGCCAGTTAGGGCCCGTCTTATCGATAATTTTTGAAAAAGAAATCGTTTGATTTTTTTATTCTAATTTCATTTGCATCTGATTGGTGGAAGAGTGAATCACCAGGCAGGATTCGAAGGGGCAAATTAGAAAAAATCAATTTGAGTGAAAAGTCTTTTGGGACTGTTTTCGTGTGATTTTTCTAGTTTCAATTTGGAATTTGGGAGTTGATCAGCCTTGATGTAGCATGTTCATGGTGGGTCAACACCCCCGCTGGAGTCTGTGGGGATTCTTGACCGCTTCGATGACCACGGCGGTCGAGGCGATAAAACGCGAACCTCAACAACAGGCGACCGGAGCAATGGCCGCGCTCACGACCACAGGTCGTATAATAGCACATCGTACCCCAGCGGTGGGGCCTCAAAGGAAATCATGGCGACCGCAAGCCCAATTTTTCGGCCTGCTCGATCGGCCAACCACCAAAACCGAGCGAATGAGCAAAGAAACAGAAGATACGCTCGAGACCTCGATAGCTGCATCATCGTTGCTATTCCGCACGCGGCGCTTGAGGGCTCCCTCCGCCCACCAAAGCCACCAAATAAAAAATTCATTGAAATTAATATCATATTCCCTAAAAACGAAATTTAGCGTTCCCCGGTAAGATGGCCCCCAAGAGGACTTTAGGTTCGTTCAATGGATGCGGTGGGGTTTGCGCGTTGAATGTGGTCGTTACCATGTAGAGCTCCTCGTAAAGCCGCAGCGGCCAGCCCCCCTCGTCCTCGCAGAACGAGTCGCCGTCCTTTTCGGCCATGTTCATGACGACTGGGTTGCCCTGGCGTTGGTGTCTTGTCCACGCGGATTTAGCTGTAACAGTTGTTGGTGGGGAGGAGGAGTACTTGACGAACCCGCCGGAGGAAGTCGCGTTGAAGCGGTGCCCGTTATTGGCGGTGTCTTGTTGGTCGCCAACACTTCGAAATCTGCCCAAATATGTCCGCAACCCAGGAGGAGAATGGCTGCAGGGTGGTCATGAGGCGCCCCGGATAAAGAGTGGGCATAAGGGACGGGTATTGGTTGCCCGTGACGCCGCGCACACTCTCGTTGACCATGGCGTCGCCCGGCATGGTGACCCGCTCCGTGCCTTGTGCGGTGGACACGCGTTCTTGAAAAACAAGCCCGGACGAAGGTTGCAAAGTATGTAAAATTGGGGACGCCGACGGTGTGGGGCTGCTCGAAGGTGCGGCTTTCGTCGGCGTCGTCGAAGTGGTTCATAATATGTAGACGTAAGAGCATTTTTTTTTCTTGAACGCAGAGGGTCCGGTGTCGTCGACGGCGAGCTCCTGGCGAACTTGGACGTAGAAATCGTCGATGAGGCGGGGCAGTGGCGATGTCATGACCTGGGAGGACGAGAGGGCTTTGAAAAAACGCTTTTTTTTGCAGTGGGGCATCCCGTCCCACTACCCACAGGAGTGTGCCAAACGACTGCTTCTCCGCGTCGTCGCACACGATCAAGATCCCGCTGAGGACTAGCTTAACGCTGGCAAAGAACGTGCCCAGGTAGACGGCAGGTTCTACACTGTCCGGGCATGGGAACCGCACGAGCGCAGTGCGCATACATACCGAGCCCGGCGTAAAGGCGCCGGACACATATTACTAATAATATAATTAAGACACCTGACTCATATTACCTCTTTGCGCCAGACAAAATCTGCCCTATACTCGTATATATATATATCGTTGCATGAAGAAAACAAAACAACTGCAACCCGGGAATTGAACCCAGCATCAAAATATCATGGTTATAGACCGCGGAGCTATGTCACTCTCCACCCCCCTCATATTTTCGATCATCTGAGCTTCACACTGTCATTTTGTCGGTCGACCCCTGTCATAGGTTGTGCTTCGTATTCGATTTTTTATTTGACCATTCGGCCACTTTGTTTCGGTGGATACAATCGGCAGTTGGCGATTGGTCAAGGGGGTGATCCTGGATCTTATGCACCGCGCGCGCGAATCGTCGAACCGTAAACGGTCAGGAATCGTTGCATGCAAAAAAGGAATACATTTTGCAACCCGGGAATTGAACCCAGCATCAAAGTATCATGGTTATGGACTGCGGAGCTATATAACACTCTCCACCCCCCTCATGTCTTCGATCATCTGAGCTTCACACTATGATTTTATCGGTCAACCCCTCTCATAGGTTGTGCTTCGTATTTGATTTTTTGATTTGACCATTCGGCTACTTTTTTTCAGTGGATACAATCGGCAGTTGATGATTGGTGAAGGGGGCGATCCTGGATCTTGAGCACCGCGCGCGCGAACCGTCGAACCGTATACGGTCAGGAATCGTTGCATGCAAAAAAGGAATAATTTTTGCAACCCGGGAATTGAATCCAGCATCAAAATATCATGGTTATAGACCGCGGGGCTATATCACTCTTCACGCCCCCCACATTTTCGATCATCTGAGCTTCCCACTACGATTTTGTCGGTCGACCCCTGTCATAGGTCGTGCTTCGTATTTGATTTTTGATTTGACCATTCGGTCACTTTTTTTCGGTGGATACAATCGGCAGTTGGTGATTGGTCAAGGGGGCGATCCTGGATCTTGAGCGCCGTCCCAATCACCCGACACAAAGAACGCCTGCCTCCCGACAACACGGGTGATTGTCGGGAACCCTCCACGTTCACTCTCTCGAAAGCTCATAAACTGCCGCCCCTTCAACCCACAACTTTTTCTCCCTGCATCACTGCGTGACACTACCGCTGCTGTTGCCACTACCCCCACTACCTCTCCTGCTGCCGCTCCTACTACCTACCCCTCCCGCTGCAGCTCCTGCTGCTGCCTCTGCCTCTGCTTCTGCTACCACTGCTGCTGCTACTACTTCTACTACTACTGCTGCTGCTACCTCATCCTGCTACTTCTGCTGCTGCTACCTCATCCTGCTGCTACTACTACTATTACCCCCGTCGGCTTCCCTTCGGCGACGGCGGTTCCCACTTGCACATTTTCTCCTCCACTTGCACATCTTCTCCTCCACCCTGCGCGGGATGGCAGCGGGACCAGCATCACAGCGCGCCGGCTTTTGCTAGCTGTCGTCGATCCAAGCCGCATTTCTAATGCCACGGCGTCTGGCCCCGGAGAGCCGCCTCCGAGACTCGTCAGCTACGACTCTTCGGCGGAGGAAGAGGAGGAGTCCGAAGAGGAAGAAGGGTTGATCGACGAAGGCGCCGAAGAAGGTCAGAGCTCACCATCCGGACCGGCGGCGGCGGAAAAGGATGCCAATAGGGTTTGGCGAGACTAGGATTTCGACGATGGGAACCTAGAGTTCTTGGACGCCGCCGCTGGAACAGCCCTATCACAAGGCCAGGAGGACATGGTCGACTCGGGGTCAGACGAGCACGACGAGCTGAATGACTACTACCGCCGGATGGAGTGCGGAGAGGTCCTGGTGATCATCGGCATCATGGAGTACGGAGAGGTCCTGGTGATCATCGGCATCATGCAGATGCTCAACGTTCCTCATGAGCAAGCCGAACGTCTGGTCGAAAGGAACTTTGTGTGACCTACCAATGTAAGTCATAGCCGGCGTCCCCGGTGGCTTGGTAGGTGGTCCGCGAGCCTATCAAGATCAATTTCGTGAGTTCGAGTCTCACCGAGTGCATGCTCGTAGGGACTTTTTCTTGCATAAAATTGATTAGCGGAAAGCGCGAGAGCGTGAGTTAGCTGTACATTCGATGAAAGTCGACGAGCAGTGGGAATGCTGAACCCTATGCGCGATAAAAACTAAAGGCACGTACCGGGGGGGAGAAGGGACGACACCTGTGACCACGGCTTGTCCAGAATATCGTCGAGGGTAAAACCTCCTACGAATGGGCTGGAAAGTAAAAGTGATGAAAAAAATAAAATAAAATAAAAAAATACTGTTGTAGTTGTACAAGCAAGTATGTTCTGTTATCGTATCTGCTTGGCGTCTGATAACTCTCGCTTGCCGCGATCGCTCCCTTAGGCTTTCCCCTTCTCGAACTGACCTGTCTGTGCCAATACTGCGTCCATCCTCCTTTCAGATCGACCTGCTGCTTGAGGGCGTGAAGGAGGGGGGTGATGCAAGACTCCAGAAGGAGTTCACCGTGGTCAGAGACTCGGAGAAAATCTTCTGCCTCGGGAAAGAGACGGGCGATCTGCATTGGTAATCATTTCCTCAGAATTTTATATGTGCGATGGAATGATTCAAACCAGAAGAATCCATTTTTTTTTTTTTTTTTTTTCAATCCATCACTTTTACTTCCCAGCCCACTCGTAGGAGGTTTTACCCTCGACGATCTTCTGGACAAGCCGTGGTCACAGGTGTCGTCCCTTCTCCCCCCCGGTACGTGCCTTTATTTTTTGTCGCGCATAGGGTTCAGCATTCCCACTGCTCGTCGATTTTCATCGAATGTAGCCAACTCACGCTTTCGCGCTTTCCGCTTATCAATTTTTTTAGCAAGAAAAAGTCCTATGAGCATGCACTCGGTGGGACTTGAACCCACGAAATTGATCTTGACAGGCACGCGGACCACCTACCAAGCCACCGGGGACGCCGGCTATACACACACGTTCGACCAGAATGCCTTATTTTTGTAGAAGAACATGATTCGACCTCTTGGTTTAGCGCTCTATAGATGTCTGCTATTAATATGTACCTATCAGGATCGATTTGTCCTTTGTTATACAACATGCGCATCGCGCATACTAAAAGGTGTCTTCACTTATTAAAAAACATGCGCATCGCGCATGTTCTTTTTTCAACGGCTCTGTTCGTCCCGATCATGTACCTGGTACTATTTTTCCTACTGTTGGGCTCTATTTAGATATCGCATACGTGTATATATCAACAAAAGGGCCTGTGTGTGTTTTTTTTCTGATAAAGAAATCTCTTTTCCCCACGGCTGTCTGGCCCAACAATAAAGATTATATATGTGTACACATCAGGATCCTTTTTTTTACATTTATTAAACATGTGTTGATCGATGTTCTCTTTTCGACGGCTCTGTTCGTCCCAATCATGTACTATTTTCCCTACTGTTAGGCTCTATTTAGATATCTCATACATGTACCTATCGAACATGCGCATGGCGCATGTTCTCTTTTTGACAGCTCTGTTTGTCCTAATCATGTACTTTATTTACTATTGGGCTCTATTTAGGTATCTCGTACGTGTACATATCCAACATGCGCATCGCGCATTACCTGGTATCTTTTTTCGACGGCTCTGTTCGTCCCAATCATGTACTTTATTAACTATTGGGCCCTACTTAGATATCTCATACGTGTATATATCACCTTAGGGCCTGTGTGCGTTTTTATTTTTTGTTCTGATGGACATGTTCTTTTTTTCCACGGCTCTGTCTGGCCCAACAATAAATATCATATGTACATGTTATTTAATAGGCAATCAGGTTGTCAACATCATCATACGGTATTGTTGTTCTTTTTCTCAGGAATATTGGATCTTTGCTCCGTTGGTTGTTTGCTCATTTTTCTTTTTTCTGTGTGGTAGCACTGCATGTACGTATGCCTTTTTTTGGGGACTTATTACTAATAGCGCTCGTAGTGGTGCATGATTCTAACTGGTTTGTCCCCAAATTTATACCTGGTGGTCCCAAAACGAGTACAAAGATCAATTTATTAACAAATATTTATTATGCGGGTGCGGGTAGGATCTAACCCAGCGCCTGAGGCGATGGTGCTATACTTACGGTGGTATCAAGAGTATGGATCTTGCCCTTGATATATTTTTGCTTTTTCGTTATGATAAACGAAGCAGCCGTCGCACAACTGGATCACCAGTACTATACTATTGTCGTGTACGATAATGCCGTTTAGGCATTTTTTCCTGTTTTTTTTGTTGATGAATGGATCCGGTTCGCTGACATCTGGGTGTATATTTTCAAGTACAATTTGAACGGAAAAAAAGGAACTGCTACATGCTGTTGTCCTGCCTATACCTGTTGATATGGTATAATTATTACTACTGTGGCAAGCCTCGCCAAGTGCTTGACGACTAGCCCGCAGCAGGCGTGCTTTTAGCGTCAGAACTCGAGGTGCCCTGGCTGACTGACACCAGACTACCGAGGGTTACTTAGCTCGGAACCCTCGGGCACTTCGACAAGACACGTTTCGCCTCGCTTGACATGTCTCCTGTGTGATATACGTTTACGTTCCGGCCCCAATTTAGCGGATGGATTCTGAGTGTTTTGTTACTACTATTAATAATACGTTCTCGACACTACTCGTAGCGTTGCATAGTATGTGCTGTGGTATGACAGTAACAACGCCCTCGGCTACCCCGGCAAAAGAACAGGCGCCGATGTCAGCGAGCGGGAGGCCAGCAGAAGCGCTCTCCCGGTGACGGCTCGCTCTCTCCCCGGTGGCGGGGGTGGTTCCCTCGGCACAGTTTGTGATGAACCAATCCGAACCATTAATAATATGACGGGGCTGATAGAGGAATGATGCATGAGGTCAAAACAACGTTAACATTATGGTACCGTATCAGCCGCGGCAGCTGTTGGTATCGAGCGACGTTGGGCGAGGGTGTTATCAGAAGTCTTGCTACCGTAATATAACATACGTCAAACGGACAACGTATATGATCGATAAAACACTAGCATTATGTTAATGTCATAATGCGTATGCAATGTATGAAGTGACACAAGTTTGCAGCTAACGTACACTCCCAATCTAACATCAACAATATGATACCGCCGTGTTAAGTCGTACGTGGGAGCGTGCAGATTACGATATATATGGATAACGAACTACTGTGCGATAGATGAAGAACGTGCTCGCGGGGTGTCCAGAAAAAGGAGGCGTTTTTTTCACCGGGGATCCCTCCTAAACATCCCCCTTTTTGTGTTTTAAGATATGGAGGCGTTTTTTTCACCGGGGATTTCATACTATCCTCCCTCCAGCGGTTATATTATGTCGGAAAAATTGGATATCACGGCTACGTTATATTACTCCCACGCGCTGCTTTACCACTAACAAGGAAACACATGTTAGATATCGGGAAGTTCCAAAAGGCAACGTGTTAATATTACGTTAGAACGACTTCGGCCCCAACGGTAACTCAGTAACATATTGTTAGACCCGGATTATTTTTTTTTGGTAACACGGTATCGGAATGTCACCATCAGATTTTTATTGACGGTAACAACGTAGCATAATGTTACAGAGACTTCCGCATTTAGGTTAACATCCTAACATAATGTTACGTTTGGGCCGGCTAAGACTGTAACGTATCTAACGTACGATATGCGATACGTTGTCCGAGCCTAAGGCAATCAGATGGGGGGTCCAGATAACGTATAGTGTTAGTAGTGCTCCCCATTGCGTTATGTTACGTTAGTATGTGATCTGGAACAGAATGCTATGTGTTAGTAGTGCTGGCGAGCATGGCAACGTTATGTCAGGGTGTTTTGTATAACACTCCTCCTAAGGGCAGCACTATGTTTGTGTGTCATGTCTAACGCTGCGTCGAGAGTAACATTATGTTATCGTGTTAGTAAATATATATGCGGATGTCGATCTGGGCATGTTAGAGTAATAAGGTACGTGTTTGGTCAAAGCCTAACGTACAGTGTTAGTTCAAGGACTGGTCGCGGCAAAACATAATGTTACTGTACCAGAGCTGGACGAGACCGAGCTGCAACATAACGTTAAGGCGCGTGCACGTTCGTGGGTTTCCAGTTAACACCGTGTTACCGCGTTGCCGTGATCGCTCCTCCGGTGCTAATACTATGTTCGTACGTTTCCATGTTCCTGTGTCAGGCCCCATAACGTAAATAAGTGCTATCCGAGTGTCTCGTTATCCGGGGTTTGAAAAAGTCAAGTAAAAAATTGGATCCACAAAACTCGGGGCAAAATCGGAGAACAATCCAAACTGTAAAAGATAGCCGCTCCTACTCTAAATCTAGGATGAAAAGGTAAAAAAATCGATATCCGCTAAAGGATAGACCTATATTAAAAGTACCTGGTTCCTGGTACGATGTAAAAATATGTTGTCGGTACGCGCTCGAGCGCAGACACAGACACGTGCATTCGAACCCCCATGCCTTAATTGCGTGCCGGTATTTGTTGGGGGTGGGCAGCATTATTACCTTTGTATTTTGTTTTAGTTTCAGCAATTGCATAGGTTTGAGTAAATCACCAGGTGTGTATTTCATGGTACAACAGTACATGGGCCGAGCGTTGGTGGGTGGGTGGGTGGGTCTGTTGGTGGGCTCGTCGATGATCCGCGGGTGGGTGTGAAAGAGGGTAGATCGGTTTTTGCCTGTGGGTAGTGGCCCGGATATTTCGTAATAATGTATATTACTTATTTTTCGATTCGGGGATGCGATCTGATCAAGACATCCAATCAATAACTAATTATTTAAAATTCCAACGTCTGTATTTTTCACCGGAAATAGAGGTAATTACTTATTTTCCGAATTAAGGCAAACGCAATATAGATAATACAAAACAAGTATTCAGTCGTTTTGATGAACACGTGGGCCTTCATTTCGTGCGTCAGCGCCGTTATTGTTTTAACACGGCGTCTCCGCAGGACACTCTACTGCCAGGTATAAAGTAACATACATCGAAATCGCGGCCGCCCAACAACGACGTAGGACATTTCCTTAACCGTTGTTTTTGCATGTACTACTGCCCTCTCCCCCTTCCCGTACTGAACCCCCCTCTAATCAGAATAATCTCCACAATGCTACTACTCGACCTTTGCCCAGAACCAAACAGCACAAATACAGCTTCGTTTAGTTGACTCTCTTTTTGCCATTACCCAAGTTAGGGGAGCTTGCACACTGCGGTAATTGGCTGAATAGCCCAATGCCAACCAAATGAAGTGGTACTGGTACGAGAAGCGACTCCATCTTATTCCCACACTACGAAGGAAAGCCTTGTATATATGTATGCGTGTGCAACGGGGGTGTCTAGTTTGCATTGGGATTTGAGATTACGCGGCGGGGGGGGGGGGGGGGGGGGGGGGTGACAGATCACTTCGTGCGTGTGTGTTTTGGTGCGCAAGCTTGCGGCCATAAATTGTGGTCTGTTTTTACTGTATCATTGTCGTTATCATTATTTTGTCTCTTGCGGGTATCCCCACTTGCGTTGACACGTCATGTGCATGAACGATGTTCACGTGCATTGATTTCTCTGTGTGTGATGGGATTGTTTTGCGCACGTACACAACTACCGTACTAAACGTAAACAGCAGTAGAGTTGCCGTAGCTAGAGCAGCACCCGAACAATAAAAGCGGTGCAAGCAGGGGAATGGATGCATGGGGATATGCATTCGGTATGCGTGGTGTGAAACAAAATATAATGAAACGAAAACAGACGCAATACTTGCAGGTGTATTATTTTGCACAGACGTGCTGTTTGTAAAAAAAACGCCGCAGTCGCTTGATAATGCTTGTGTGACAAGGAAGGATTTTGTTTTCCATGTGCCTATTTTCCTACGTTGCCAGGCGGATACTGTTGGCGGCCAAGGTTCTTTCCACCTTTGTTAGATTCACCCTAGAGTCCACTAGCGACCAGTCCAGAGGTTGGCTTACGCGTCGGGTCGCCGAAGATTGGGACAGTCCCTGCTCCTTGATTGGCTTGGCGAGCATCTGTGCAGAGGCGGCCGAAGCCAGAACTGCAACCTTGCTGGATCGGATCCAAGACTCCAGTAAATAAATGGGGTTCAGCTGGTTGAGAAATGTCGATCAGCTGCAGAAGGACTTGGAGCAAAAGGGATTCACTAACGGTGTCGCCCTCTGCCTCCGAGGTCGGTAGTATGTATGGCGTCGGAGCGGTCTTTGGTTCCCAAGTATGGTTGTCTACGGATCGATCAAAAAGGCCGTTATTTGTTTACAAACACATATTCGGCTGGTGGGTGGGTACCGGGCACGAGCCGAGTGATAAATACTGCAGCCTGAAAGCGTAAATACACGTGTTCACACCTGTTCCACATTGTACTCGTCAAAGGTTCTTCGTATTGGCTCTGCTCGGCTTGAAGCGTGGTAAGACCGAAAAGAGGACCCCACTCCCCCCCTCGCCGATAGCACTAGTCATGAGTCTTGTGCCCAACTCCAGTAGCCACCCAGCTTTGTAGGAAGCAAACGTGCGGGGAGCATTACTTGCCACCCTACTTAACTTGTGTTGGCAATAACCAAGTGATGGGGTACGCATGTACCACAGCGGTTTGTGCCGTTCGGGCTAGTTGGGCTTTGACTGGTGGGCGGCGCCTGTGTCAGTGTACGTACGCACACTAAGTGTGAATACCTGGTACTAAGTATGCGCGCTTAACGTATGTGCCCAAACGATGTATTCGTGGTCTCCTGATTTTCAACCGTCGACCATTCTCGCTCTTGACATCGCGTGTGCCGACCATACACACGACCAGGGCGGAAGGTCGAGGTATATAGTTCGATGGTCCAGTTCCCCATATCCATCCACGGTGAGCGAAACGCCATCGAAGGTGCGGTCGTGTTGGCCTTCCCCGTCCTCGACGACATGTTCAAACGCGCCGCCATCGCAAAGGCCGCCACCGCCAAGAATACCGACGCTTTGGACACCGCGGTCGCTACCACCGCTTCCGCCGCCTCTTCTTCTTGCCCCGTCGACACCACCGTCGCCTCTTCTACCTCCTCCGCCGCTCCAGAATCTTCCACTGCCGCCACGTTCTCTTACTCCTCCTCCTCGTCCTCCCCCCCCCGCCGCCGCCGCCGCCGCCGTCTCGTCCTCCACCGCCACCGGAACCGCGCCATCTTCGGCCCCCACGCAGTCGGCTGTTTCTTCAGCGTATTCAAGGTGATATGTTTGGTCGTAGTGCTCGTCAACAAGCTTATACACAGGAACTGCATCTATAACATAATATATATGATATAAACCGCAGTTACAATCGCGTTTATGGCGTGGATAAATATTTAATGACCAACTTGCCCTTCGCACACCATACCCTCGCCGACATGTGGATGTGCAGCGAGACATCCACAATCCGCCTCGGATCCTGCATACATTCGGGGCGTGTGAGGTTTCAGCTGGGGCCTGTTTCGCAATAGGTTGGGTCTTCCGTCACGGGTGAGATAAACACAGCGCGCCTCTGCTATATGTCCTGCTCAGAGTGGATGCCTATCGTCCTCGTGTCGAACACGAAGAACGTGGCCCTGTTGATCCCGCTGCCCTCCGTTACACCCAGCAAGTGTTTCTGGACAAGTCGATGGTTTTTTTTTTGGGTCCCGCGAGGGACGCTATTACCTCTAACCATTCCTTGGGCCTTTTTGTGCGCACGTGTCTTCCGTTACTTCAGACCCACTTCAATTTGTACGGTGCTTGCAAAGTTGAATTATCATCGTTATGTATAAACAAAGCGTTGGGGTACCTGTCCTTCTTCCTTTTAATAGACACAGCCTGATGTTCGTGTTGTTCCGCGTCCCCTAAGTTTTACACGCGGACGAACAGAGCCTGAAACTTCTGTAGGTTGGTTGTCTAGATGTTTCTCTTAATCTCCAGGTGACAGATCAAACTAGGCTGGAAATTGCGCAATAACATCTGGATAATAGTGAAACCAGTTGTACCAAGCGTGTGATAGATCGAGAACTCTGTCCGCAACGTCTAGGAAAAAACTATGTTGAACGTAGAAACTTATCGACCAATGAGTGTCAAGGGGCGGCCTCGCACAGGCAGAAGCGGTGGTGAATAATTGTGTGACAAGGTAAGCCGACGATAAAATACATGTGTATGTGCTGGGCAACAAGTCTGTATCTTTTCCCTTCGAAAGTCAATTTATTAATTTAGAAATAGACGTGCCCAAATACATTAACAGGTCGTGTTCACTCGCACGTTTATATGTAGTGGGTAGACGATGCGCAGGTGTCTTCATTTCGAAGCAGCCCACGCTACTGAACGTGCCAATCCCCACCCTCCCTTCCTCTTGCCTCCAACCGTTTGGTTCAAGTCACTATCATGGTCGACGGGGGCAAAACACAGCTCTTTTGTCTTTACAGCACACGGATAGTGGGAGAGGGCCCTGTTTTGCTGAATTACGCAAAGCCAGAGAGCTTTATGATAAATGCGCCCCCGAGGAAGACCGAATAGGGATACGAGACACGACATCAACCTTTTTCCGCCCTCGCCGGGCGTTTTGCAGCTTTCGGCATCTGTGTTGGCCGCGTCGAAAACCGTCGAGTGGTAAGAGGCAATTCTGGATATGTATTCTGAGCTCATTTCGAACCTTAAGCCAAACCTTTGACATTACTGGTCCTGTCTTATATATTCATTGTCCGGAGAAGCGAATAATCTGTAGCTACATTAAGGTAGGTTGTGTCACCTCAGCTACATTTGGGCGTTTTTCACGTATATGGGTTAAGCCGCGACTCGCTCGGCTTGGCCATTGTAGTACTGCTATCTATCCCCAGACTGTTCAGTGACATTTGTTCACGTCGGCCTCACGAAATTACCAGCTCAGATTACATGCTACTTTCTTTTTTTGTACTTGATAGACCGAGAACCGCACGGTGTTTTGTCTGTTCCGACTCTATAGCGGTACCTAGGCAGCCCAACAGGCTGGTGGTGTTGTTTTAGTGTCTTGATTGTTCGTTGTAGTAGTCACGTTCCGGATTTGAAATAATATCGCCCTTCCTGCTTCTGGTATTATGAAACAACGAGTTTAGGTGCACCGCGAATAAACGATAATGGTCTCCCAACCGCGACTTGGCCGTGTAGCATTTTTCAGGGGTTGCTGCGCATAGAGGGCTCTGTGCTAGAGAATAAACTATATGGCGTCATCCTTACCAATCGCTGTCGTCGCTTCGCCTTGTTTGTTTAATACTTTTCTTGATTCAGCATGGAGTTGGCGGATTGTGTCACGGAGTTCCTCAGGGACAACGGTGTGCCAGACGTTTATATTCCCAGCCAAGTAAGACGCGGGATCTCGTACTCAACGGTCTCTAATGTCCTCCGGAAGGTCACATGCTATGCGTGAGTCGTTATTGTTTGAATGGTCGGTTGGGACTTGTCTCTTTATTTCTCTTCTTTTGTCGATTTTTCACCGTTTAAAAATAAAAAATCAGTGTGGCACAATTTCTGATGTAGGGGTTTCTCGATCGACACACCGACCGGTTTGTGCAATCTGTCATCCGTCACCTCCCCACCACCTTCTCGCTAGCGATAATTTCTGCCTTTTCTTTCCCCCGTGCTGTCACTACAGTCGTGACGGACCTTCGGACAGATGACCTACGTTCCAGAACATGAATCGATGTCAGCCGCCGAGTATATATTCGCAAAGAGGGTTGTGTCGGGCAAGGTTTCGCCGGGGGCTTCAGGTGAACATCCACGTGCTCAAGGACCCTTACGCCAGGGCTGAGTTGGGCGAAGAAGAGCTTTACCAAGCCCTTCGTTTAACGTGGACGAGCGACAACGTCAAGTGGATTGCAGACAACCCTTTGTATACACATCCTTGAAGTGCGTATATAGTTTTGTGGTTAACGCCCAATAGACAATCATGCCAGTATGCGAATAAGCCCGCATCTCGACTGGCCTAGTCCAACACAGTCACAGGGGGGTGCAACGGAATTAAATCTTCACTAGACTTTCGTACTATTAATGGTATGATAAATTGTCGTAGCATATCGAGCTCGATATAAGACTGCAATAACAACCCGATGTTGTAGTAGACTAACTACTCGGACGTATACAAAATGCGTATCCCGTGGCGCGTGCCATCACGTCATCACGCGCAGCTTGTATAGGTGACGCTGTGAGTATTACTGTTCGACCTCATTTTTGAACCTCAAGGAGGTACCCTCATTTGGGAGCGATCTATATGGATGAACGAGGAAGTGTGCCGCTTCTCGTGTGTTTGTTCCGTCGCTCGGTTCCAGCACGTGCGCAGGGGATACGCACACCGCATCCACACGTCTAGGGGAAACGTGTTCGGGCGATAAATCTAAGAAAGGGAGAGCCATTCACCTTTACTGTTCTTCCGTGGCGATATGCAAGAGGATTTTTGGCTTGGGTGGTCAGGCATGCAGTACTATTGGGAATAACTTTCGTAGATATTTGAGAAGTACTACCGGTATAAATTAACACTCTGAGTTCTCCGCAGTCCTGAAAAGGTGAGTAATGGCCCGCGGCCGGGGTAGAAGATATTGCCGACGCTACAGAGCGAAAGAGAGTTCACCAACTATGTTCCATGTATCAGAGGTTTATTTGATGGAGCCACCGGGTACCCATTGATCGGCGTTCGGATAGCGCTCCCTGATTTCTCTATTGTTCGTGTTTACGCTCGTGTTTTGCTATGGTCTGTCTTCCTCACTCTCTCTACTGCCCTCTTCCTTTATCTATTTTGCCTTTGTCACCGAATTTACCCGATGTGCCACAGTTTCCGGGCAGCGTTTGCAGTGGTGGCTGCCCTTTGCAAATTCGGGTCTCGGATAGTCATCGTCACCGGAATCAAGATGAAGGACGTAACTTTCGAAGACAGTATCGTCGCTGACCCCATTAACACCCATTATGAGGGCCAACCAAGGGTGGAGCGGCACGTTCTTTGCATGAGGTGAGCCCCCCTATCCTAACGTGTTTATCGTAGAGTGCGAGCATACAGCGCGCACTCTGATTTTTCGAGCTTGTCACACGCATTACCATGCCCTGCCTTCACTCCGGCACGCCTTTGCTGTACGTATACAGCTTAATGTGTAAACGCCTAGCGATCTTATGGTCGACAACGATTGCATTTAGTGGCATTCGGGTTACTGGTATGTATCAACACGCGGGCTGATGCGCGAATTTCAAGTACCCCACTGCCTTTAGGGCACTATGGACTGCAAGTGTTTAGTCGCATGACTAAATTCGTCTTGTGTTACGTGTTCTGTCAATTCTGTGTAAGCCGCTAGCTCTACGTGTACGCGAGTGCCTGAAATAATGCTCACCAGTGTTCTCTGAGCGTAGACACCTTCAGAGTGGAATGTAAACCTGTGATTCCCGTCAACGGACCTCCTTGCCCCCCCCCCACTCGATGCCATGCGATGCGTTCGTGCGCGACGAGTGTAGGATCGCGATCCACACCAAGAAGGGGGGCACGATCGAAGGTACAGGCCGCACGCCGGCGTCGGGGGCGATGGTCCGACAGGATCGTGGTGTTGGAAAAGTGACCTACTTCAACTGCGCCTCCGCGGTGGACTTGCCTGTCTACCTAGACTTGGGTCTACAGGTATGCCTCGCCAAGAAACAAAACGACGTGTAGATTCGACACGTCAATCTCCCTTCGAACTATACTCTGCAATGACATACTACACAGCATTACACTACTACGACTTTACAACAAAGTTCCCCTCCGGCACGTGCCTTGGGGAGTACAGCAAAAAGAAATCAAAACCGATAAGGCATGCTGTATTGTATCGTATGCATATGATTCGGTAGTAGATCGTCGTGAAAAGCCTGCATATAACTACTCTACATCTAGACATGTACATCAGAATACCCTTTAAGTAATGCACTTTCTCTTCGGGGAACAAAACATACCTACAGATGGCGTTCAACGGTTGCTTTTGACTGGAAAGCTTTCGTAGATCTTCGTGATTCCAACAGACATGGCATCATATTTGTCATTTTGTTATTTTTCAGGCGTAGAAGTACAGTAGCGGGATACTATCTACCAGGTACAGAAATAGGAATGGATCTGCCTTCGAAGAATGACCGCAATCGGCTGCTCACGAAAATTGCACTGAGGCAGCAGCAGCAGCGGCAGCAACAGCAGCGCTGTTGCACCTGTGGCTGCATGCATGCATCACACAACAGCAAAGACCCTCACGAGTTCTACAGATCGCAGGGTTCGACAATCAAAAAACAGGTATTAAAAGACCGCCACTAGCAACACCGCGCGGACAAACTACCGCACACCCGTGATGTTGCTCCCTGTTTTGTTGGCGGGTGGTAGGCGTGTATGGGGTTACAGCCAGCTGGATGCAGTACACGCCATACACTGTTCATGTTAGGGCTGTTTTTGGGGTGTCTGGGCTACGTACATGATACAAAAAAAATCTATGAAAATAAATGAAAGAAGAAAAAAAACAGACATGATCTCTGCTAGGATTGACACTCGGGCCTTCTGGTCGGGCATCCTGACCATCTTACAATAATAACAAAGATTCCTACTATTACGGGGGACCATAGTAAATAGAACCAAATACTGTTATTAAAAAAGGATAGCTTTTTATATACCTGGTATACCATAGGTCCTGTTAACTCTGGACCCCCGTAATACGTGGTACTATTTTTCGCGGCACGCACGACGCATCACACACACACACACATGGTAGCACAGCACGAGAGAGAGAGAGGTGGTAATGACAGATGTCGGGCCGCATCCCACGATAGCAAGCGACTAGCCGTAGAAGCACGACGTGCGCGTGGTGTGAAGTATCTGCAGTTCGTGCAGCTTGGCGGGGTTTTAACGTCGTTTTCTGTTTTTTGCGTGTCGAGTCTGATGTCTAGATTTCTTGGTTGTGTGCCTCAGCCGAGAAACACCAAACGTCGGAAATATGAGGAACGCCTACGTACTCATATTCAATCGAAACGGTCTCTATATTTCCGTACAGAATGTGCGCCGACGTGTCACACAAAAAAAAGAGGCAAACAGAGGTGGATTTTATCGATTGCGGATCGCAGCCGCCAATAAACACAACGATCAGTATAGGGCATATCGGTGTTTTGCACACGCACGGCGTACGGGCGGCAGCGTTGTACCGGCAGCGTTGTACCGTTGTGCTGTGTGTGAATATTAACTGCTGTCTCCCTTTGTGTGCTCACGTGCTCATGAGAGCCTAGGGCAATGAACTAGACAACATTTTATCTATACGTGTGCACCAGGTACATATTAAAGCCCCTCGTACTAAAAACAGGGAAATCGCCTTGTCCATCCCCTCTGGGAAGAAAAAAAACCTTACAGCGCTGGCCACACGTCATGAATTGCGCGCATCCTGTCGGACCTCGATTGTCCAGCCGGGCTTCGTTTGTCGAGTACTTGGCGTTTCGCGCAAAAACAAATGCTCGCAAGAAGAGAAACGTTCGAAAAAGTACGAAAGATTCACAAACAGAACTACAGGTATATGATTTGTCCATACTATACTGTACCTGTTACTTTATTTAACTTAAACTATTAACACACTACCTGGTATACTGTACAATGCCATTTGCTTTCTTGAGTGGTTTGTCTTATGCGCAACAGATGCTTTGTCTGTGCGACGCGATAGATCGGCTGGAGTTGAGTGTCGTCGATTGTCTGAAGACTCGGTCTTTTCCTTTAAGACGCCGCACCTTCCGACGTGGAGTTGATTGCGCCTGTGACGCAGCAATGCGCGCACATTTAGCGGCGCCCTCGCTAGACACGTGGCGTCGGACACATCGTCAGCTAGGTGAAGATACCAACGGCCGAAAGGTTGTCTGCTCCCATTGTGGCAAGGTAGACACGGAAGGAACTCACATCCCGGACCTGATGTGAGTAGATGTACGTCACGGTTATTAGCGCGGTAAACGTGTCACCAGTGAATCGCGGTAGGACGTCACCGCCGAACCGTATTATATACCAGATCGATATCTCTCCACCCCTCTTTTTCTTCTGCAATCTCCTGCTGAAGCGACAAGCTGCAAGATGACCGCGCCTTCCCCGGAGCGAATTCGCCCAGTTGGGGAAATGAGCTATCCAAGACGTTCTTCGCGCTCTCCGGGCTGGATGTCACGAGTAAGTGGTTTGCTGCCCTCGCATTGTCGCTTGAAGACCATTCACACGGCTACAAATATCCCCTAGTACAAGATCCGACGGCTTCTCTTACGTGATTATCCTTGCGCACGCCATCGTACATCGCCAATCTACAACCGCACATATATCTCGTCTCGATCCAGCCGACGTTGGAAAGGGAAGACGACCTACCGCAAGGGCGGACGTGCGACTAGCGCCCTCGGGCACAATAGGGACGGTACGGCGAACATATACAACCCATCTGCAACCAGACAGGGGGATGGTGGATATCACACGGGCATATCCTTCGCCATCATGGTACGAGGATTGACTGTAAGCCACGAATGTTCGTGTGCTCGACCAAAACATCCATAGATCTTCACTGTCGACACTTTAGCGCCTCCCCCCCTCCCCCCCATTCCTTTCCCCCCGTGACCGAAATCATGCGTGCCTAAAGGTATCCAACTGTATCAGATACCCGTTAAATACTAGCATAAACAAATGAATTAGCTGCAAGCAAGAGTCTCCCTCCGAACCTTTGATCACGAGTGTACGGTTCAATACCAAAAGTGTTTTATTGCAAATAAGATTGATCTTGGTCGTAAACCTCTTCACGGTCGCGTGGTCGATCCTGATTGTTTGGGATCTACGGTCACCTGCGCTAACCGCGCTTCGATTTTATTTTACTTGGTTTTTAACATGAAGTACCGCGTTTTAGACGAGGGTGGTCGGCATAGGGGTGAACACACTACCGCGTAGACGCCTATCGTATGATTAAGGCCCGGATTTTCGGGATTCCGTTCGGCGGAGGGGTCACGAAGCCGAGGGGCTGCGACGAGTATGCTCAACGAAATCGTTCGCAAAAAACGAAAAAAAAAAAAACGATGCACCGCGCGGAAAAAGCGAGTGTTGATACCAGGAACGCGTACGGCAACGCTCTCAGCGGAAAGTTGGCCCTCAATCGATAATCGTACCGAGTGTTTCTTATATCATCCATCTTTACGCGACGTCATATCCCCCCGCGTTTGTCCCTATTATGATATCAGGTGTACTTTAAGGACCAAACTAGTGGCACGCAGTGTCCAACATTTTTTCCTCATCCCAATTGCCGTGTGTGCCTAATTGTCATACCCCTTTCATGCAGACCGGGGTGGTCAGGTGGCAGGCCGAGTGGTCGTCGGGACTCGCAGACACGTACGTCTCTCCAGAGACTATGATGGATGCTGACTTCAAGACGGTAAGAGATCTCTCCGGTTCGCCACGATACTCAAGGTTGCTGTGTACGACGGCCAACCGACTCTCTGATCTCGATGTGGTCAAAGACGCCGAGCAGAAGCTGGTGGAAGACATCCACATGAAGGCCTTAGAGCTCGATCGTCTGGCCAATGAAGAAACGGGCGAGGTCGGGACACCATTTTCCAACGAGATAAGCTTCGTATCACAAGGTTAGTTTCGCTGTTGGTTACCGTGTACAAGTGCTTACCCTCTATATGACTCAAATTATACCTAGAGGCGTGCTACGACAGGCGTACTACCGTTTAGCGAGGATAAGCACTTCTGACTATGTCCTCCTCGGCGTCTGGAATACGGGTCATATTTTGTTTTAAGTATCATTCGTAGCCAGAACATGGGATTGTTGAGGGAGAAGAAACCATAATTTTTCATCCGCGGTCGTTCTTACGTAAGCTACAAAGCTCAGTGGGCGAGGAGGTGCCTCGAACCCAAAGAGGCGTAGCGCTACGGCGCGAGGGTACACTTTAGTCCTTCTGAGGCATCTAAACCCTCTTCGCTATCTGTTGCTTGACAGGTTGGGCGACGAAATGTGTCAGGAAAGACAACTAGCCGTTCGGTGATGCGCCCGACATGATGTCGGTGGTTGAGAGGACCGTCGCGGAGATGGAGAGGTGCCCCGCTACTTTAAACATTGCCTCTCTAGGTTCCACCTACCATTAGGCAAAGGGTGCTTTATTCAATGCACTCATTACTTGCCCCTAAACGTATCGCGTTTGCAGGCTGTTATAGTTGCGTATACATTTTTTCGTTGCTTCCACCGGTTCCGTTTGATTGTATTTTGTGTTATTGCACGACTGGTTGAATTGGCGAAATACATTCAATGTACGTGTCGTGGCACTGTTCTTGTAGTGCAGCATGTTGACAGTAAACCCTTCTTTACAGCTACGTGTTCCGCCGCCCCGACTTTGTCTTGAAAAGCATTCTATACGGCGGAATGCTGAAGGTCGACGTCATTAACCCGGAAAGGGTTCCGGGCAGTGCGTGGGGAAGGCGCTGCGCAAGCAGTTGGCACTCGACGCCATCGCGGCGCCAACGAACAGCAGGAAGAAGAGTTTGATGGGCGATGCTCGCCGACGCTGGGATGCGGCAAGCCGGTCAGGTGGCCTCGGTGATATGGCCGTCATCTTCATTGCAAGCCTTATCGAGTCCGTCGAGGTAGGACATATAATTGTAGTGTCGGTTTCTAATCCGTGTAGAGATGGCTTCGCTGTCCAAAAGCTAGTACCACATAATATGAAGAAAACTTTACTACGAGTTTGGCTTAAGGAGCACCGTCAATTGAGTAATTATTTTAGTCAAACGGTGCTACGCCTATCGTACCGCGCGTCAGTTTGCCGAATTGTGTTATCGTTTGCCCATCTCGGATCGACTCCAGACTCCACATTTACATCACCCACACGTCATTTGTGGCACTACACTACTCATGAAATGCATACCAGTGCTTATAACGTGTTCGATCCTGTTCGGGAGACTCTTGTCTTACGTGTGGTGCTACTTGTATACAACAGCAGTAGAGGTTTGCCCAGCCAGAATTAGCCAACAAACGTAAAACTGTTCGAAGTTGCTACGAGGCAACAACTATTAACTTAACAGTACCATCGTTCACCGTTCACCATCAGCCACTAGCTAGTCGACGACAGTCAACACATTTCCTCCTTGGCGAGTATATCTCTTTTGGGTGTAGATCCCCGGGATCACTGGCGCCACTGCTCTCGAGAATAAGACGCATCCTTCCCCTGTGGAGGCGCAACATTCAACATTCGTCCTATAGTAAAATAAGACGTACAGCTTAGCAGGTAAGTGTACTACTGCAGTGTACGCCAAAATAATCATATCAATGGTGTCGGTATACATTGGATGCGCAATATCTATCACCGTTCTCGTGTGTTTCTCCCGTCAAAGAATATTCCAGATGAGAGGAGGAAGGAGGAAGAGGATGCAGCACGACTAAAAAAAGAGGTTGTGGTGAAACACTGTGAAGGCGTCCAGACGTTAAAGGAGGGGAAAGGAGAGCGGGTCCAATTCACCGTCGCCGATATAGCTCTCGCGACGCGACCCATATGCTCGCTCAGCACTTTTCACGTCGAGCAAGTTCGCGTTCGACGCGGGGGCAGAGAATATATCAGCGCCTCGCGTAAGTCGACTTGTTTACGCCTGGAAAACGCACGTTTAAAAGTGCGACCTATACTAATTCACAGGGGATCATTTGTTCAGTGGACACGTGCTCACGTGCTCCAATTTCGGGTGTTGCTACATGTCGGCTTTGATGGTGTTTGCTTCCCCAGTAGCTTGTGTACTATTTTGTTTCTTATGCTCGGGCCTGAACCTGGCAGTAGCGTGTTCTACATGCTCGGGTCAATACCGTTCTCCATAATGGGAATGTTTATGTGTTGTCTCTTCATCATGCTCAATGTATTTGTCAAGAAAACCGCTAGCATTTAGTTGTATGTTTTGTTGTGGTCCCCTTCACATGATCGAGGCGACTGTGTTTTATCTTGTTTGATTGCCGCTCGTTTTGACGTGCGCGTGTTTTGCGCGTAAGGAGAGAGAGCGGGGGGGGGGGGGGGGGGGCACTCATTTTCGTGCATGGTCGTTGTCGTTTGACGGGAGGTGATGGTTTCTCCTGAAAGAGTGGTTGTCGCAGTTTTAAGATCAATACAAAAGTGGATCGAATATGCATTGTATCATCAGTTATTTCGCGTAAATATGCATTGTATCATCAGTTATTTCGCGTAAGCCGCCATCGCCATATATTGGAAGTGGCTCATTTTTTGCCTCGTCTATGTGTAGAATGGCGATCGACTTCTGATGTCCTTGAGTAAGCTAATATCAGGATAGTGCACAAATTCTAGGATTGACACGTAAGTTTCAAATAAAATTAACATTATCACGTAATTTCGTAGCCTTGAATGTATATATAACATGGACGTTTCCCATCTCTCTGCGTACATGAATCTTTTTTGACGCCAACCTGTGGTTCATATTTCTGCTAACCCCCGCTGAATAAAAAACTGTTCCATGACACCGTGCGGTTTATCAAACGAAACAGCGCGCACGACTAGCAAAGCAACCGGGGGCCAAGTCGGGCGCAAAAAGGGTGCTTCCCAGCACCACCGTTGCAGGGGTCCATGCCTAGCAAGACGGGGGTATCCCTCCAAAGCTTTTACGGCACCAAGGTCGATGTTGTCGAGTGCTTTGCGGATCCTGACCGCCGGGCAGTCTTCACGGGGGCTACCCTCGTGAGAATACCAACCTCAAGAACCATCTATCGAGTGAGTATATAGCCATCGCTTGAATTCTCGGGCGCAAGGGGGGGGGGGGGGGTATATGTGAATGAAGATATAAAACGTGTAATCGAGTGTAGTTATTTGAGACGGAGTGTTTTTTTAACGGATGGCTAACTGGTCAACTAAAACAAAAAACGCACAAACACATATCTCTCTCTTAACCACGCTTCCTATTACCGTGGGGGCCTGGAGGCTGCCACAAAAATACAAAAACAGTATATTTTTATATATATATATATATTTTTTTTTTTCTGGCCGACGTTTGTGACTTTTGCGTCTCTCTTCACATGGTAGGTATATTTGTTGTGCTTAACAAAACATTTCACGATGTTAATAGTCGTAATTTTCAATAGCGTAGAGCGGCAAGTATTTTAGTATACGAGCTCCTGACATACAGTCCACACTCCGAACCCATATTTTGCGCAATCTTGCTGTAGATGCACACGGCTATACATGTCGAACGAGCTCGTTCTGGACCGCTAGGAGTGTCCCTGCGGAGATTGCGTCCATGTCGCAGAGGATGGTGGTGCTCTCCGGACCGACCCCAGAATTATGTTCCTTCACATAAGGCGGACGAGGGAACCTAGCAAGGAGGTGCGTAAAACAATCGACTTGGGCGTACTGTAGTTTCCTCTCCGTTGTAGGCATTCGTCGTGTGAACACAATTTTACGTTCACGGGGAGATGACTATTAATTGTGGACTGTGGTTCGTAACTAAAAACAAAATGCTGTGGCGATTATTGAATCTGCGCGGTTCGTCATTGTTTTGGGTCGATACAGCAGCAAGTAGCACCGTTTTTATAAAATATATTTTTTGATTTTCCTGGTGTCTTTTCGAACTAAAACAAGACTCTTATTACACCCAGCAATTGAATTTTTCACCCCCATGGACTATGCTTTTGAATGAACGTTTACGGTCATTTAGGAGTCCCCCCCCTACCCCCTTCTGCATTAAGAAATTAGTTCAGCGAAAGTACACGACTACTGTATGCACAACATCCACACCTATATATATATTCTACATATAACGTGAGACATGTGTTTTTACATGTGTTTTCATGCCAAAACAAATCAAGGAGCGTGTGAGGCAGTAGATTGTAGGACACGCCATATATCGGTGATTATCCGACGAAGGCATAAGCCGAGCGGAAGTGATCATGAGACAGGATCACTTCAAGGAGACGATTATGACATATGCTTGGTGACGGTCGATATACGAATTGTTGGCATGGACTATCATCAGATCTACGAAGATCTATAATTCAATATACAAGATGATAGCGGACGAACGAACACCTTTTCTGTTCATGCACTATCTTGCATAACACACACAAAAATATATATATATCGCCAGCTTGCAGTAGAGCAACGGCCTGCGACTCATAAAAACATACATATATATTATACAGGAGAAAGCTCGTGCGGAGCGCCTGGTTGCAGTAGGCGGCATCGGCCGCTAAATCATTGACATCGCCCATAACTTGCGGGCGCTGGGTGTCGCGCTCCCCCCAGCTGACGGAGAAGCAACGTTGCTGCTCAAGGCGAACACGCTTGCGTCGCTGCTCCAGGGAGTGTCACTGAAGGGCGGCCGACCCCTGCAGTCTGAGGGGACTCCCCTGAGCATCGTTCGAATCTCGTACGCTGTGAAGCGGGTGTTGAGTCTTGAAGGTTTCGTTTGTTTGCTTGTTTTTTATTTTGACTTTTTTCAGTTCATCCTGCATGCAGTACCTAGATGTATGGCAGATACTGTCGTTTTCTATGCCGCTGTACAGGCAACCTTTCGCCTCTCGGGCACGTCGGTGGTTGTATCCTATCTACACCGACCGGCCGGTATACAACAATATTTAAATCGTGTTTTGTGTTTGTGTTATGAAATTGTGATCGGAGTGAGGTCGGCCTCCGAAGATCCACACATGTCGTTTTACCTTGTTATCTAGGCCTCCGCATCTGTCAAGGCAGTATTAACAGTATAGATTACACTTCCGTACGAGATGAGACGACCATCTGTCATCCTTTTCTACAGCATGCAGAAAAATAGGTTTCCTCAGCGATCAGTTAATTAGTTCGATTTCTTCTCTCGATACTTGATTCCTCACGATTTTGTTATGTGGCAAAAACTCGCATACACCCGATATGTCGTAACCGTATGTATAGACAAAAAAGTGCACTATTAGTTTGAGGTTTATTTCGTAGTCGGAGAAGGAAGCATCCGTTTAATAGCCGCCTCGTCGTTGAATCACGAAACGTGAGATGGTTTAATTGTGCGTCTTCGACCCCTTTAAACCTCTACATCAAACTAATTAAAAACAAAAAAATCTGATGAACCCACTCTACGTCGTTTTTATAGGTGGCGAGCAAGGGGAAATAACCGGGTTTGTGGATGATGTTCGCTTGCCCTCAAAAAAAGATGTACGGACTTCAACCAAGAGGTGAAGGGAGGGTTTCGCCTGGTGGACGCTTTCCGCAAGGTCCACAAAGGCGACTGCTTGTCGTCGAGTGCGTCGTGCTTTCAATGCCCATACAGCACTTCGTGTAGGCCGGTGCGTGGGGTGCGTCTGGACTGGTGAAGCATTTGGCAAAAGACGACTGCAGGAAGGTCAGCCTCGAGCAGCTGGTGAAGCCAGCCGTTGGGGCGGATCTCTCTGGACGGGTCGCGGTAATTGTTTTTCTCTGGTACATAGAAGTAACTACTAGGTTTTTGACAGTTGTGTGTCCGAATATATATTACATATATTTATTTTGCCTTCTGGAATTCGAAGTCTTCGTAAATGGAATGGTTGGCGGTTTCCTCGTGCACATTGCCCCTGTCTGGAGACTTAGGAGGCGGAGGTACTGCTGCGCCTTTCGCCGGACACGTGGCGGCAATTTGTTGAATGGTTTTTGTTTTTTAATTATTTTATTTTCGCTACACATTGCCTCCTGGTTTTTAAAGTCTTCCTAAATGGAATGTTTGGCGGTTGCGCCGTGCACGTCGCACCTGTCCGAACAGATAGGTGCTGCCACGGAAGTACCTAGAATCCATTGACGAGTAACGGATGCGGCCGAAAACACACACCCCGCCGCGAGGGGTCCCCGTACTTCGGCGCTGTTCGTGGAGAAGTGTACTTTTTCTCAGACGAGGTCATCCACGGCCGCGACGGGTAGAGGAAAAAAAACAAAATATTTGCAATTACTTCATCCATTGTAGATATACCCTAGTGATTGATGTCTCTGTCAAATCGAATTTATGCATACAACACTAGCTGAACCACTGCTGTTTTTTTTCTTTCTTTTATCGCCTGTCGGAAATAAGCACCTGTACCGCTGTTCGATTCAGTCGTCCCCAATACTATTAACAATCCTTTTCCCCCCCTTTTTCCTTTAATGTTTTTTTTCCCTCACTTTTTGTCGCCTTGTATTCCTGTACGTGCAGAAAGCTCGTAGTGAAGGAAGACTTCACCGTCGACAGGTCGACGGAAGACAGGTTGGCCGGAGGCAACGAGCTGGTGGCGGCGTCTGAAGCGGCGGAAGTAGCCTCAACAATGTAAGAGGCGAGGAGGGCTTTGAAGACTGCCGGGGCAAAGAAAGTGGCCTTCGCTGAGAGGCGAAGGGAGAAGAGAGTCTGTCGCGTTGAAGAGAAGAGGGCTGCCTCAGCCGCGGGTAGCTCTGCCGTCTATAAAGCGAAAGCGCCCGAACCACGTGCTGATACGGCAGCGATTGACCTGACCGACACACCGCCCGCTTCGCCGGAGGTGTCGGCTTTAACAGCGACAGCGGCTGCACGGTCAAAGAGGTCACGCCTCAGCAGGCTGGCCAGAGACGCCGAAGGCGGGGGTACGTGCAGCAGATACCGCTCCTCTGCATTGTCTGGGGAGTCGGGGGAAGGGGATAAGGACGATGACGAGGAGTGGGTAGAGAAGGAGGAGGAAGAGGAGGAAGAGGAATAGGTTATCAAGATGGAGTAGGAGGAAGAGGAGCACGAGGATATTTATCTGAGTAGTGGTCCTGGCAAGGTGGCCACACCTCTTCGCCAAACAGTAACCGTCTCGACTAGTCGATGGCGCCGGCCACCGTTCCAGCGGCCACTGAACGTCGCGGGGGCGGCGACACGGCGGCTAGTGCCGAAGGGAGTGACTGGCACACCGTAGTCTACCAGAATGACCGCTTTCGGGCGGGGTTGTCTCCCGCTTCTGCTTCCATAAATAGAAACCCCGCCGCCGAAAATGCGCTCGGGGCAGCGGAGTCGTCGTCGTCGTCGACGGCGGCGGCGGCGGCGGCGAGTGCGGGCGCGGGGTCGGCCTCGGGGGGGGGGGTGTCGGGTATCGCGCACGGACGTTCGATCGGGTCGCGATCGGGGCCCCAGCAACAGACAAGTGGATCGGGGGCCGCACGGGGCGCCAAGGGGAAGCGAAAGAGTCGCTTATCCCTCCCGAGGAAGCCTACAGCACCCCCGGAACCATCCTCCCCCGCCACAGAAGCCACGACAGCTGCAACGGCAGGCATCTAAAAGGAAGCAAGGGATCAACCCCCTTTCACCAGAATCGGCGCCACCGTGCCGAAAGCCCCGGGCAGACAGGTAGTCCTTTCCACCTCGCCCACCGAACCATAGAATAGGTCCCGCCCACAGCGGCTTCTGTTTTTTGGTTGCCTAGTTTTACGGCTGCGGCGGACTGATGGCTGCGGGAATGCCTGGGTTGTCGAGTATTTCCTGAATACCCTCACACTCATACGGCGAGGACTCGCGTTCTCCCTTCACGTGAAGTTGAGGATGATTCGTAGTGTTTTTTTATTTTTTTATGTTTTGTTCGAGTAGGGAGGAGGGGGGAGTGGGGGGTTGGTTCTGGGTCGTTTAAGTACACGTTTATACTGTGGTTCAATTAGCTTATCCGTATCAAAAAAAGGTAGAGCAGCATAGCGGTCCTGCCATTGTCCTGGTTTAGGGGGTATATACCCCTTTCAAAGAAAACAAAGTCAAACAATTTAGCATCTACCTCCAACGACCCCCCGTGATCGGTGTGTTGGTTGGTGAGGTATCATAATACAGAAGAAATGGTAGGTAGCATAGAGTACGTCGATCGTGCCCCCCTTCTTATTGTGGATCGCGATCCTGCACTCGTCGCGCATGAACGCATCGCATCGCATCGAGTGGGGGGGGGTGCAGGGGGCAAGGAGGCCCGTTGACGGGAATCACAGGTTTACATCACACACTCAAGAGTGTCTACGCTCCGAAAACGCTGGTGAGCGCACTCGCGTACACGTAGAAGTAGCGGCTTATACAGAATTGACAGCACACGCAATGCAAGACGACTTTAGTTACGCAACTAAACACTTGGGCAGTCCACTGTGCCCTAAATGCAGCGGGATACTTAGATTTCACGCATCAGCCCGCGTGCTGATACATACCAGTAACCCGAATACCACTAATTGCAATCGTTGTCGAGCATACGATCGCTAGATGTTCACACATTAAGCTGTATGCGTACAACCAAGGCCTGCCGGAGTGAAGACAGGGCATGGTGATGCGTGTGACAAGCTCGAAAAACCCGAGTACGCGCTGTTTGCGCGTACTTTACGATAAACACGGTAGGGTACGGGGGCTCACATTATACAAAGAACGCGCCACTCCATCCTTATTTGACCCCCATAATGGGTGTTGATGGGGTCAACGACGATAATGTCTTCGAAAGTTACGTCGTTAATCTTGATTCCGGTGACCATGCCTATCCGAGACCCGGATTTGCAAAGGGCAGCCGCCACTACAAACGCTGCCCGGAAACGGGTAAATTCGGTGACAAAGGCAAAATAGATCAAGGAAAAGGGCAGTAGAGATAGTGAGGAAGACAAACCATAGCAAAAAACGAGCGTAAACACGAAAAATAGAGTAATCAGGGAGCGCTATCCGAACGCCGATCAATGGATGCCCGGTTGCTCCATCAAATAAACCCCTGGTACATATAACATAGTTGGTGGACTCTTTCGTTTTGGAACGTCGGCAATATCTTCTACCCCAGCCGCGGGCCATTACTCGCCTTGTCAGGACTGCGGGGGACTCAGAGTGTTAATTTATATCGGTAGCGTTTACGTTTGTCTCATAGAAGGGATTTGTGGTGCAAACTCGAAAATACTTCCCGAATATCTACGCAAGTTATTGCCAATAGCACTGCATGCTTGATCACCCAGGCCTAAAATCCTCTTGCATATCGCCGCGGAAGAAACAACAGTAAAGGTGAATGGCTCTTCCTTTCTTAAGAGTTATCGCCCGAACACATTTCCTCTGTTTAGGCGTGTAGACGTGGTGTGTGCACCCCCTGCGCACGTCCTGGAACCGACCGACGGAACAAACGCACGAGAAGCGGCACACTTCCACATTCATCCATATAGATCGCTTCCAAATGAGGGTACCTCCTTGAGGTTTACAAATGAGCTCGAACAGTAATGCCTAAAACGTCACCTACACAAGCTGCGCGTGATGACGTGATGGCACGCGCCACGGGATACGCAGTTTGTATACGTCCGAGTAGTTAGTCTACTACAACATCGGGTTGTTGTTGTAGTCTTATCTGGAGCTCGATACGCTAATACAATATATCATACCAATAATAGTACGAAAGTCTAGTGCAGGTTTAATAGCGTTGCACCACCCTATAACTGTGTTGGGCTAGGTCAGTCGAGATGCGGGCTTACTTTTTTACTGGCATGTTTGTCTGATGGACGTTATCCACTAACCTTTATACGCGCTTCAAGGATATGTGCAAAGGGTTGTCTGCAATCTACTTAATGTTGTCGCTCGTTCACGTTGAACGAAGGGCGTGGCAAAGCTCTTCTTCCCCCAACTCAGCCCTGGCGTGAAGGTCCTTGAGCACGCGGATGTCTTCCCGAAGCCCCCGGCGTACTTCCGAAACCTTGCCCGACCCAACCCTCTGTACGAATATGTACTCGGCGGCTGGCATCGATTCATGTTTGGAACGTAGGTCATTGGTCCGAAGGTCCGTCGTGACTGTAGTGACATCACGGGGGAAAGAAAAGGCAAAAAATATCGCTGGCGAGAAGATAGTGGGGAGGTGACAGATGACAGATTGCACAGACCGGTCGGTGTGTCGATCGAGAAACCCCTACATAAGAAATTGGACCACACTATTTTTTTTTTAAACGGTGAAAAATCGACAAAAGAAGAGAAATAAAGAGACAAATCCCAACCGACCATTCAAACAATAACGACTCACGCATAGCATGACCTTCCGGAGGACATTAGAGACCGTTGAGTGCGACATCCCGCGTCCCATTTGGCTGGGAATGCAAGCGTCCGGCACACCGTCGTCCCTGAGGAACTCGGTGACGCAATCCGCCAGCTTCAAGCTGAATCAAGAAAAGTATTTAACAACAAGGCGAAGCGACGACAGCGATTGGCAAGGATGACGCCATGGAGATTATTCTCCAGAACAGAGCCCTTGACACGCAGCAACCCCTGAAAATCGCAAGCACGGCGAAGTCGCGGTTGAGCGACTATTATCGTTTACTCGCGGGGCACTTAAACTCGATATTCGATAATACCAGTAGCAGAAAGGGCGAATATATTTTAAAAACGGAACGTGATCACTACAACGCACAACCAAGACACTCAAATTACACCACCAGCCTGTTGAGCTACCTAGGTACCGCCTTAGAATCGAAACCGAAAAAACACCGTGCCGTTCTCGGTCTATGAAGTACAAAAACAGAAGCTAGCATGTAATCTCATCTGGTAATTTCGTGAGGTCGACGTGAACAAATGTCACTGAACAGTCTGGGGATGGATAGCAGTACTACGATGGCAAAGCCGAGGTAATCGTGGTAACCCGTATACGTGAAAACCACCCAAATGTAGCTGAGGTGGCACAGCCTACCTTTATATACCTACAGATTATTCGCTTCTCCGGACAATGAATACATAAGACAGGACCAGTACGTAGTGTCAAAGGTTTGGCTTAAATTTCGGAATGCGCTCAGAATACACACCCGGAATTTGCCTCTTACCCCTCGACGGTTGTCGACGCGGCCAAAACAAATGTCGAAAGCCGCAAAACGTCTGGCGAGGGCGGGAAAAGGTTGATGTCGTGTCTCGTATCATTCGGGTCTTCCCCGGGGGAGCATTTGTCATAAAGCTCTCCGACTTTGCGTATTTCAGCCAAAACAGGGCCCTCTCCCACTATCCGTGGGCTGTAAAGACCAAAGAGCTGTGTTTTGCCCCCGTCGATCATGATAGTGATTTAAACCAAACGGTTGGAGGCAAGAAGAGGGGAGGGTGGGGATTGGCACGTTCAGTATCGTGAGCTATATTTCAAAATGAAGACACCTGCGCATCGTCTACCCTCTACATACAAACGTGCGAGTGAATACGACCTGTTAATGTATTTGGGCACGTCTATTTCTAAATTAATAAATTGACTTTCAAAGGGAATAGATACCTACTTGTTGCCCAGCATATACACATGTATTTTATCGTCGGCTTACCGTGTCACACAATTATCTACCACCGCTTCTGCCTGTACGATACAGCCCCTTAACACTCATTGGTCGATAAGGGCCTCGATGGTTTCTACGTTCAACATAGGTTTTTCGAAGAGGGTTGCGGATAGAAGTGCTCGATCTGTCACATGCTTGGTATAGCTGGTTTCACTACTATCCCGATATTATTGCGCAATTTCCAGCCTAGTTTGATCTGTGACCTGGATATTAAGAGAAACATCTATTAACAGACTACCTACAAAAGTTTCAGGCTCTGTTCGTCCGCGTGTAAAACTTGGGGAACACGAAACACAACGAACATCAGGCTGTGTCTATCAAAATGAAGAAGAACAGGTACACCAACGCTTTGTTTGTTCATGAGGATGATAACTCACCTTTGCAAGCACCGTGCTAATTGAAGTGGGTCTGAAGTAACCGAAGCCACGTGCGCACAAAAGGGCCCATGGAGTGGTTAGACGTAATGGCGTCCCTCGCGGGACCAAAAAAAAAAAAAAAAACCGTCGACTTGTCCTGTAACACCTGTTGGGTGCAACGGAGGGCAGCGGGATCAATAGTGCCACGTTCTTCGTGTTCGACATACGAGGACGATAGGCGTCCACTCTGAGCAGGACATATAGCAGAGGCGCGCTGTGTTTATCTCACCTGTGACGGAAGACCCAACCAGTTCTGAAACAGGCCCCAGCTGAAACCTCACGCGCCCCGTGGGTATGCAGGATCCGAGGCGGGTGGTGGATGTCTCGCTGCTCGGTCACATCCACATGCCGGCGAGGGTATGGTGCGTGAAGGGCAAGTTGGTCAAAAAACATTTATCAACGCCATAAGCGCGATTATAACTGCGGCTTATATAATATATATATATATATCCTGTTCTAGATGCACTGCCTTTGTTAAGCTTGTTGACATGCACTTCGACCAAACATATCAACTTGAATACGCTGAAGAAACAACAGATTGCGTGGGGGCCGACGATGGCATGGTTCCGGTGGCGGTGGAGGACGAGACGGCAGCGGAGGAGGAGGACGAGGAGAAAGAGGAAGAGAACGTAGAGGCAGCGGAAGAGGCTAGAGCGGCGAGGGGTGTAGCAGAGGCGACGGCGGTGTCGACGAGGCAAGAGGAAGAAGAGGCGGCGGAAGCAGTAGTAGCGACTGCGGTGTCCAAAGCGTCGGTATTCTTGGCGGTGGCGGCCTTTGCGGTGGCGGCGCGTTTGAACATGTCGTCGAGGACGGGGGAGGCCAACACGACCGCACCTTCGATGGCGTTTCGCTCACCGGGGAGGAATATGGGGGACTGGACCATCGAACCATATACCTCGACCTTCCGCCCTGGTCGTGTGTACGGTCGGCACACGCGATGTCAAGAGCGAGAATGGTCGACGGTTGAAAATCAGGAGACCACGAATACATCGTTTGGCCACATACGTTAAGCGCGCATACTTAGTACCAGGTATTCACATTTAGTGTGCGTACGTACACTGACACAGGCGCCGCCAGCCAGTCAAAGCCCAACTAGCCCGAACGGCACAAACCGCTGTGGTACATGCGTACCCCATCACTTGGTTATTGCCAACACAAGTTAAGTAGGGTGGCAAGTAATGCTCCCCGCACGTTTGCTTCCTACAAAGCTGGGTGGCTACTGGAGTTGGGCACAAGACTCATGACTAGTGCTATCGGCGAGGGGGTGGGGTCCTCTTGTCGGTCTTACCACGCTTCAAGCCGAGCAGAGCCAATACGAAGAACCTTTGACGAGTACAATGTGGAACAGGTGTGAACACGTGTATTTACGTTTTCAGGCTGCAGTATTTATCACTCGGCTCGTGCCCGGTACCCACCCACCAGCCGAATATGTGTTTGTAAACAAATATCAGCCTTTTTGATCGATCCGTAGACAACCATACTTGGGAACTAAAGACCGCTCCGACGCCATACGTACTACTGACCTCGGAGGCAGAGGGCGACACCGGTAGTGAATCCCTTTTGCCCCAAGTCCTTCTACAGCTGATCGACATTTCTCAACCAGCTTAACCCCGTTTATTTACTGGAGTCTTGGATCCGATCCAGCAAGGTTGCAGTTCTGGCTTCGGCCGCCTCTGCACAGATGCTCGCCAAGCCAATCAAGGAGCAGGGACTGTCCCAATCTTCGGCGACCCGACGCGTAAGCCAACCTCTGGACTGGTCGCTAGTGGACTCTAGGGTGAATCCAACGAAGGTGGAAAGAACCTTGGCCGCCAATAGTATCGGCCTGGCAACGTAGGAAAATAGGCACATGGAAAACAAAATCCTTACTTATCACACAAGCATTATCAAGCGATTGAGGCGTTTTTTTTTTACAAACAGCACGTCTGTACAAAATAATACACCTGCGAGTACTGCGTCTGTTTTCGTTTCACTATATTTTGTTTCACACTACGCATACCGATTGCATATCCCGATGCATCCATTCCCCTGCTTGCACCGCTTTTATTGTTCGGGTGCTGCTCTAGCTACGGCAACTCTACTGCTGTTTACGTTTAATACGGTAATTGTGTACGTGCGCAAAACAATCCCATCACACACAGAGAAATCAATGCACGTGAACATCGTTCATGCACATGACGTGTCAACGCAAGTTGGGATGCCCGCAAGAGACAAAATAAGGATAACGACAACGATACAGCAAAAACAGGCCACAATTTATGGCCGCAAGCTTGCGCATCAATACACACACGCACGAAGTGATCTGTTACCCCCCCCCCCCCCCCCCGCCACGCCGCGCAATCTCAAATCCCAATGCAAACTAGAATGTAGACACCACCCCGTTGCACACACATACATATATACAAGGCTTTCCTTCGTAGTGTGGGAGTAAGATGGAGTCGCTTCTTGTACCAGTACCACTTCATTTGGTTGGCATTGGGCTATTCAGCCAATTACCGCAGTGTGTAAGCTGCCCTAACGTGGGTAATGGCATAAAGAGTCAACTAAACGAAGCTGTATTTGTGCTGTTTGGTTCTGGGCAAAGGTCGAGTAGTGGCATTGTGAAGATCATTCTGATTAGAGGGGGGTTCAGTACGGGAAGGGGGAGAGGGCAGTAGTGCATGCAAAAACAACGGTTATGGAAATGTCCTACGTCGTTGTTGGGCGGCCGCGATTTCGATGTATGCTACTTTATACCTGGCAGTAGAGTATCCTGCGGAGACGCCGTGTTAAAACTATAACGGCGCTGACGCACGAAATGAAGGCCCACGTGTTCATCAAAACGACCGAATACTTGTTTTGTAATATCTATATTTCGTTTGCCTGAATTCGGAAAATAAATAATTACCTCTATTTCCAGTGAAAAATTCAGACGTTGGAATTTTAAAGAATTAGTTATTGATTGGATGACTTGATCAAATTGCATCCCCGAATCGAAAAATAGGTAATATACATAATTAAGAAATGCCAGGGCCACTAGCCACAGACACAAAGAAAGAATAGAGTTACATACGCACAACAACCGACCTACCCTCTGTACACCCACCCGCGGATCATCGACAAACCTACCAACAGACCCACCCACCCACCCACCAACGCTCGGCCCATGTACTGTTGTACCATGCCATACTAAACTGGTGAAAAACTCATACCCATACACTTTCTGAAACTAAAACAAAAATACAAAGGTAATAATATTGCCCACCCCCAATAAATACCGGCACGCAATTAGGGCAGGGGGATTCGAATTCACGTGTGTGTGCCTGCGCTCGAGCGCATACCGACAACATATTTTTACATCGTACCAGGAACCAGAAATGTTTTAGGTCTATCCTTTTGTTGATAACGATTTTTTAACAAAGGACCTTTTCATCTTAGATTTAGAGTAGGAGCGGCAATCTTTCGCAGTTTGGATTATTCTCCGATTCTACCTTGAGTTTTGTAGATCCATTTTTTTACTTGACTTTTTCACACCCCGGATAACGAAACACTTCGGATAGCACTTATCTACGTTGCGGGGCCTGACACAGGAACCTGGAAACATGCTGACGTAGTTTTAGCACTGGAGGAGCGATCACGGTAACGCGGTAACACGGTGTTAACTGGAAACCCACGAACGTGCACGCGCCTTAACGTTGTGTTTCTGCTCGGTCTCGTCCAGCTCTGGTACAGTAACATTATGTTTTGCCGCGACCAGTCCTTGAACTAACACTGTACGTTAGTCTTTGACCAAACACGTACGTTATCACCCTAACATGCCCAGATTGAAATCCGCATATTTACTAACACCATAAGATAATGGTACTCTTGACGCAGCGTTAGACATAACAAATTCATATAGTGCTACCCTTAGGAGGAGTGTTATACAAAGCACCCTGACATAACGTTGCTATGCTCACCAGCACTACCAACACATAACATTGTGTTACAAGATCACACGCAAACGCAACATAACGCAATGGCCAGCACTAATAACACTATACGTTATCTTGACCCCCCATCTGATTGCCTTAGGCTCGGACAACGTATCACGTAACGTACGTTAGATACGTTACAGTCTTAGCCGGCCTATACGAAACATTATGTTAGGATGTTAACCTAAATGCGGAAGTCTCCGTAGCGTTATGTTCTTTTGTTACCGTCAGTAAAGATCTGACGGTAACATTCCTTTACCGTGTTACCATAAAAATCAATCCGGGTCTAACAATATGTTACTGAGTTACCGTTGGGGCCGAAGTCGTTCTAACGTAATCTTACCACGTTACCTTTTGGAACTTCCCGATCTCAAATATGCGTTTCCTTTGTCAGAGGAAAAGCTTCGCGTGGAAGTAATACAACGTAGCCGTGTTATCCAATTTCGCCGACATCCCAGCAGGGAATATCTACAATATAACCCCTGGGAGGAGGATAGTATGGCATCCCCGATCAAAAGCGCCTCCATACAAGAAAGGGGATGTTTAGGAGGGATCCCCGGTGAAAAAACGCCTCTTTTTCTGGAGACCCCGCGAGCACGTTATCCATCTACCGCACAGTAGTTCGTTATCCATATATATCGTAACCTGCACACTCCCACGTCCGAGTTAACACGGTGGTATCATATTGTTGATGTTAGATTGGGCGTGTACGTTATCTGCTGACTTGTGTCACTACATACATTGCATACGCGTTATCACATTAACATAATGCTAGGGTTTTATCGACCATATACGTTGTCCATTAGACGTATGCTAGTTTATGATAGCAAGACTTCTTATAACACCCTCAAACAACGTCGATCGATACCGACGGCTGTCGCGGCTGATACGGTAACATAATGTTAACGTTGTATTGACCTCATACATCATCCCTCTAATAGCCCCGTCATTTAGTTAATAGTGTGGATTGGTTCACCACAAAGCTGCGTCGAGGGAACCGCTCCCGCTCCCGGGGAGAGAGCGAACCGTCACCGGGAGAGCGCCTCTGCAGGCCGCCCGCTCGCCGACTACGTCATCGCCGCGCGTTCTTTTGTCGGGGTAACCGAGGGCGTTGTTACAGTCAGACCACAGAAACAACAATATAACGCTACAAGTACAGCAGAAACAATGCAACGCGTCGAAAATGTATTATTAATAACAGTAATAAAACGCTCAGAATCCATCCGCTAAATTGGGGCCAGAACGTGAACATATAACATACGGGAGACATGCCAAGCGAGGCGAAACTTGTCCTGCCGAAGTACCCGAGGCTTCCGCGCTAACTACCCCTCGGTAGCTTCGTGTCAGTCACGGCCAGAGCACCTCGAGTTCTGACGCTAAAAGCACGCCTGCTGCGGGTTAGTCGTCAAGCACTTGGTGAGGCATGCCACAGTAGCACTAATTATACTATATCAACAGGTATGGGCAGGACAACAGCATGTAGCAGTTCCTTTTTTCCCGTTCATAGTGTACGTGACAATATACACCTAAATGCCAGCGAACCAGATCCATTCATCAACAACAATAAAAAACAGAAAAAATGCCTAAACGGCACTATCATACACGACAATGATACTGGTGATCGAGTTGGGCGACGGCTGCTGCGTTTATCACAATAAAAAGTGAAGAATATATAAAGGGCAAGATCCATACTCTTGATACAACCGTAAGTATAGCACAACCGCCTCAAGAACTGGGTGAGATCCTACCCGCACTCGCAAATTAAATCTTTGTTAATAAAAATTATATTCGTACTCGTTTTGGGACTTTAAACTTTGGGGACAAACCAGTTAGAATCACGCGCCACTACGAGCGTTAATAAGTCCCCTAAAAAAAAACACACATAAATGCAGTCCTACGACACAGGAAAAAGAGAAAAGAGCAAACAACCAGAGAGCAAGAAACAATATTCGTGAGAAAAAGAATAACAATATAATGATAAACAGCTTGATAACAGCAACAACCAGTTGTCCGTTCAGCACAACAACTACCGAAAAACACTACTGTTTTGTATAGTATATAGATTCAGTTTATTCACGAAACATCAATAATATTAGAGCCGCATTGTGAGATCCTGCGCATACAACAAAAAGAAAAGCATCCATCCTCTTCATGAATACAAGCAGTGGTGGGGATATTGATTGACACGGCTCGTGTGACAGCACGAGCGAGATCCTGTGCGTAGTAATACGAGGAGCGGTACAGGGCAAGCGCGAATGCGCGCAATAATGGCGGTTTTTAAAAGTAAAAAAGATAGTCTATGCTGTTGAAAAATATACATCGCCGAAATATCTGGCAACCGCGTGTATGGCTGGCTTCGTTTTTATGTGTTTCATGTATTGTTATCGTGGTGGCATTGCCGTTGCTTCGCCTACGCAGAATGACATACGGTGTCCAAACTGAGTAGGTAGGTGTTATCTAGACTTACTGTGGATCCTCGCACAACGATTCGAAGTCTCGCAGGACGCGTAGTTGCTTCAGGCGTCGATCCTCCTTCCCTCCTTGGCACCCTCTAGCATATCCTTGCCATCCCGCCCAGACGAAACAGCAGCATTGCGGCAACAGGCATAAAAGAGAGAGAGAGAGAGAGAGAGAGAGAGAGAGAGAGAGAGAGAGAGAGAGAGAGAGAGAGAGAGAGAGAGAGAGAGAGAGAGAGAGAGAGAGAGAGAGAGAGAGAGAGAGAGAGAGAGAGAGATGTTACCAACTCAAATAGGGTGGACGGGAAGGGATGAGCGTATTAGGATGAAGATCGCTCACCGCTCACCCTCGGACGCCTCTACCAGAACCTTTACTGGGCGGCTCCTAAATCATATTGTTCGTGACGACACTGGCCCGATCAAGATCGATATTCAGCCAGCCCGCTACTGCTGCGGCACGGAACGCAGTGTACGGAGCGTGGTGGCTTCAGTGTCATGGGAATGGGAGCCTAGCACGTGGGGTACTACGGAACTTTGATGCATCCCGCAGAGCCCCCACCATTTCCAGTCCCCTCCCCCCCCCCCTGGTTGGCCAGAAATTAAACTAACTCATTGAGGCTGTCATCCATATGCAAATCCGCCTCACAAGCGGTTCTTAGTAGGATGCAGCTCACCCTTCATGCGACTCGCCGGACACCTCACGGCGCTTCGCGCTTGGTGCAAGCAATGTCCGCCTGGTCGGTGAAAACCCGACATGCTCCGTCCCGGCATTGTAGGGATGCGAGGGTCTATGGTCATACGACTACGGCCATGCATGAGATCGAGTACATCTCTCCTATCGAGTACACCTCCCCCTGGTTAGCCTCGGTTTAGCCTTTTTGTTAGTTTCATCTATTTGGTTCTGGTTAGTCTACAATAAAGGCCTTATAGTAGTTCTTCAGGGTTAGTCTTCGATAATCAGCAGCAGCCAGCTTCTTGGGTGTGTTATAACCATCTCAACCCCCCCCCCCCCCGCGCTTTACTCTTTTCTTCTTATCGCCTACACCTTTGTGTAACACCTTTGTGTACTAATACTACTACTACTACTACTACTACTACTACTACTACTACTACTGCTACTGCAACTTCTACTACTACTATTACGGGGGTCCATAGTTAATAGGACCTATGGTATACATAAAAACCTACATATTTACCTATTTTTACTAACAAAATTTGGTCCCGTTAACTATGGACCCCCGTAATAGTGGTACTTAAAAGACTTACCTACTACAACGGCTACTACTACCCAGCAGCTTGTGGTACTTACTGCCTTGTACTGCTGCGATTTTTCCGGTCGAACCCTGTTGGTTGATCATCTGTGCGTTGACCAACTATTATGGGAAATTTTCGAACGGGTCTCAGAACTGGCTGTTTTCGCCGAAAACCCGCGATGTACTCAGCAAGACTGTCAAAAACATCGGTAGACTCCTCAGGATGCTCCCCTTAGTTTTTCGAGAGCTTTCTCTAGCACTTTTCCGTTTCTCCAGAGTCGTCGTAAGACTGTTCGTCCATGCTTCCAGTTCTGAGGACATCGTGATTTTTCATCAAAAATCCTCGAAGATCCACTATTTCTGGCCCCAGTTCTGACCAAGAGCCTTATTTCTGACCCTCCAGAGAAAAGTGATTGGCAGCTCGAAAATTCAAATTAGGACTCTGGAGAAGCGGGAAATTGTTCCTGAAAGCTCGCAAGAAACTATGGGGAGCATTTTGAGGAGTCTATCGGTGTTTTTGGCTTTCCCGCCGAGAAAAACGCGTATATTCGGCCTAAACCACCAGTTCTGAGAGCTCAGAAATAATTTCTCATAGTAGTTGATCGTCGATTTTGTCATCTTGACCATCCGCCCACTTTTTTCGGTGGATACAATCGGCTATTGGTGATTGGTCAAGTGGGCGATCCTGGACATTGAGCATCGTCCAAGTCACCCGACACACAGAACGCCTGCCTCCCGACAACACAAGTTCAACACCGGTATATTGGTCATTGGTTAAGGGGGCGACCCTAGATCTTGAGCACCGTCCCAATCACCCGCAAAAAGAGCGCCTGCCTCCGGACAACACAACTTCAATACCAATCGGGTGGTCGTCGAGAGCCTTCCACGTCCACTCTTGAAAAATTCATTTTTTTCCACAACACATCAACGGCCACCCCTTCAATACACAACTTTTTCTCCCACAGCATCACTGCGTGACATCACCGCTGCTGCTGCCACTCCCCCGACTACCTCTCCTGCTGCCACTTCTTAAGGGTCAGTCCTCTATAGTCAGCAGCATGGGTGATATAAACTGTCTCAACAGCCCCCCCCCCCCTCCTTCATTTTTTTCTTCTTATCGCCTACACCTCCGTGTCTACTACTACTACTACTACTACTACTACTACTACTACTACTACTACTACTAATGGTATTCAAAAGACTTACCTACTACAACGGCTACTACTACCCAGCAGCTTGTGGTACTTACTGCCTTGTACTGCTGTGATTTTTGCGGTCGAACCCTGTTGGTTGATCATCTGCCTTGTACTGCTGTGATTTTTCCGGTTGAACCCTGTTGGTTGATCATCTGTACGTTGACAAACTATTATGGGAAATTTTCGAACGGGTCTCAGAACTGGCTGTTTTCGCCGAAAACCCGCGATGTACTCAGCAAGACTGTCAAAAACATCGGTAGACTCCCCAGGATGCTCCCCTTAGTTTTACGAGAGCTTTCTCTAGCACTTTTCCGTTTCTCCAGAGTCGTCGTAGGACTGTTCGTCCATGCTTCCAGTTCTGAGGACATCGTGATTTTTCATCAAAAATCCTCGAAGATCCACTATTTCTGGCCCCAGTTCTGACCAAGAGCCTTATTTCTGACCCTCCAGAGAAAAGTGATTGGCAGCTCGAAAATTCAAATTAGGACTCTGGAGAAGCGGGAAATTGTTCCTGAAAGCTCGCAAGAAACTATGGGGAGCATTTTGAGGAGTCTATCGGTGTTTTTGGCTTTCCCGCCGAGAAAAACGCGTATATTCGGCCTAAACCACCAGTTCTGAGAGCTCAGAAATAATTTCTCATAGTAGTTGATCGTCGATTTTGTCATCTTGACCATCCGCCCACTTTTTTCGGTGGACACAATCGGCTATTGGTGATTGGTCAAGTGGGCGATCCTGGATATTGAGCATCGTCCAAGTCACCCGACACACAGAACGCCTGCCTCCCGACAACACAAGTTCAACACCGGTATATTGGTCATTGGTTAAGGGGGCGACCCTAGATCTTGAGCACCGTCCCAATCACCCGCAAAAAGAGCGCTTGCCTCCGGACAACACAACTTCAATACCAATCGGATGGTCGTCGAGAGCCCTCCATGTCCACTCTCGAAAAAATCATTTTTTCCACAACACATCAACGGCCACCCCTTCAATACACAACTTTTTCTCCCACAGCATCACTGCGTGACATCACCGCTGCTGCTGCCACTCCCCCGACTACCTCTCCTGCTGCCACTTCTTAAGGGTTAGACCTCTATAGTCAGCAGCATGGGTGATATAAACTGTCTCAACAGCCCCCCCCCCCTCCTTCATTTTTTTCTTCTTATCGCCTACACCTCCGTGTCTACTACTACTACTACTACTACTACTACTACTACTACTACTACTACTACTACTACTACTACTACTACTACTACTACTACTACCACTAGTGGTACTTAAAAGACTTACCTACTACAACGGCTACTACTACCCAGCAGCTTGTGGTACTTACTGCCTTGTACTGCTGTGATTTTTGCGGTCGAACCCTGTTGGTTGATCATCTGCCTTGTACTGCTGTGATTTTCCCGGTCGAACCCTGTTGGTTGACCATCTGTGCGTTGACAAACTATTATGGGAAATTTTCGAACGGGTCTCAGAACTGGCTGTTTTCGCCGAAAACCCGCGATGTACTCAGCAGGACTGTCAAAAACATCGGTAGACTCCCCAGGATGCTCCCCTTAGTTTTACGAGAGCTTTCTCTAGCACTTTTCCGTTTCTCCAGAGTCGTCGTAGGACTGTTCGTCCATGCTTCCAGTTCTGAGGACATCGTGATTTTTCATCAAAAATCCTCGAAGATCCACTATTTCTGGCCCCAGTTCTGACCAAGAGCCTTATTTCTGACCCTCCAGAGAAAAGTGATTGGCAGCTCGAAAATTCAAATTAGGACTCTGGAGAAGCGGGAAATTGTTCCTGAAAGCTCGCAAGAAACTATGGGGAGCATTTTGAGGAGTCTATCGGTGTTTTTGGCTTTCCCGCCGAGAAAAAACGCGTATATTCGGCCTAAACCACCAGTTCTGAGAGCTCAGAAATAATTTCTCATAGTAGTTGATCGTCGATTTTGTCATCTTGACCATCCGCCCACTTTTTTCGGTGGATACAATCGGCTATTGGTGATTGGTCAAGTGGGCGATCCTGGACATTGAGCATCGTCCAAGTCACCCGACACACAGAACGCCTGCCTCCCGACAACACAAGTTCAACACCGGTATATTGGTCATTGGTTAAGGGGGCGACCCTAGATCTTGAGCACCGTCCCAATCACCCGCAAAAAGAGCGCTTGCCTCCGGACAACACAACTTCAATACCAATCGGGTGGTCGTCGAGCCCTCCACGTCCACTCTCGAAAAAATCATTTTTTCCACAACACATCAACGGCCACCCCTTCAATACACAACTTTTTCTCCCACAGCATCACTGCGTGACATCACCGCTGCTGCTGCCACTCCCCCGACTACCTCTCCTGCTGCCACTTCTTAAGGGTTAGTCCTCTATAGTCAGCAGCATGGGTGATATAAACTGTCTCAACAGCCCCCCCCCCCCCTCCTTCATTTTTTTCTTCTTATCGCCTACACCTCCGTGTACTACTACTACTACTACTACTACTACTACTACTACTACTACTACTACTACTACTACTACTACTACTACTTACTACTACTACTACTACTACTACTACTACTACTACTACTACTACTACTACTACTACTACTACTACTACTACTACTACTACTACTACTACTACTACTACTACTACTACTACTACTACTACTACTACTACTACTACTACTACTACTACTACTACTACTGCTACTACTACTACTTCTACTACGGCTTCCCTTCGGCGACGGCGGTTCCCACTTGCGCATCTTCTCTTCCACCCTGCCCGCGATGGCAGCGGGGCCAGCATCACAGCGTACCGGCTTGCTAGCGGTCGTCGATCAAAGCGGCATTTCTAAGGCCACGACGTCTGGCCCCGAGGAGCCGCCTCCGAGACTCGTCAGCTACGAGTCTTCGGCGGAGGAAGAGGAAGAGTCCGAAGAGGAAGAAGGCCAAAGTTCACCATCCGGACCGGCGGCAGGGCAAAAGGATGCCGATATGGTTTGGCGAGAGCCAGACTTCGAAAATGGGAACCAAGCGTTCTTGGATGCCGTCGCTGAAATTGCCCTCGCATAAGGCCAAGAAGACATGGTCGACTCGGGGTTAGACGAGCACGACGAGCTGGAGGGCTACTACGGCCGGATGGATCGCGGAGAGATCGTGGTGATCAACGGCATATTGCGGATGCTCGGCCTTCGTCATGAGCAAGCCGAGCGTCTGGTCGAAAGGAACATTGTGTGGCCTACCATTATAAGTTGTACTGTTGTACGAAGTAGTAGTACAAGCAAGTATGTTCTGTTATTGCATCTTGGCGTCTGATAACTCTCGCTTGCCGCGATCGCCCCCTTAGGCTTTTCCCCTTCTCAAACTGACCTGTCTGTGCCAATACTGCGTCCATCCTCCTTTCAGATCGACCTGCTGCTTGAGGGCGTGAAGGAGGGGGGCGATGCAAGACGCCAGAAGGAGCTCACCGTGGTCAGAGACTCGAAGAATATCTTCTGCCTCGGGGAAGAGACGGGCGATCTGCATTGGTAATCATTTCCTCAGTATTTATATGTGCGATGGTGCGATGGAATCAATCAAACCAGAAAAAGCTAAATATACACACGTTCGACCAAAATGCCTTTTTGTAGAGAAGAACATGCGTATCGCACATGTTCGTTTCGGCCGCTCGGTTTGGCCCTATAGAAAGATGTCTGCTATAAATATGTAGCTATCGGGATCGAGTTGTCCTTTTTGTTGTACAAACATCCGCATCGCGTATACTGAAAGGCGTCTTTACCTTCTAAAAAACATGCGCATCGTGCATGTTCTTTTTTCGACGGCTCTGTCCCATTCATGTACTATTTTCCCTACTGTTGAGATATGTTTAGATATCTCATACATGTATATATCACCAAAGGGCCCGTGTAAGCGTTTCGTTTTGTCTGATACAGAACGTGTTCTTTTTCCATGTCTCTGTCTGGCCCAAAAATAAAGATATATCATATGAACACATGAGGATCCTTTTTTTAAATATTTTATAAACATGCGCGCCTGTTTGGCTCTACTCATATGTACCCATCAGGATCGACCACAAAGCCTGTTTTTTTGTTTTGGTGCTTTATAAAGAACATGCGCAATGTGCATTGCGCATGTTCTTTTCATGCCTCGCCCAATAAACATATCTCATATGTACAAATCAGGATCCTTCATATTTTTTTGAAATAGAAGCTTGGGCGCCTCGATCACGTACGTTCTTTCCGAAGGTTCTGTTAGTCTCGATCATGTACTTTTTTCCGATTGTTTTGGCTTTAAATGTATATATATTATATCAGGCTTAGGATCGACCAGCCTAAATGGCGGCTTTTCCCGACATGATCTGGAACATGGTGATTTTAATTTCTTACCGTTTAGATATTTAGCTTTTGTTCAAGATGGTCGATTCTCGACACTCTCGCATGCATTTAGAAAAATGTTAATGCAACAGGCGCGCACGTACATGTACAACGTGGCTGATTAAATATATATATATTGACTTCGTAACGGTCGCGCACGCGCGTTAAGCTTCACTTTGTTTCAGAACTGACGAAAAATAGTCGCTATTACGAAAAAGAAACAATGCACTCTCGTGTCTGGTCGTCTCGGATTGACAGCTATAATTTTTGAGGAAAATGTTATGTTCTATGCATGTAAAACAAAGTACATACTGTTGTTGCTGCTATCAATACTGTCGGGTTGAAGGGCAGCGGCTGCATCAGTACATAAATGTCTGGGATACGTACTTACGTGGTATTAAATACTAGTTCGCGAGGCTGAAGGTGCCCTGTACAGGTGTGTGCGCTTATTCAGCTGTACAGCACATGGCGTGCTTGGCAGCAAGTATTATATCAACAGCACGCGACGTACTACACAATGACAGATTTTGTTTTCGCGGCGCTGCAGCAGTAGCGACGGCGCTGCTGCAGGACAAAATAATACAGCAGTCCAAGCAAAAACTAACTAACGATACACTTTCTTATTGTACGCCTGTTTCACCCCCCTCCCCCTCCCCCTGCCCCTCCAGCCGGAATGGACGGACGGTGTGTGTGGGGGGGGATTGCGTAATTCCCTTGACCGGGCAATTGGTAGAATTGTGCACAAGTTTTTTTTTCTCGCAGGTGGAAAAAAAAAATACAGCAGTCCAAGAAAAAACTAACAAACGATACAAATTCATATTAAACGCCTGTTTCACCCCCCTCCCCCTCCACTCCCCCGCCCCTCCCCCCAGCCCCGAAATGGACGGACGGTGTGTGGGGGGGGGATTGCGTATTTCTCTAGATCGTTGACCTGGTAGAATTGTGTACAACGTTTTTTTTTTTTCGTACGTATCAGAGCAGGTGTTTCGTTATTCAACTTGACAGTTTTGGTAGATGTCCACTCTTCTTGAAAATACTATGGGCTCCCTTACCGAATGAATGGTGCTCGTTCAACCAATTTACACTCATTGTTTAAGCCGCATTCAATAGTGATAGCGGTTGCACGGACCATGAATTGTACCTGGCACACATGTTAGCAGATGTTTTTCTTGCTCTTATTGGAGCCCTACGTGCACCGATGTGTTTGTTCAACACACAGCTAATCAAACCGCATTTATACTACCCCCTCCCCCCCTCCGCAATGGAAATGGACTGTGGAAAAAACTGTGGGAAATAGGAATCAGAGGAAAGATACGGAGAATGATGAAAAAGATGACGGAATGTGCGAGAAGTGCTGTGATGCTGGACGGGGAAATATCGAAGTATTTTGATTTTTTTTACAAGGAGTTGCACAGGGATGTACGTTGTCACCTAACTTATTCAAGGTATATATCAACGACCTGATAGTGGCAGTCGAGGCAGCAAGGCAGGGAGTCACGATAGGGGAAGATGCGGTGTCGGGATTGATGTTTGCGGATGACTTCGTGGGGATATCAGAAAACACCCGGACGATTGCAGAAACAAATAGAAAAGGCGCTAGAATACACCAGGATATAGAGGGTGACGACGAACGTCAAGAACGCGCCGTAGTTGTTTGTAACGAAGATAAGGTAAACCCGGTAAATGCCATTTGGAAGTGGGGAGAAGATGAATTGCCGATCGTAGACCAGTATACGTACCTTGGCGTAGAGATCTCACGAGACTGCTCTTGGGATACACATAGAGCAGAAGTAATAGGTAAAGGTAAGGCACAAGTAGGCAAGATGGATGCGATCCTAACATGCTCAAACCTTTACACTAGGATTAAGAAATGTATCCTGATTTATGTGATAGTACCACAGCTAGAATATGCAGGATATTTATGGGAAGGGAACGCGAAACTCGTAAAACATTTGGAAACAACACAAATGACAGCAGCTATAAAAATTCCAAGATGCTCATGTACGACTAGTAACAGTCTTAAGAGCAGAACTGGGAATACACCCACTCAAGACAAATAAAGGCATGATAAAGTTAAACTGACATTATAAAGTAAGGAACATGCCAAAAAGCGGTCGCCAGCCATAGTTGATAGAGCTGTATGGGAGAAAGTAACAAAAGGACGAGCTGGAGTAAGGCGGAAGGGCGTAGTTGAGAATATATGGAAGGATATAGGGGGAAACCAAGAAGAGATTATGTCCGCCGGGAAGTTTGGGAGGTACAAGGCAGAAGTAGAAGAAAGGATAGGAGAAGGGAAAGGCTAGCGCTAAGAAACAGGGTGGAATCGGAAAAACACTTGGAGATATGCCGGGGATTGAGGGAAGGAATAGGAATGAAAACGTATTTGCATGGCCCAATGGACTTCGCGAAAAGGCTGAAACTGCGCTTTCGTGTAGGGGACCTAGACCTGCCACAAAGAAAAAGACGTACACCAGTAGCCGGGAGGAGGAAGCAAGTACACAGATGTGCCCGTGTGGCAAAGCAATAGAGAGTAGAACTCACATAGTAGGAGAATGGGACATATACAAGGAGGAACAGGATGCGTTAGAAGAGGAGATGAGGGAAATAGACGAATGTGACATAGAGGAGTTTGATACAATGAACAGCAGCGAGAGAACGATCGCTATATTATTAGGAGATAGATGGTGGCCCAAGGAGACCAAACAGGAAGGGGATAAGATTAGCAAAACGTTTCTATGTAATATATGGAAACATGTTGATTGATCTCTAAAGGTATAGGCGCAGCTGGCACGGGAACGCGTGGTTGACTCCAGACAGTAACACGGAACTCCTCTTGTATTATATCCGAGCTGTCGAGTGACAGCTCATGCATCGTATGCAGATTATTATTCAACATGACGCGGGAATAAACCTCCCGTTTATCCCCCCGAATATCCGACTAAATATCCCTCTCCAATAATCCTATGTCAATATATGGAACTCCCTAATATTAGATGTAACGTCTCCGTCGTGTTTCTGAGCACAATCAATATCCCCCCTGCTCATTATACACGACCATACTTTAATATCCCCCCAGCTCTGTACACTACAATGTACGACTCCGCTGGGTGGAAACATCTCAATATTATGACCAACTCAAACGAAATTCAGAAACATAATTTCACTCCAGAACCAAAAATCAAACTCTCGATTTCCAAAATACTATCCAAACTCTCCAACTCAGAAAACATTTTCTATGGACCGCACACGCCCCCAGGCGCTTCATAGTCTCTTCAACCTTACCCAAAAAAAATCTCCCTCTATTTCATGAGGAATTAATGCAAATCATATAAAACATCACAGTAGTCATACTCATCAGAATAAAAATTAAGCCAAGAAAATAAATGCCAGAGATCGCAAGGAACCCCGTTCCCTCGGACAAGGGTCTCCCCTTGCCCCCTACTCCCGCCATAGATACACAGATCGCGACGGTAATGCGAGATAGCATACATTCCTTCACTTGAATTTTATTTGACGTGGGGACTACTCGAAAACACCAAAAACTCTCGAAATCCATCACCAGGAACGAAATGGTATCATCCTCGGAATTAGCCAGGGAAAAAAACGGCAGCATCTTCGGATTTATACGTAGTTCACACAAATCCTTCACTCAAAAATACATAAAACCTTCCACCTCGGAAAAACCGTGTCAAATATTCATCAGAAAATCCCGGTGGTAACGAAACACCGTGTTGTTGAGCGGCTTTGTCAAGAAGTCTGCATGCTGTTTCTCCGACTCGACATGGGTAATAACAAACTCCCCCTTAAAAATAAGCTCGCGCAAAAAGTGGTGTCGTACGTCGATGTGCTTCGAATTCGACGTGCACACTGGATTTTGTGCCAGGTGCCTTGCCCCCTCGTTATCCTCGAAAACCGTAATGCATCTCTCCCCAAACCCCGAAAAAAAATAAAACTCCATACATAGCGCATGAACATTGCCTCCTTGATGGTGTCTGCCAGTGCTACATATTCGGCCTCAGTGGTTGAGAGTGTGACGCATTTCTGCGTCCTAGAAAACCAGCACACACACGCCCCAGCACACATGATGGCCCCACCGGAAACTGACCTCCTGTCAGTGGCTTTGTTGGCATAGTCTGCATCTGCAAACGCTACCAGCTCAAGCCCGCTACCCTTCTGGAACGTAATGCCGAAATCACTCGTAGAAAATACATACTCTAAAATACCGACTGCTGTCTTCCAGTGTACTTCCCTCGGCCTATTCGTGTACCTCGCTACCGCCCTCACCGCGTTCGCAATATCTGGTCGTGTTTGATTCGCAAGCCACATCAAGCACCCCACCAACTCGCGGAAAGGCCAATCACCCACGGGTTCATTCTCGTCAAACTCCTCGAGCTTCACACCAGTCGAAAGCGGGTTCTTCCTCCCAGAACTAACACCAAACCTCGCCGCGGTATTTTCAGCGAACGCCTGCTGCGAAATCGTCAAAGTACCAGCATCCCAATCCCTCGTAAAACAACAACCAGCATACCACCGCAACTCGCCCAGATTGTTGATCGGAACAAGGTTGTTCAGGTCGACACAGAACTGATCGCATCTAGCCTTGAGTCCTACAGCAAAAATATCATCCACATGAACTACCGTTACAATGGAGACAGAGCCCGACTCGACCAACCTCATGACACACGCGTCAGCGGGGCTCTGCTCAAATCCTAGACTCTTCATGTGAGTGAGAAGGTGGTTGTGCCACGACCTCGACGCTTGCTTCAAGCCGTAGAGACTGCGATTCAACCTGACCACCTTACCAGACATTTCGCCGCAGCCGGGAGGTAGTCGCATGAATACATCCTCATCCAAACTCGACTGCACGAACGCCTGCTCAGCATCAAAATGACACAAATCCAAACCCAACTCGCACGCAATAGCACCCAACAAACGGAAACAAGACGCTGCAGGCGTCGGAGCAAAAGTCTCAAAGAAATCAATACCCTCACGCTGCTTGAAACCTCGTGCCACCAGCCTTGCTTTCGCCCGCACCACGTCACCATGCTCGTTGGACTTCCAGGCGAACACCCACTTCGCCGAGATGACGTTGAGCCCCTCTGGTTGCTACGTCGCTCCAAATGTCCCCGCGTCCGCCAGCCCATGGTACTCCTTGTCCATCGCCTGTCTCCAGATGGCCGAATACTCGTCCGCACACGCTTCAGCATACGAGTTCGGCGTCGAAAGCTCGCTCGCCGGGCGTGTGGGAAGGGGAGGGTTCTCGCGCGGTGGGGCTTGGTGGAAAAGTACATGTCCTATACCTTCCCGCGCTGCCATCAACGACAGCAGCCCATGCCCCATAGCCTCGCGGTTCCGCGCAGTCTCCCCTCTTGTCCGCCCCCTCAGCACATCTCCACCTTCCGGATGTCGCCCAGCTTCCCCCCTGGCCCGATCACCCTGTACACCGCCACCACCCTCCTGGTGTCGTGCGGTCTCCCCCCTAGTCCGCCCTCTCTGCACAGCGCCACCGCTCTCCTGGTGTCGTGCAGTCTCCCCCCTTGTCCGCCCCCTCAGCACATCGCCATCCCCCGGGTCCGGGATATAATAACCCAGTGCCCGGGCAGCACGCTGCGAAAGCTGTGGCTGCGGTGACTGCTGCGGCGGCGACGGCGATGATAACGGCGGCGACGGCGGCGGCGGCGGCGGCGGCGGTGGCGACGGCGGCGGCGGTGACGGTGGCTGTAGCGGCGGCGGTGACGATGACGGCGGCAGCGACGGCGACGGTGACGGCGATGGCGGTGGCGACGGCGACGGCGGCGGCGGCGGCGGCGGTAGCAGCGTTGATGACGGCGGTTGCGGCGGTAGCAGTGGAGATGGGGACGGTGGCTCGGGCCATACGTCGGGGCCCCTCAGAGGCTCCGGCGCACCCGGCGGTGGTGGCGACGGCGACGGCGGCGGCGGGGAGCTCTCCTCCTCCGAAGGCAGTAACCCCACAAACGGTTTCCTCGGGTGTTCCCAAGTGACGTCACGGGAGAACGACCTTCGGCCAGACATCAGCAGGATCTTGCTGCAGTCAGCTGCGTGGTGGTTGCCGCCGTTGAGGTAGAAGCAAGCCTCCGCCTTCGGCTCGGTCTTCAGGGTCCTCCTGACGTGGTGGAAGCCCGGCTTCAGAAACGGGAGCAGCCGCGCAAACGGTGGTCTCCCGTAGAATTTTCGGTACGGCGAGTGCATTTCCGGCTTGTCCCTTACCCTCGCCGTCATGTTGATCACATCGCTCGCGTACACGCATGACTCAGCCCAGAGGGGCTGCGTCGCCGGCATCCTTGCATCGCCGAACAGGCGGGTGGCCTCCAGGCGGGACGCCATTGCAAGCTCCAGCGTCATGGCGATCCGTCGCTCGACCACCCCGTCATGCTTCGGAGAATCGACGGGCGTGTACTCGCGGCGGATGCCGTGGTGGTTGAGCAACTCCACGAACTCCGCCTTGGTGAACTCGGTGCCGTTGTCCGAGCGAAGGCACTCCACGATGGACGGCACACCCTTCGCGTTGATGTCGGCCAGGAAACCAGCGAAGACCTTCGGGACGTCGGACTTCCGCTTCAAGAAATACGGCCATCCCAGTCGCGAGTAGTCGTCGACGATCATCATCAAGTATGACGCACCGCCAGCAGACGTAGGCTGTTGTCCCGACAGATCCACGAACAGACGCTCCAGAGGCCTGGTAGAACGGCATTCGGTCGTCCACGGCACCGCCATCCTCCTCCCTTTCGCCTCAGAACACCCAGCACACGGAACCAACTCCCCAAAAACCTTAATGTCCATCTGACGTGCCGTCTCACGGAGAGTGTCAGCATGGGAGTGGGCAAGGGCAACGTGAAGGTCGTTAATATCGATCCTCCTCATTTTTCCAGGAGCCAAAACAGCGGCAGCAATCGGGGTCTCTACAATCCGCGTGGCGTCTACGTATGAACCCGCGTCCCTACGTACGAAAGACAGCTGTCCATTCAACGTGTGAGCTCCCTGAGCATCAAGTGTCACCGGGCATTTCAACATTACTGCATGAAGCGAAAATAAATTGAAGCGAACACCGGGTACGTATGCTACGTCCATCAGCCTAACTTGAACGTCACCCTGAAAGCTGTGCATCACAATTGGAATCTGGCCGAAGTACTCTATCTTCAGTGACCTCATGTCACCGACCACCAAACGGCTCTTACCAGGGGGAGGGGGAGTACAGTTTACCATCCCAAAAGGGTTGCCAGTCACATGAAAAGTTGCTCCCGAATCCGCTACCCACTCTTCTCTCCCATTAACCCAAAACAAATCATCATTCGCCTTGCCTTGGTGCGCAAACTGCGCGGTGAGGAGATGCGGATCGAACGTAGGCGTAGGGTTGCCGTTGTTCGCTGGGCCAGGGGGGGAGGGGGAAGTGCTGAAGGAGGGTTGCTGTGGCGGGGAAGCTCCGGCCGAGGTATACCCACCACTGCCGTAGGGCGTCTCCTGCAGCAGCCAGCCACCTTGAGAAGCGGCACCCGGGAAAGCGATATTCATTTGCGCGGGAGCTGCCTGGCATTCCGCGGCGTGGTGGCCCGGTCTGCCGCACCGGAAGCAGGGCCCCTTGCGCCTCCATGTGTTGTTCGGTGGGGGACCCCAGCCTGCCGGAGTCGCTGCGGGCGGCGGGGGCATCGGCGGCAACGTCCCTGGTGGTGGGCCGGTAGGTACCCAACCCATGGGGGGAACTACTCCACCCGTACCGAAGGGGTCTGGGACTGAGTCATCCCAACGGTACCTGCAGGCCACGGCATCCCAACGCCATTTGGGGCCGGTTATCCCCCCCGACGAAGCTCCTCCCCGGTTGCCACGTTGCTGATGGGGACGGTGCTGCTGCTGCTGTTGAGGACGCTGCTGCTGCCGTTGCTGCTGCTGCTGCTGCTGAGGCTGCTGCTGCTGATATTGCTGCTGCTGCTGCTGATACTGTCGCTGGAGCTGCTGCTGCTGCTGCTGCTGCTGGGGCTGCTGCTGTCGTTGGGGCTGCTGCTGTTGCTGCTGTTGCCCATCCTTGAGCCTCCCACCTCTCCTGTTCCTCCTTCCCCCTCCTGGACCCGCACCTCCGCCACCGGCAGGCTGCGCACCTCCGGCGTACAAGGCATGCTGATCTACCACTCCCTGCACGCCCAACGCCCTAGAAACCATCTCCTTCTCTACCTTGTCGTTAGCATACGCGTCACGGATGATCTCATCGATCTCGGAGCGGGGGATGGAAGGGCGGGAAAGAATGGACTTGCTTTGAATAGTATACAAAGATGAGAGGTTGGTGACAATGTGGCGGTTCACTTCCTCCGTACTCTTACCACATCCTAGCATTGCCAGCTCATCTGCAGCCTTGTCTACCCTTCCTAGGAATAGCAAGGGGTTTTCATCCTCGGCCATTCTAATTGTATCAAATTCCCTCCTCAATCTATGAGTTGCGGCTATCGTCTTCGGCATATAATAGTCTTCCAACTCCTTCCAAGCACCACTCGGAGACATTGCCTTTTGCATTCTAAACTCTGCCATATCGTATCCTGTCATGGCCTCCATCATCAGTCCATACACCAATCTCGCGTCCCTAATCTCCTGGGGGGAATGTCTGGAGGCTAATTCCTCCGGCGAAACCCTCATGTCACCCACCATAACTGGGTTTGCTGTGCTACTGAGTACATGCAAGCACCCAAGCGATGATAGGTATGCCAAAAACTTACTACGCCACATGCTAAAGTGGGCCTCTACGTTATCGAACTTCGGGGGTCTCGACTGGGACAAACTTGGGCGGTACAAAGAAGGTAGTGACATGCCTGATCGGGCCTCCAGCCCAGGTGTCGGCACCGTCGACGCTGCTTGTTGTCTTCCAGCAGTTCCTTCTCCTCTCGCCCCCCCACCGGCCCCCCCTTCCTTTCCTGCTCCCTGCGCGTCCCTCTCGGCGCGCAGTCTCTGCTCCTCCATCGTCCTTTCCAGGACCTCTATTTTCTTCTTCATCTCCTCTATGGTCTTTTCACTGTCCACGCTGGCTTCTTGACTGGGCATGTCCTCGAAACTAGGCATGCCGAAGCAGGTTCCCACCTCTCTAGGTTGGCCTTGGCTACGCTTGCCAATAGAAGATCGCCGGACTCACTAGTGTGTTGATTGATCTCTAAAGGTATAGGCGCAGCTGGCACGGGAACGCGTGGTTGACTCCAGACAGTAACACGGAACTCCTCTTGTATTATATCCGAGCTGTCGAGTGACAGCTCATGCATCGTATGCAGATTATTATTCAACATGACGCGGGAATAAACCTCCCGTTTATCCCCCCGAATATCCGACTAAATATCCCTCTCCAATAATCCTATGTCAATATATGGAACTCCCTAATATTAGATGTAACGTCTCCGTCGTGTTTCTGAGCACAATCAATAAAACAACGTAATGAACGCCCAATTGTTGGAGGTGTCTCTATTAGGAGTAGGAACGGTGCTCCGTCTCGAAAGCGATGCGTGGTCAATGGTCAAATGATTAACGCAAGCAACAAATGAGTGCCCCCCTTCCCCTCCGGAATGGACGGACGATGTGTAGGGAGGGGGGGTTGCGTAATTCCCTTGATCGTTGACCTGGTAGAATTGTGTACAAGTTTGTTTGTTTTTTTCCTGTGCGTTTCAGAACAGGGCAAGTGTTTTGTTTCTCAGCTTTGCAGTTTTGAAGATGGCCACTCTTCTTGGTAATATTATGGGCTCCCTAGCCGAAAGCATGGTGTTCGTTCAACCAATATACACTCATTGTTCAAGCTACATACAATAGTTAGGGGGGTTACACGGACCATATATACGATGTGCTCACTATACGCATGAATGGCACACATGTCAGCAGATTTGTCTTGCTCGTACACCGATTTTGTTTTTTTTTCCGGTCTTGTTTCTTCTTGTTTTCTTTTAATTGTTTTTCTTCGAACGAAGGTCAAGCTTGCTGGGCGCGAAAATGCTGGCACGATTTACCAAGGCGGTTGTGATCGGCGGTTTTGAGCGATGCCCAGACAGGCTGAGGCAGGTCATCGGCCAGAAATGGGACGAGCCCTGTTCGCTTCCCTCTTTGGCTAGCATCTACGCCGCAGCGAACCCGAAAGGTGACTTCTCGGTGAACAGGCGCAGCTTCCACGAGCGGCTCACAGGACGCGGCAACGACTTCGTGTCTCGAGCGCACCGGATTGTTTCAAGGCTTGCGACGGCTGGCTGCACGAACATCGCAGCAATATGCCTTCGAGGTGAGTTTGCACTCTCTCTCTATATATTTACAGTAGAAGGCAATCTGTATCTCCAGCCAATGCTCGTTCTCCAATATGTATTCGTGTACGTCGTCTGGGAAAATATATTGAAATAGTCGCTTTGATCTTGCAATACAACTATATGAAATGTAGTTAGTTAGCTTGAAGTTTTTATATTGTCTTTTTACTTACGCTTTTTATACTGACAATAGTGCTCGGTCAATGAAGACCCCTCCCAACAAGGAGTATGCTGCGTGCGAAGGGTGAGTGTACCGCGACCGGCATCGCAGGACCAATACTTGCGCTCTACTACTGTAGTACATTCGAGTAACATTGCAACGGTTTCTAAAGGCTGGCTGTCGAAATATTCCGACCTATTCGTTGTACGAGTATGGCAATGAAAATTGCGTTCCTCATGAGCTTGCTATAATTTTTGGGTTATTAATAGTAGTTACTCCCTTAACAATTTCGGGAACAGAAGCGAAAAGGGTGATCAACCATTCATGCTGTACATGGCATTTTGTCGTGATAGTAGTTTCGCAGAGTCCCGATGAAAACAAGGCCCCAACTGGTCTTCCGGTGTCAACTCTTCTCTCTTCTCTTGAACTTTCACCAGGGCACACCGTCACGGTCACGGGGGAACGGGTGGAGTTTCCTTTATCCCTTCCGGGCGACGCCAACGCCGGCCCCGACACGCTGGCAACCGAGTTCCAGGTCATCGACAGGTGGACCGAAGCGGAGACCGCCGACCGCGAAGCGGCCGAGGACTTAGAGGTTCCCTCATTCAAACGATACCGCTCTCCCTCTCTACATACTTTTGCTTTCGTCTCCAGTGACCATCACCCTACACGACGGCAAACAATCGGTTTCGGTTCGGATACCACGCGCTTGGATGGCCAAGGATCACTCTATGACGAGTTTATCGAAGCAGGCGCTTTGTGTGTCAAACACGCCCCAGTCGACAGCCCGGGACGAGACACGTCCAATGACATCAACGTGTTTCCCCCGTCCGCCAACTTGTGCGGACTTGTCATGAGCGTGCTGTGTGAGGCGAAAGCTCCAGAGAGGTCAGGGTCTACAGGACTAGGACACAATATAGTATATATTTCAATGAGTTACGCATTTGGTATACACCCTGCGTGGTGTATTCGTCGGGAATCAGACACTTGTGTAATCACGATCCTGTCGGAACCAGCACACCTATTGTGCTCGAGATAGAAGGATTGTGGGTGGTCTCTATGGCGCCTGATGAAATACGAATAGGTGGATACTCATGAATATATCATGAAACGCACCTAATGTGCTTTAGCCGTGGTCTGTACTGTTTTAAGTAGTTCATTCGTCGTGGCTCATATCTCGTCTGCCTTTTCGGCTACATGTATGGTCGGTCATTAAATAAGCATTGTAGGTAGGAAGGTGTGACCAACTTACCATTGTGAGTATAAATAGGGACATCACACATGATTTTAGTTTTCCTCGCGTAGTCTCTAACTAAATTTTGCTTTGGTTCACTTCCTCGGTTTTTGGTTTTATTTTTCTCCTTCGAAAGCATCCGTTCGGCAGCCGCCATCGTTGGCATATCGAGTTGCGTGGGCGTTCGCCCCGCGGTCTTCTCGGGCATGCTCGTAGAAGATATACATCTGGATGTCATCCGCAAGGAGGTGAACATGCGCATCCCCACCGGGGGGACAGAGAGAGTAGTGGCAAAGGTGGTCCGGTTGGGGTGAGTGGCGGTGCATGTATACGTTGTCCCATTTCCTGTCTATCGTAGAAACGAGTCTCTTCCACCCCTAAAATCTTAGACAACCGACAATGCCCGCGTCGTGGCGTCAATTTTTTTCCCCCCACGTCTCGCTGTACTTTCGTTTGTCACCGGAGCTATTCCGGGGGACCAAAGTAAATAGGACCAAATATTGTTAGTAAAAATAGGTAAATATTTAGGTTTTATGGGTACCATAGGTCCTATTTACTATGCCTCCCCGGAGCTAGAAGGCGGCTTGTAATGTTTGTAGTTCCCTCCTCGTGTTCGATCGTCAAAGCGCGCGATAATTGTATTTATCGAATTGAATAAGCTAGAACACCGCGATGACGAAAAACATATATCGGTGACACACGAGGAGTGACTATTCGCTGCTAAACGTTGAACATGGTTAGGCACCTATTACGCAATATGTTTTGTTCATGATTATTTTGATGTGACATACAACCACCACGCAACCTTGCTCCTTGTGTACCCCAACGCTGTGAACAGGATGGTGTTGTACACCACAAACCATCATACGATCGACGGTAGAGGCCAGGCGCTTGGGTCTGGTCCTTTGGAGCGTCAAGACCGGAGCGACGGCCGAAAGCTCACCTTCCCATTAACCTCCTGCCCGGAAATGCCCACCTTCTGCGCGACCGGTCATGCAGGTGCACACCGCGATACGTTTTGTCGAGAGGTACAAATTCAACATCGGACTATATATACTCCCACAATAAAATGTAGTCGGTGGTAGGTTGACCTTTGCTACCTAAATATTTATTCAATCTCCATGGTATACGTATGCACCCCTCGTGTATGTTCTCCCATACAACAGGTGCTTCGTCATTTCGGTGCCTTAGACCGTCTGGAGGGCGACCTCGCGACTTGCCTCGACAACGAGGAATTTCTCCGCAGACATAGGTCTTTCAAGCAGGGACGTGACTGTTCCTTCTCGAAGGATAAACACCTACACGAAGGGGTGCCGACCCTGGATGGATGGCGAAGGGAGTACGCCAAACTCCCAACAGACGGGGAGGGCCGAAAGATTGTTTGCAAAACATGTGGGCTCGTCGACTTTGAGCTAAAGCACAACCCAACATCAATGTGAGTGAATCTGCGTGAAATGGTTTGCTGCCCCATGATAGACGCGATCACGTCCAACCGTCCGGTGGCCTTATCCTACCGATCGCTTTTGGCGGCTCTCCGGAGCCAATTCTCCCTTCATGGCCGCGTCCGGGGTGAGTCGTTCCGAACTACAAACTTCTTTTGTCGTGTGCTGGTTGAAAATCACGCCACCTTGCAGCGGGAGATGTAACGTTTTTTTCGAATACAAAAAACAGTTGTTGTATCATGGCATTTTTCAACATAGATGTTCCCACTATAAAACAATACCACCCAACTTCTCGATATTTTCGCCTCCAGTCGCCATCACCTTAACAGACGGTCAGCAAGAAGATTTCGGCCCTTACACCACGCGCATGGATGGTGATGGGTCGCTCTACGACGAGATTCTGAAAGCGGGCGCTCTGTGCATGGAACACGCCCCAGTCGACCGCCCGGGACGAGACACGTCTAACGACCTAACCGTGTTCCCCCCGTCTGACAACTTGTGTGCACTTGTGATGGGGGTGCTGCGTGAGGCCAAAGCTCAGAGAGGTCAGGGCCTATAGGACTAAGAGCCAACAGTGAAGAACCGTCGTAGCATAGCAGTCGTCGAGTCGTGTCCATTGGGTGTGTTGCTGAAAATAGAGTGCAAACAAAAACAACGTATCGTGTAAAGAAAATTTCAGTGAACGAGCACGTCGATCACACCCTACCCTACGGAATCCGTTTTAGGTCCCTGCCTGCTGAACACCAAACGCCGTCACACCCCTAGAACCACGTACCTGCGCGTCGGCGTACTGCTGCCCCGTTCTCGATTCACGACAGCCTCCGCCCCTCGCCGTGTATTCGCAGGGCTGTGGTGTAAGCTTTCCTCTTGAAGACGCGAGCGTAAAATTAATGTGGGGGTGGTAGCTTTGAATTGAACAATATATCGCACAGCATAAGGAAAGCCTATACGAGAGACCGGCATCGCCATGGCAGGTCGATTTCAGCGAACCATTCCCACCTAAGGAGAGGCTTGCCGTTCGCACGACTCCGGCGGCGGATGTCCTTCCGTGTGGTGCTGTACATGCTGATATTTGCTGTGCACTCTGTCACCTCACGGAAGAGGTACCGACTACCTATCTTCTTCTCTGAGAGTTGTCCGTGGACGATTTTTGTGGGCACACCCGAACAAAAACTAAACGAAATAACTTGTGTGGCGGGTCGTTTTCGGCCACAACGTGTGCAATAATCACCGCGGCACTTGCAGCTTTGTCGGTTTGAAATGTTGCTTCCTATCTGCGGAGTCCTTCGTCACGTGGCGTTCCTCCACCTTGCTTATGCTGGTGTTGATTGTTTGGTTACTTATTTACCTTTGTTTCTGTTCGTTTCTGGATTTGCAGCATGGCGATAGACCCTAGTGTCCCTGAATGGCCGCGGGAGAAGGGGGCCAAGGACGAGTTCATCCTAGTCCAGACGATAAGGCCGTGGCATTTCATACCATGTCCGTTTGCTTGAGGGAGACGCTGGCCCTTGTGAGTTGTTTACCGATTTTTTTTTTTTGTTTTTTTTCATTTGAAACATCAACTGCAATACGAAAAGACCTTGACACATAGCCAGCATCGAAAGCCCGTAAGTTCAGTCCAGTTAGTTTGCAGTGGTCTACCTTCTTCAACCTCCCGTGGATACCTTCTATTTCATAAAAACGTCTATTTTGAGTTGTTGTCGCAACCACCATGGTAGGCGAACAGGACAATGGGAAGGCCCTTCCACCTGGAAAACGCCGGGTCCATGTCTGCGGGTGTATACGGCGTCCGAATGGCGGTGGAGCGGGGTAGGATCGCCACCATCCGGCAAGCGATCAAGGAGAACAACGGGGCCATAAAGAACAAACACGCCCGACACAAGGTCGGGTCGGGGAGGAGGAGTGTAGCTATGCACTCCAGAAAACATGGACCAATGATCATCCTAGGTGGGCCTTCGCACACTAAATGTGCTTCAGCCGTGGTTAGTGTTATTTTAACCATTTCATTCGTCGTGGCTAATTTCTCGTCTGCCGTTCGGGCAATATATATATATATATATATCCCAACTGCAAACAAGCAACTCAGGCAGGAAGGTGCGACCTACCTACCGAGGCCAGAAAAAAATCGGGGAGCACACACGTCTCCCTTGCGTAGTCTAGAACAAACTTTCCTTTGTTCCATTTCCTCGGTTAGGTTTGTTTTTGCTCCTTCAAAAGCGTCCGTTCGGCAGCCGCTAGCGTTGGTTTATCGAGCTGTGTGGGCGTTCGCCGCGGGATCTTCACGGACATGCACGTGGAAGACTCGCATCTTGACGTGATCCGCAAGGAGGTCAACATGCGCATCCTCGCCGGAGGGACAGAGCGAGTGGAGGCTAAGGTGGTCCGGTTGCTGTAAGTGGCGGGGGATGTATATAGCTGTCCCCTTCTCTTCTACGGTAGAAACGAGTGTCTTCCACCCTCGAAATCCAAAGACAAAAATATGCCGCGTCGTGTCGTCGACATATCAACCACGCGCCTAGCTGTATTCTTTTTGTTTTTAGCAGAGCCAGCACTAATAGTTGCCTCATCGTGCTCGATCGTCAACGCGTGCGAAGATATGTATCGCATTGATTCTGCTACAACATTGTGATGATTATACTTATACGCACACGTTTCGATGACACGCGACGAGCGATGATTCGCCGCTAAAACTTGTTAGGCAGCTATTACGCACTAATATTTGTTGACGCTTATTTTGACGTGACATACATCTACCGCTCAACCCTGCTCCTCGTTTGCCCCAACGGCGGCAACAGGATGGTATTGTACACTACAAAAAATGAAACGATCGACGGCAGAGGCCGGGCGCTCGGATCTGGCCCTTTAGAGCGTCAAGACCGACGCGACGGCCGAAAGGTCACATTTACTGTAACCTCCTGCCCGCAGATGCCTATCTCCTGCGACCAGGTCAAACAGGTGCACACCGCGATACGTTGTGTCTAGAGGTACATATTTAAGATCGGACTATGTATACCCGCACAATAAAATTTAATCGGTGATAGGTTGACTTGCCACCTCAATATTTATTCAATCTCTATGACATACTGGTATGGGCCCCTCCTCTATGTTTTCCCATACAGCAGGTGCTTCGTCACTTCGGGGCACTAGACCGACTGGACGGCGACATCGCCACTAGCCTTGACGGCGAGGAGTTCCTGTTTAAACATTGAACATTTATGCAGGGACGCGACTGCTCCTGCCCGAAGGAAAAACACAGACACGATGGGGAGCCGACCCTGGAGGCATGGCGTAGGACGTACGCCAAACTCCCCACAGACGGCGATGGGCGAACAATCGTGTGCAAAGCATGCGGGCTCGTCGACTACGACCTGAGGCACACTCCAAAATTAATGTGATTGAATCCACGTGTAAAGTGTTGGCTGTATTAAAAATACGTTTCAGTACAACAACTTGTGTGCCTTGGTCGAAGGGGAACGGTGAGTTTCAGTTTAGCTCGAGGTTAATATTTTTGCGTCGTCGACACATAAACAATAGAACCCACATGGCAACCGGACAGGTTATGTGTACTCTGTAATTCAGAAGAATTTGACAAGAAGAACCACGGCCTCAGCAGCGGGAATAGAAGCAGGCATGGCGGTATCCCCCGTGTTTTGTCGTTCTACAGTGTACAGTTGGTCCCGCTTTGTGTTCGTTTTTTTTGTGTATGTTTGGTTTATGTTGGCTTGTGACCTGCAGTGGTTTGTTTGGACGTCGACCGCTCCAAAACACCGTCCTTGATGATCAAACTAGCTTGAAGAGAGCTGGTTACGTTCCGGTACACTTTCTGAATGCTAGAAAAGGATATATATATACATATATATTACAATGACATGAAACGCGTGCGTTGGTGGTCGTCGATGAGCGCTCCAGAAAATCGTGTCGGTTTCTAAAGATTCCCTCTGTCGCTTGTGATTAAGTTATCGACTCCACTATTGCAGCAGACGCGATATCGTCGGAAAATCCCCTATGTTTTATTGTTCCTCTGCCCTCGACCCCTTGCTACAGAGACGGTCTACGCAAGAGTCTTGTCTTCCCAGAGGTGAAATTCGAGAGCGCCTACAGTTCGCTGGTGAAGAGATTCTTCGCGCTGGTCGAGCTGGATGCGTCGGGTGTGTTGCATACCACGCTTGGGTTAAAACCACCTCGCGAGCTTAATGTTGCCTTTGCACGATTTCGTATGGGGTCCGGGGTGTAGAGTTGTGAGTTTTTGTTTCTGACCAAGAATGAAGTCTTTGCTATATTTGTGTCATTTCTCGTTCGAGATTTACGTTTTTAACATTGAACGGTGCCGTTGTGAGTGCTGGGTGTGCTTTCATATAGTAGAGGGGTGGCTCATTCTTCGCTTAGAGAAATGGGCAGAATTGCAGCTCACTGCTAGTTTTTATGTGGGTTTACTCAGCGACAAAGATAGACAATAAACTTTGTCGATAATAACAACTCTCCGTGGCCAGGTTTGGTGGTTTTTATGTGGGTTTACTCAGCGACAAAGCTAGACAATAAACTTTGTCGATAATAACAACTCCCCGTGGCCAGGCTTGGTAGAACGCCCTGTGTTGCATGTCGTTTCTAAAGGTTAGTGTTCGACTTTGAAAATTTGGCTCTTGGTTACTTCACGCACTGAGCGTATCATAGATATCAATGAAATATCTAATTCCCTTTCCCGCATGTCTCTATTTCATAACCAAGCTCCTGCCAACTATTATGGTCTTTTGTTGTGGGATGGTCGGCCATACAAAACAAGCTACATGATACTAGAGATTTTGTGAGGGGGGAGGTTAACCGTGTATACGTTAGAATAATGTTTTAAACCACAACTCTTCGCCCTCTGTTCGAGCTGACTAACTTAACATCCAACCAAACACCACACGGTCCTGTGCTACCACCGCGATCTTGCAACAATCTCGCCGTACTCGTGCCGACGACGGTACGCCAGGGCGTCCTGCCGCCTGGATGGTCGAGATTTCGCTGTCAACGCTCTGGGCCACGACAACCCCAGCAAAATCAACGTCTACGACTCGGCTGTATCTAGGCAGGACGAGGGAAGACGCCACACAAGCGTCGGTTGGGCCGGAGAGGCGAGTAAATGACGTTCACCGTCGTACCCTGATTTTTGTTTTCATACAAAGTGTGTGTGTGTTGTACATACCTCAAGCGATCGATATAGTAAGCGCATCATTAGGTGTCTAAGTCGTCGTGTGTTTCTGAAAATTTATTCCTACATTTGTTATGGCGGAACATAAATTACGTCGAGTTTACTTGTGTGCTCGTTTATATTTTCGAGGTGTGGGTTGTAAACAATGCAGACATAACGGCTAGTGGTTGTTTCCACTATTTTGCGGAACGAGGCTTCTCATCTATTTGTTCCACGTCCACCTCCTTCACTACAGGGTTCGGCGGTGGACGTGGACGAGCAGCACGAGGGGGGGGCCATGTTGACTCTCACTAGAGTGGAGTCGTCAGGCCGACGTGGTCAAGGAAATCGCGTTTCATGGGACAACACGGTATTTGACGCCTCCCAGATGCTATCTTTACCGAGGTGCTCAACCTACCGGTGGTAGTGGAGGCAGAAGAGCGACTACTGCGGGTATTTCAGGATGAGGCAATCAAGCTCGACGCGCTCGTCTCCAGCCAGCCCGGACATTCGTCTTCTGTCCGATTCTGCAAGGACGTCAACTTCGACAAGCAGGGTTAGTTTTTCCTATGCTGTCGCTGATTGACATTAATGGGGTCAAGGGCCCCCAACATACCTACATGCATGTATCATGCGAGTCAAACGCGGACTGGACGAAAACACAATATGACATCGTAGACGTTTACGTTCCGTCGACCCGCATGATGCTCCTTGGCTGGTTGGGCGACAAGGTGCTTCGAACGGTCCACGGAGTAGTTCGCCAACGACCCGGCCAAGATGAAAGTGTCCGAGACCATCATTAACGGACTGGAAAAGTGAGAAACGCGAATCCTATTTGAGTAGCTACTTTTTTTTTAGCCTGGTAGTGGTTGTTTATCGCACCTCAGCAATATCGTTTGGGTGCGCGAGATGACGGATGCATTTTAGGGGATGACTGGGCAACCAAAAACATTCAGCATCTTCACTATACTTTTCATCCTTTCGTTTACCTTTCGAGTTGGATGTATGTGCATATCGGACTCAAGGCAGGAACCGTTTCACCGTCAGAAAAATGCTTCAACCCCACCCTTGGAAGTAGGAAGCACAAGGGGTGAATTGGTTTTGCCGCGCGTGCACACACGATATGTTCATCGTCTAATGCATACTTGCCTCGATGTTGCTGGTCTGTTGCACACATCTCCCTGTAAGGCGGTTGAGCAACGAGGTGACAAAACCCGAGCGCATGCTCGCGAACGCCATTGCGAACCCTCTGCGAAAGAAGGGGGCTGTAGACACCGCCACGGCCTCTGTGAGCAGAGAGCGCCTAGACATCATGAGGGCCGCCCTCGAGCGGGTCGTTAAGGCCTGCAGGGGGCCCGGTGGCCTCCAGAAGATGACCGACAGTCACCTTGGGTGCCTGATTTCGGCAATCCAGGTAGGCTTGAATCTCAAATATTTGCTCTTTGATCTACAGCGTACATAGTAATGACGGTTTATGCACATATAGCCAAAAAGCAATAAAAACCATCTATGCTACTGCTCGAAAGCATTGGAGTCCATCCTCGGAAAAATATCACCAGCCTCAACGCCGCCCGCCGGAGTTTCGGGGTTGTGAGCCGTACTACTCTAGAGCAATCTCTGTTGATGCCGTTACTTCAGAACGTTATTGCCAGCGAGTGTGCCAAGCTACACACTAGGCGTTATTCACAGTACAAAAGCGAAAATAGGACAATGTGAAGACTTCATATTTGTATCGGAGCTCGAATATTTAAGGAAGTTGTTTTATCAACGTCATTAAACGTCTGCCCTGCCATAAGCCCTGGTACTGTCGTTTTTCATGTGCATGGACCGGTCCAGTCGATCCCCACGATGAAATCAGAAGAGGTGGCCGCGTCGAGAAAACTGCGCGAGCCCTGGTTCACAGACAGGCCCAAGTGGAGAGACTGAAGACCGAGAACCAGGGCATCGAGTGTAGGTTCCGCTCCAGCGACGTCAAAGTCGCGGCGGTCCCCCTCTGCTTGCGCTCGGCCTTCGATAGCACCCATCCAAGCGTACCGAAGAGCGGGCGAGGTTGGATCAATGCCTTACGTAAGTCGTGGTGGACGCACAAACCACCTGACGTTTAAATCGCCAGACTTGTTGCGTGTTGTGGGAGCTTCGGCATCCGCGCGCCTTATACACGTACATGCTCTGACCTTGGGTTTTGTTTAACGACGTACTATATCCATCATGTACTCCGAATCCGGGGGCAGGGACTGGTTGGCACGCTTGGGAAGCCTCACCACCCCTTTTTATTCTGAGTCAACAGTACTGTAGGTTCCACTTTCATCACGATGTCCCCGCATCTCTGCGCTTACAAGCATATGAATTAATCATTGGAACGCATGAAAAGACTTTTGTTTTCTGTTTGTGAGCGTCGGTTTACACTAGGTTTGGGTTTTGCACCCACCCCACGCTTGTTGGGTACTGTCCTCGGAGAAAAAACGGTAATACAAAGAGCCAAGAACTCTCCCGAACGTAATACAACGTGCGTAGTACACTCTAAGCATATCCAAAGAGGGGAGTCGAGTTTTGCAGGAATAGTTACCTTCTAGTATCAGCATTAATCAGTATATTTTAATAGCTGCAACAATTAATTTTCTATTAGTTTGCAGGTCACCACACCCACCATGGTTCGTAATGTTAGGCTTCCCCATGCTATTCTCTTGCTCGGTACATTTCCGCCAGGGTGGTGGATAACGGAGATGAAAGGCATGCCTATTATCAAGAAAATATTTGTGTCAGCAGTAGCCCTTGCCGCCGGTGAATGATATGTATGGCGGACGTGTATGCTTTCGTGGATGGTGTAAAAGCTTTTTTGTACATTTCAAATGTGAGGTTGACAAGCACACATTTCTTGTGTTCATGGTATTGCTCAATACGACGGTTGCTGTGGTTTCGCACCAAAATAATGTTTGCTTCTGTAAATGTTTAGTCCTCTGTGTGACGTGCATAAATCTACCCTTCGTAGCACTGCTTTACATCAGGCGTGTCTTGTGTGTCATATGTCCGTTAACACAATATATACCCAGGTGCTGTGTGTGCGTTCCTCTTGGGGTGTGTGTGGTTTACCTTCGTCGTTCGCTAAGTCTCCAAACACTCTGAAGGTAGTGTCATCACGCAGTGGGCTGTTGTTTCAGTGGTGTTGCATTCAAACATGATTATTTCAATAAACCCCTCGGCTGTTTTGTTTTGTTCTAACTACGAGACAGCGCGAGCGGTGAACAAGGCAACGGGGGGCCAAGTCGGGCGGAAACGAGATGCTTCCCAGCACCACCACCCGCAGGGGTCATTTCCCAGCAAGACCAGGGCGTCACTCCAGAGTATTTATGGCACAAATATCGACATCGTCGAGTGCTTCTTCGAAGGTCCTCACTCGCCACCTTCGTAAACAGGTACCTAAAAAACCATCTCTCCAGTGAGTATATAGCCGTTGCTTTAAATTTTTGGGCGCAAGGGGGGGGGTGGTTACATGTGCTATATATTATGAAACGCATACCAGAGCGTAGATGTTCCAGATACGTTGGTTTCGGAATTTTTGACGGCAGTCTAACTGGTCAACAATAAACTGATAAAAACACATCTTCCCGAGCCGCGCTTCCTATCACTATGGGGGAGGGGGGGGGATGGGCTGGCAATAAAAATTACTCATTTTTTCCTGCCACATTTGTAACTTTTGCGTCTCCTTACGTAGTATGTTTGTTGGGTGTAAAAAACATTTCCACGATGGTAATAGACCGAGTCGCGTTCTGTTGTAGTGCGGCAGTATTCCAGATACGAGCTCCCGACATAGAGTCCCCACTCCCAACCCATCTTTTGCGCTATCGTGCTGTAGACGCACATGGCTACATAGCGAAGCAACTGGCGAATCAGTTTGTTCTAGACCACTTCGAGTGTCCCTGCGGGAACTCCATCCACGTTTCGGAGGAGGATGGGGAGGTTATCCGCGTCGGCTCAAGAACATTGTTCCTTCACCTGCTGAGGTCAAGGGAACTAACTCAGAAAGCGCGTAAAGCAATCGATTTGTGTGTACTGTAGTTTCCTTTCCTTTACAGGGATTCGTCTGCACGAAGATTTTTTTTTGTGTTCGTTTACGAGGAGCTGACTAATGGATTGGTTGTGGTTGATAACCAAGAACGAATTGCTGTAACGATATTGAATCCATGCGGCTTTTTATTGTTTCGGTTGCCACAGAAAGTAGCATATTTTGTTTGCTGATCGTTATATTTTGTTTTTTTAATATCGTGTCGAACTCGACAAGACTGCTCCACGTCATGTGTCCCTACTTATACCAAGCATGCTACGGTATAGATGCTCAATATATTTGTTTTCACTCTCTGAGACCCCCTGCTTGAGAACCTCTCATATTATTAGTAAGTCACTCAAAATTGCTTCAAAGAATGGAATTTTACCCCATGACGTAGCTATACATAACCCTATTTTTGAATGCAACTTTTCGAACATATATGAGCCCCGTCATTCAGAAAATAATTCAGCCGATTAATGTGATTACTGCACCTCTCTCCATCAGCACGCGTCATATACGTATATATATAAGTGTGAGATTGGCGTGTAGACCTGGGTTTGATGAAAAAACACTTTCATATCGTAGCGTGTAGGACAGATTGTAGGGTACGCCAGATATCGATGATGTTCGTCGCGGCGAAAGCCGAGCGGAAGAGATCAGAAAGCAAGACACAAGTGATCTCACACAGACGATTATGGCGAAAGCTTGGTGACGAAGAGACTAGGAATTTTTCACCTCGACTATGATCACATCTAAGAAGATCTGTGGCAACTTTAGTACAAGAGTCGATATCCATGATGATAGCAGACGAACGAACACCTTCTGTCCATGCACTATCTTGCATGGCAGATATCACCAACTGACAGTAGAATAACCAACTTAGACTCATAAAACATACATATATATTATATGCAGGAGAAGGCTCGCGCGGTGCGCTGGGCTGCAGTTGGCGACGAAGCCCGGGAAATCTCAAAACTCGCGGACATGTCACGGGCGCTGGGTATCGCGCCCCCCCCCAAAAGACGAAACAGCAACCTGATTGCTGAAGGCGAACACGCTGGTGTCGCTGTTGAAGGGGGTGTCGCTGAAGGGAGGCCGACCCTATCAATCGAAGGGGACCACCCTGAACCTTGCTCAAATCTCGTACGCTGTTAAGCCGGTGAGTCTTGAATTTGTTTAGTTTTATTTCGGGTCGTCCAACCTATGTATGGCCCGTTAGTCTCTTCTTTTCTATGCTACTGTACATACAACCTTTGGCCTCTCAGATAGGTGGATATCCTATCTACAGTGGATTGCTATTGCGGAGGACCATAGTAAATAGGGCCTACGGTACACACAAAAACCATTATATTTCACTATTTTTACTAACAATATTTGCTCCTATTTACTATGGTCCCCCGTAATAGACTGCTACCTACACCTGCATACACCAATGATATGTGAATGATACTTGTGCTTGTATTAAATTCCTACTTGTGATCGGAGAGAGATCGGCCATGATGGCCTCCGGAGATACACATATATATGACGTTTTACCTTGTTCTCTAGGCTGCCGCATCAACCCGGAGACTCGTAGATTATACTTCCGTACAAGATGAGATGACCATGTGTCACCTTCATAGCCCCCACCCCCGAAATTGGTCTTTTCTACAGTTGTGCGAAAGTAGGTTTACGAGCAGTTTTTTTATTGTTTTTTTAATTGATGTTTGGCTCGGTGTTTGTCCCTCACGATTGTATCACAGGGCAAAAGCATGTCGTATACACACGAAGTTTTGTAACCGTATGTATATATAGAAAATACGGGTTAGGGTTATTTCGTGGTTGGAGAAGGAAGCACCGCCTCGGTCCGTTCCGCTTAACGGCCGCCTCATGGACGAAACGTGAGATGGTCCAATAATGCGTCTTCGACCCCTTTTGACCGCTACGTACATCAAATACGGTAAATAACGAAACGCTAATAAAACTTCATCGTCGTCGTTTTCATAGGCGGCGAGCAAGGGGAATGAACCGGCCCCACGCATGATGTTCGCGTGCCCCAGGAGGTGCGCCGCCTTCAACCTCGAGGTGAAAGGAGGATTTTGCCTGGCCGAAGCCTTCCGGAAGGCCCACAAAGGCGACTGCTTCATGCGAGTGGTTCATGCTATCGCTGCTCATATAGCACCAAGTGCAAGCCTGTACGTGGCGCACTTGTTGCGGCGGTTGGACTCGTCGAGCACCTGGTAACAGACAGCTGCAGGAAGGGCAGCCTGGAGGACCTGGTGAAGCCAGCCGTTGACCAAGATGTCGCCGGACAAGTCGCAGTATTTGTTTCTGCGGTATTATCTGAAGTTGTGCGGTACATAAAGGTAACCACTAGGTTTGGACAGTGGTGTAGGTAGGTGTCTCTGAAACAATGCTATGCTTCTCACATTGAAAAAAAATCCGAAAGGGTTGCCGGTTACGCTGTGCACACCGCCCCTGTCTGAACACTTGGGGGGTGCTGCTACGCCTCTCGCCGGATAAGTGGCGGCAGTTGTTTAATGCAGCACACCTGGTGCTCTGGGGTGCTCCTAAATAGTAGCTACTGTAGGTTTGAGCAAGTAGCGAGGTAGATTTTTTTATTGTTTTGTTGGTGTGGCATTGTCTCCTGGATTTGACAGTCTTTCGGAATGGTGAGCGGTTATGCTGTGCACGTCGCCCCTGTCTAAACATATAGGTACCTCCAAACCATTGACGAACAGTGGGCGAGGGCCCGCTCAGGCCGCCGGGAAGGGTCCCCTACTTCGGCGCTGTCGGTGGGGAAGTGCATTTTGTTTCGGATGAGGTCACCCACGGCAGCAACGGGTAAGGGCACATTATGTGGAAACAGCATTTTAATTTTAATGAATTTTTTAAGTTGATTTCGAAAACAAAACGTGTTTGTGTCCTATCGGGAAACGGCGTATTACTTGTCAAGCAAAAAAAAAATCGGAATGATGTGAAATAAATAACGCACCGCGTCACACAACGCCCAGCCGACAAACAGCGACGAGCGCAGACGAGAGCGAAGGTTATCGCGTGCGCGCCGCCGCCAGTCTCTTTTTCTTTTTGGTGGCGCACTATAGGACGCTATCACTCTCAGGGTGTCCTGGGTGGGCGGAGGGAGCCCTTAAGCGCCACGTCCGGAACAGCAACGATGATGCAGCTATCGATGTCTCGAGCGTATCCTCTGTTTTTTGCTCGTTTGCTCGGTTTTCGTAATGGTTGGCCGATCGAGCAGGCCGCAAAAATGGGCTTGCGGCCGCCATGAGTTTTTCAAGGCGCGACCGCCGGTGTACGATGTGCTATGGGTAACCCTGACGGGGAAAAGCTAGGCCATCAACCAAAGTCTTTGGCCACGAGATTGTGGTAAATCAATTATCGACCACTCAACTGATCTTACGCACTGCTGACCTATTTGCAATGTCTCTGTAGAAATCGAGCAAGAGCAAACCCGATCAGTCGGCAGCCAGGGCACGTCACACCCTCACTCTTGCCGCTCATCATGTTTTTACGCAAGAAACAAATCCTACCACCACGAGCACGCACTCGGTGAGACTCGATCCCACAACTTGACTTTAGAGGCGACGAGATTCACCAACTACAAAGTATCACCATCGGGGACGCGATTTTAACTTTCCCCGTCGTGCCCCACCGTGCTCCCCTGCCTCGACTGCTGTGCTGTGGGCGGCCTCGGGCGTGCATGATGTGCTGCTGCTGCTACTACCGCTGCTCTGCTGCTGCTGTGATATTCTGCCGTTGCTGTTGTTGCTGCTCACGCAGGCCCCCTCACGGAGAGTAGGTCGGCGTGAGACATAGTAATATGCCTTTCCTCCTCGTGCGCCACAGGGCTCCCCTTCCCCGACTGTTGTGCCAGGGGCAGCCTCGGGCGAGCATGATGTGCTGCTACCACTGCTGCTGCCGCTGTTCATCCGCTGCCCTGATGCTACTGCTGTGTATGTCCTGCTGCTGTTCTGTTCCGCTGCTAAAAATAGTGCTGCTGCTTTGTCTGCAATATGTTTTTGCTGCTGACCCCCGTGTGAGCATGATTATTGTGCAAATCAACTTCTCTTGTTGATGTATCTCCGCATCTCAAGCCGAAAGACGGATCCATCTGCTGCGGAAGCTGTACGAGTACTGTCTCGCAATTGACTTTTGTTTGGCATCTCGGCGGAGGTCTCGTGCCAGCGTAGTTTTCGTATGATATTTACCCGTACGCTATGCTGCTGATGTTAGCTGCTGCTGAGTCTGCTGCACCAACGCAATCGCGGGGGCCCTTCGTACTGTCGATGAACTCGATCAACTGCTGCTCAACTCACTGTTTTGTATCTATCTGTACAGGAAGCATACGGTACGGACGCCGAGCGTGTCGTACGTAGTGCTTTGTAGCGCTGTTTGCTGCTGTATACGAACGAGTAATGCGTTGTTAGGCCGGATGGTGAATGGCAATGCTTGTTTTTCGCGTGCTTGCAGCAGTTTCTTTCTCTTCGCTCAATTTTTGTTGTTTAATGCACCCCTTAGCAATACTGTCGCACTAACAGCCTCGAGTTGCACACCGGTACGCCTTTAGCAAATACGGGCATGCGCGGAGCCGCTGGGGGGCGTCAGCCCACCACGGCGAAGCCCCCTTGTATATACTGTATAATGCAGTCCCCATATGAATTATCCAGGTCCCAAAGCAATCGACGCAGCATCATCGATCGTCCGCCGACGAAAAGTCATTCCGGATCGTCCGTCGTCATGTTGTTTTCACATTTATTTACCGCCAAACATCCCAAATAATTTAGTCCATTCACAGGAGGCGAGACTCGAACAAAACCTCTGCAATGGGAAACCATAAATTTAACGCTTGGATAGCACTTATCTACGTTATGGGGCCTAACACAAGAACGTGGTAACATGCTAACATAGTGTTAGCACTGGAGGAGCGATCACGGTAAACCGGTAACACGGTGTTAACTGGAAACCCACGAATGTGCCCGTGCCTAAACGTTATGTTGCTCGGTCTCGTCCAGCTCTGGTATAATAGTAACATTATGTTATGCCGTGATGAGTCCTTGAACTAACACTGTAACACAGTGTTAGACATTGACCGAAAACATACGTTATCACTCTAACATGCCCAGATCGATATCCGCATATTTACTAACATATTAAAAAATAATGTTACTGTCGACGCAGCGTGAGACAACACACTAACATAGTGTTCCCCTTAGGAGGAGTGTTATACATAACACCCTGGCATAACGTTACCATGTTCGCCAGCACTACTAACACATAACATTGTGCTACAGATAACACACTAACGCAACATAGAATGCTGCGCGGGCACCCCCAAAGAGGGATATACCGGTTGATGAGAATGTTAGCCGTGCCCTCAGCGGTGAATTCTGCAGCTATGACGGCGTACATGTCGGCTCAGCGGCTGAAACGATCAGAAAAAAAAGCAAGATGTAGGTATTACCTCGATGCTGACGGCGATGCCGGGCCCTACTGGCAAGGGCAACGTGATGGAGGGCCACCGGACCGTCTGCCGAGACGTTTTCCGTGCTTGGAACTTTAAGCAGTTGCGTAGCCACCACCGGGTGCAGATGCTCATATCGATCCACCAGTAGAAACGTTCGAGCATAAGTAAGGTGCGCGCGATCCCTGGGTGGCAGGAAGCCGTGGAATTGCAAGCTATCATGACCCAGGGGCGCATGAGCAGCGGAACATAAATGCGAATAGACTCGTCGTTCAATAAACAGGCCGTACGACCCACCGGGCGTTGCGCATCCGACGCAGCGGGGGGGACGGCTGTCGAACAAGTAGAACGATGCCTGCGTCGGTGGTATGCAAGCGGCCTTTGTTGGCCAGCTCCTGAACCTCCGAAAAGGGAGGGCGCTAGTGGGAAGGGAAACCCGACAAAAAGTCGTCTGGCTAAACTTCCGGCCGGCCAAGGGCTATGTAGCGCATGGCGGCGTTGCACGTGGGCTCAGCGTGTTGTTCCCGAGTCCAGTCGGCATGCGAATAGCGCGCTGCAGAATCACCGAACTGAAATTCGGCAGCTGCGCCGAGGGCGCCCAAGTCACTGGAGGTGACGGGAGGTGCGTCAGTTGGCGGCGGAAGCCGTAAAAGATGAGTTCCCACGGGTTCGGCGCGGTCGCGGTCGGACGAGATGGGTACCGTCGGGACGGACGAGGCGGCAGGAATGGGGACCAAAATCACTGGTGCGGGAGGTCGCGGCCGTGGGGCTCGCGGGCTCGCGGCGGGGTGATAGCACGCCGAGCTGATGGTCTAGGGGCTCCGCCGGGCCCGAAACCATAATCAACCGCAGGCGGTGCGGTGCCAGCGGCGGCGGCTGTTCGTAGGCGCGTCCGAGTTGAGATGCGGCCTGAAGACGGCAGAACGTGCAGAGGCGCCGGTTGCCAGGCAGCGATGAGGCAGACGTGGCCGGATCAGTGATCACAGCGGAATATTTTCCCTGTAAAGTCCTCGTCGGGGAGGGAGCGCGCTGGGCGATAATCGTTGCTGCAGCGGGCGCTTCTGCAGAGCCCTGCCCTGAAAGGGAAGACGCGGACGGAGCAGTGCTCACGACGAAATCTTCGACCAGTAAAGTTCTCGTCGGGGAGAGGAGCGCGCTGGGCGATAATCATCGCTGCAGCGAGGGCTTCTGTAGAGCCCTGGCCTGAAAGGGAAGACGCGGCCGGAGCAATGCTCACGGCGGAAACTTCGCACTGTAAAGTGCTCGTCGGGAGAGAGGAGTGCTGGGCGGCAATCATCGCTGCAGCGGGGGCGTCTGCAGATCCCCGGTCGCCCCCGGAGTGAACGATAAAAACCGAAGCGAAAGCGGCGTTGGCGGGGGGTGAAAAAGCCCCCAAGCCAGGATGGCGGTCGACGGCGGCGACGGAAGCAGATACACGAGTGACGAATCTCCCCGAAGGAGCAGAGAGGTCGTCAATCATCATACGTGGCCCATGTGTATGGCGAATATCCGAAGAGGTCGAAAGGTAGCCCACCCAAGACGGCACTTTCACTGCGGGACACCAACCCACCCAAACCGACACCAGGGGTCGACGAAGAGCGAGTGCGAAGCCCGCAGGCTCGGATGAGGAAAGTACCACCGTCCTCGACGGGGGTGAGGCAGCTAGACCCATTGCGGTCGTGTTCTGTGGCGGGCTCCGGCAGGCGGGAGAGAAAGTCAGCGCTTCCGTTGGCGCTGCCCTTGCGGTACTCGAGGGTGTAGTCGAGCGCGGTGAGGAACTCGAGCCACCGCTGGACTCGCGCGTTGTGGTCCCCTACTTTGCCGATACTCTCAAGTGCTGTGTGCCCCGAACATACTCGAAACTTCGTCCCCCACAGGTAACCTCGGAGTCGTTTGATGGCCCAGACAATGTTGCCAGCTTCCAGGTCCAACGGTGTCCAGTGCCTCTCGGAATCGAGGATAGCGCGGGTATAAGCAATGGGCCGTACCGAGCCGTCCGGTTGTTCTTGTTCAAGTGCGGCACCAAAACCTTCGACGCAGGCGTCGCAGTACACGTGGAAGGGGCGGGAGCCGTCGGCTACGGCGTCCCAGTCAGGGAAGACCAAACTCGATGGGGCAGCGCGCTAAGCGAGGATCTGACGGACGATAACTTCCATAGCCGGCGTGAAGACGTACTTGACCCCATCCAGAGAAGGGCGGTGAGAGGACGTATCCGTTTAGACAGGTCGGGCAGGAATTTGTGATAATATCCTACGCCGCCTATCAGGGCGCGGACCTGCATGAGGTTCTTGGGCATGGGCATTTGCATCAAAGCCGAACCTTTTTCCGCATTAGTGCTTATACCCGCGGGCGAAATTGAGTGGCCCAGAAAATTGGCGTCCGTGGCGCCGAGGCGAGCCTTCGAGGGCGAGAGTTTGAGGTTGTGTTTGCGCAGGCGTTCGAAGAGGGCTCGTATCGTCCTGACGTGGGCCGTCGGGTCAGAGTCGAAAACGATCACATCATTAAGGTAGGCCGCCACCTGTGCTAGGCCTTTAATGACTTGGTTAATCACTTTGACGAACCAGCCGGGCGAAGCACTGCTGCCTTGGGGTATGACGGCCCACTCGTCAAGGCCCGTGGGAGTGCAAAACGCCGTGGAAGGGACGGTTGCCTTATGCGCGGTGGTATGATGTAACGAGGAGACCACATCGAACAGGGAAAACACCGGTTCCTTCCCCAGGGAGTCGAGGACTTGGTTCACGCGAGGAATATGCAGCTGGCTGAGGTTGCTGATCTGGTTGAGTTTTTTCGTAGTTCACGGTGATCCGGACGCATCCAGACGTCTTCGGGAGGACCACCAGCGGGCTCGAGTATGGGGAAATCGATTTCTGGATCAGGCCTGCCGCTAGATACTGATCCGAGGAGGCCTCCACTTCCTTGGTCTGGATGGGGTTGATGCGGTGCGGCCTGGACGTGACAGGAGCGCTTCCTTCCGGGACCAAGATCACGAAAGGCATCAACGAACAGGAACCAAAATCCGACTTGGACTTCGAGAAAACGTCAGGAAATTCGCAGAGAACCTCTCCCAGCTGTTCGATGACCCCAGGGGTCCAGCTCGTGCCGTGGAGGTCAAAAGCCACCTCCCACAGATGCGACGGCAAGCGTTCCCAGACGCACAGGAACGAAGCGCGCTGTTATGAGGTCAAAAGCGCAAGCAGTGCAGACGAGGGCGAGGCTGGAGCTGCGAGGGGGAGAGCAGTTACTGCTGAGACCGGACACACCTCAGCTAGTCCGGAGGGAGGGCTGGGGGCTCGGTTGTCCTGCTGCAAAACGTCCAGCGGGACGCTTAGCAGTGGGGCGCGGGCCACGCCGAGGATATCCCCAGGCTCGAGAGCCGCCACTCCAACGCGGGGAAGAACCTGTCGTCCGGAGAAGTCGAAGTACTCCTCGACCGAGGGTAGGTCGGGCTGGGGCATCATGTCGATCAAGTAGTGTCCAGTGAGGGCCGGGGAGCCATCGCTTCGAACCAAGTTAACAGCAAGTAGTTGAGGATCGTCGGACAGGGCGACGCCTGCCGCGCCCTCGTAGCATAGACGGAAGCCTCCACCCGAAGCGGCGGGGTCGATGGCGTACACGGACAAGCCTATCGGGGCGTGGTGAACTACCTCCAGCTCGCCAAAAACGCGTTGATCAGACGGCCGAGGTGGCAGAGAGCAGTAGGAGCGGCTGAATAAAAAACGCATCCAGCTGTCACGTCCCAATAGTACAGCATGCCGCATCACTGAGGGGGGAATCACGCAGGCCCAAACTGCGAGGGAGCAAATAGGCTCATGTTCTCGAAACAATTGGACGCTCAGGCGCACACTCGTCTAAGTTTTCAGACGGGCCGATTCGAGACCCCCCCCCCCCCCCGAGAACGAGAGGCGCCTTTCTGCTCGCACGCGAGGGATGCCGCACCAACCGAGTGCATGCGATCCAAAACATCTCGTCGAACGAAAGTCTGTGGGGAGCCAGTGCCAAGGATCGCCACGAAACCAAAAGGTGCAAGAACGCCAGCTCCGCTGTGAATCGCGATTTTGGGTGTAAAAGAGGCGTCATCGAGGGTAATGGTGCCCCCGACGAGGCATGGGCCGTGTTCTGGCAGCGCGAGGTAGGGGTCAATACTAGGTGCGACAGTCTAAACCTTGAGGCTGTGATCAGCCGGCGCGTCAGAAAAATAGGTCGAAAACTCCAAAGGAGGACCTGGGCAAGCGGGGGCCACGGCCAAAGGGCGGGGCGGCGCTGGTGCAATCTCATGAATTCTGTCAGTCCTGGTTGGGGAACAAAATTGTGATGAGAGGAGGTGGGGGGTGCCAACCCGGCCTCACTTGAGCTGAGGGTGTCGCGAACGGCGGAAAGAGCTATACCGAGCAAATTGTTTCCACACCACCGAGGGGGGTCTTGAGCTTTGGGGCCGTCTGCCCGGAGACCTATGCCCCACACGGCATCAAAAGGGCTGGCTTCAGTCAAAATGTTGGTGCCAGTGCGCAATAGGTGCTGCTTCATGACGGGTTCTGCGAGAATTTGGCAAAATTACCAGCAAGGACGGCGTCTTCCCGAACATGGTCCCAGATAGCGCAGTCGAAGTTATGCATGCCTCGACCGAGGCGTCTGTGCTCGCGATGGTCTGGCGAGGCCATAGTCGGCTCCGCTGTGCCGTGGTCTTGAAAAAGGCGAGCCTTTTCAGCCATCATCGACCTCTCCGCGTAGGAATAAGCCAAATCGTCGATGACAAAAGACGAGGGGGACCACTGCAAAAATAAGAAGGGAGCTGCCAGAACAGTACCACCCGCCCCGTTGAATACTCGAGAGTAGGGTCAAAGACCAACGGTGCCGAGTCACCAGTGGCTGCAGTTGCGGCGTGTGGGGGTGTGTGTGTGCTTCTCTGAGACCACTGAGCCCCTGGTGCACCAGACGAGTCCGGTTCCACGTATACTGGCTCTGTGTCACCATTTCCCGTAGGCAAAAAATCGCCAGAAGGTTCTCTTACTGCGCCCGATGATCCCTGTCCTGGACCAAAGGGGGCAGGGGGCTCTGAGCCCGTTCTGCTTGACGAAAGCTGCGATTCTTCCGAATTTAACGGGTATGCTGTCCGGTTGATCTCACCGGAGGCCGTGGAGTCATCACTGGCTCGAAGAACAGTGCCAGGTTTCTCCTGTTCCACTGGAGCCGAAGGAGCGCTGTGCCCCTAGAGTGGCGTGCGCGAAGACGAAAAGGGCCTGCAGACCCTGTAGACGTCTTCAAGAACGGTGCTCGGGTGGGGGGCAACAAAGGTTCCACCGGAGAGGGCTTCCGTCCTCTAGACCTGGTGGGGAAGGGGCGCGAGGTAGCTAATTTTGTCGACTCCTCTTTGATAGGAAAAACGGTGGAGCGGCCACCGTTATTGCGAGGAAACGCCGAGTCGAGCGTCAACCGAGATCTCGGCGTTTCGGTGTTTGTTTTCCCGCACCTCAAACCGACCGCCACCGCATGGCCGAGAGGGGTAGGAGGGGGACACCCTCGCTGAAAAAAACGACGCGACGGCGCGGCATTCGTCGTGCTGCGCGGAGCGTGGTTCGGGAGAGTGGCGTTTATCGCGCCTGCTCTCGTGACCAGGTTGAGGGGAGCGGTGTCTGAGGCGCGCAGGCTCCCGACGTCGGGGAAGGTGCCCCGGGGGCTCCCCGGAGAAAACAGTGGAGCTCGCTGCGTCGGTCCGAAGTACGGGAGTAACGCGCGGGGCGGGAGATGAGTAGGTCGACGCTGAGTGCTAAGCGAGCCAGGGACGCGAGCATATTGTGAAATCAATGTTTTATCTCCCGTCATTGCTGGCGGCGGGTGGGCAGGAGGAGCCGAACCGCCGTCGATCTGTCAGTTGCCGGCGCGGAAGGTGCCTGGCTGGCGACCGTTCGAGTTTCCGCCCGAGTTATGCGAAGCACCGTACGGAACCCCCTAGACGGGGGCCGGGACGGAAGAAGTAGGGGCGGTCGAACCACCACCATGATGACCGGAGTTAGACTGCTTGTGTCCTCGTGCCGCGTGTGTGTTGTAGCCGTCACCTTGTCTATTTTGCTGACCTTGGCCGTGCTGTTGCCCACGGAAGTGGCCGGCACGAACCTACTCCACAATAGGAAAACAAACAAAACAAAACAGTGACAAACAACTCAAACCGACAAACAAGCGAAAAGTCCTGAGCCGATCAAGCTTTCGAGACACTTTGAATCCCTGGACGGGTCTACCTTTTAAGTCGGTACTCGTTGGTACTCACGTGTGTGGCTTGCTTAGCGATAGAAGAAGACAGTTTCATTCCTTTCGTGCACGCGAAGACTGAGACCAAGCTCGTGCGTCTTTGGAAAACCCCTGGTTTTCCTTCTAAGATACGCCTTATAAGTACTACAATACGTTCCAAGTGCCTGAACCCAGGTAATTACCGGGCTTTCAACCTCATACAAAGCAGTATTGTAGCATCTACTCGTACATCATAATTTGTGCAAGTATAAAGGTTGCGGTTTGAACGTTCCAAATACCGGGCGTGTTTGCGTGGTCGTCCCTTTACGGCAGACAATTGAATGCCTCGGGAAACACAAATTTGAAGCCACTAACGTTTTCTTTCATCAAGGTACAATGAAGGTTGAATACGTTTTCACTCTGCCTCAGGTAGAATCGAGCAAGATGATAGCACGTAGAATCTTTTGCGTGCGGTTGATGCCACGCCTATCGATAGACACCTCACGCATTCCACATTGTGGCTTGCAATGAATTCTTTGTAGACCCTCGTCGGTCAGCCATCTGAGAGTGTATCCAAGCAGTGCATTTTCAATGAAACAAGTAAGTACGATAAATAGTTTTATTTAATTAATAATGTTTTTCCTGAGATGCTCCGCTCAATTGTGCGAGTTTCGAGCTGAATATATGCAGACAAACGGAACGCGAGTCCTTTTTGTTTCAGACAAGATATGGTCGCTTTCGATTTTTTCCGCATTTTTGTATCGGTCAAATCCCTCGAACAAAGGAAAAGGGCCTGGTTTGATATAGTGGGTTTGGTGCATGATCAACACCTTGTAAAAAATCGCATCTCAATAGTGTCACATACTAGGTAGTTGGCATTGAGCGGGGCGTGGCAAATCCACCAATTTGGGCAGCACCTTGGCTGGTCCACCTCACAAGACTGCAAGATATCATCTATATCTACAGCCCATGAGTTCTCCACGCGTATCACACTCTCGTATGTATTGTGTGCTTGCTGTAGTGTTTGGTGAAAACATTACTGTTAACAGTAACTGCTGCAGGCATCACCACACATTCAAAAACGTGGTAAATGGTATGATAACATGACACTCATCGCCGCGTACGCCGCAGAGCGGCAGGACTTGTGCAACTTGTGGTGGACACATCGTGAGGCTTGAGACGCGTGGCATCGGGCAGGGTCTCGTGTATATCACGCGGAAACAAAAAAAAGTGGAATGGGCGGGTGTGTTTTGCGGGCTTTGTGCACCGGTTTTCGCCTCCATTATCGTTATCGATATCCTTATTTACCGATTTCTTGGGTTTACGGTTCGGTAACGATAACTATCGTTTTAAAGAGTTTATTTCGGCCTGTAGCACCGAAATGGTTCTGGTTTCGATGTCCAACCATAATACACACCCCTGCACCTACCTGACAGTTAAAAACTAGGACTTTGTTCAAAAACAAAAGCAAAAACCTGTGTCGCGCTATCGCGCTGTGCAGATTTTAATCGACAAGATCTTTCGTATCGTGTAACTAACCTGGTAATGTTTACGCGTACATGAATTTATATCAGGTGCAAGGGGGAGCTTCGCCGCGGCGGGCTGATGCCCGCCGGCGACTGCGTGCATGCCCGCAATGGCTAAGTGCGTACCGTTATGCAACTCGAGGCTGTTAGTGCGACAGAGTACTGCCAAGGGGTGCATGATAAAAAAACAACTTTGAGTGGAATGAAAGAAAACGCTGGAAACAGGATGCCATCCGCCTTCCGGCACAACAACACGTAACTCGCTCGTACAGCAGCAAGCAGCACTTTTTTTTTTAGTATGACGTACGAGACGCTCGGTGTCCGTACTGTATACTTCGTGTGCAAATAGCCACAAAACAGGTAGTTGAGCAGCAGGCGATCGAACTAATCTGCTGATCGACAGCGCGAAGCGCCGGCGGTTTCGTTGGTGCAGCAAACTCAGCAGCAGCAAGCAGCAGCAGCAGCAGCAGCAGCAGCAAGTAAGTCACTCCCTTTCGCGGATGTGTCTCCACATTTATAATTTGAAAGACGGATCCCTCTGCTGCGCAAGCTGTTCGAGTACCGTCTCCTACTTCACAATTGTTTGGCGTCTCAGCGCAGGTCTCGTGCCAGCGTAGTTTTCGTACACGTACTTGTACGCTATGCTGCTGCTGGTGGTTAACAGCCAAAACATATCGCAGACATAGCAAGAGAGTAGCAGCAGAACAGGGCAGTAGTAGCACGTGCATAACGGCAGCACCAGAGCAGCGGCAGAACAACAGCAGGAGCAGCCGCAGTAACACATCATGCACGCCCAAGGCTGCCCCTGGCACATCAGTCGAGGAAGGGGAGTCCGGTGCCGCACGAGGAGGAAAGACATGATACGATATCCCAGGCCGACCTACTCCGTCACGCAGACTGCCTGAGCAGCAGCAGCAGCAACAGCAGAACAACACAGCAGCAGCACGAAGCAGCAGCAGCAGCGCAGCGGTAGTAACAGTAACAGCAGTATAGCACATCACCCAGGCCCGAGGCCGCTCGCGGCACAGCAGTCGAGGCAGGAAAGCACTGCACGGCGAGGGAAGGTAAAATGACGTCCCCGATGGAGTTACTATTCACTGGGTGAATCTCCTCCCTACTAAAGTCAAGTAGTGGGTTCGGGTCTCACCGAGTGCATACTCCATTCGTCTCTACAGCAGTAGGCAGGACGAGAAAAGGCATAATCATACCCTCGTGGGCCAGCTACGAAACATGTTGCAGGGTGAGGGTAACGCGCACATACATGCATATATATGTACTCGTTCATAACTTTTCTTTCAAGAATACAAAACGCCTTCACAACACAACTACAGTAAAACTCCATTTTGCATGTGAACTGTCTGCCAGTCAGCGCTGTGTGTACAAAATTTGTTTTCGTCGACACTGTTTGTACCTCCGCCACTGTACCGCTCCTGCCGCGGCGTAGGCTCATCCGATTCAGTCGACAACAAAGGCCCCGTCCTCTCTCCTTACGCAGTCTGGTCGCCCGGCATGCACAACAGTCGAAGAACCTCGCGACGCTTGTTTCGCGACCACGAATCTCAACAGTTGTGCCCAAAACTCGTGCTTTTACACACACCCAAAATAGCCAGAATGTGAATTTCGACACTCGTTTCTGGAACGCCCAACCCTCAACGCACAAGCAACGGCGGGGCATGACACCCGTCACCCCAGCCCATATTCTCGACACTCTTCCCGCCATGAGCTGTCAAAAGCCGCGGAGGATGCGGCCTCTCCCGTTTCGGCCTAAGGGAAATAGGTCCAATCTGGCATCGAATACAGAATATTTATTTTTACCGTCGCGAGCGAGATAAGATGTCCGTTGACGGCACATTTGCCCCTTGACGAGGGCAGCCGTCAAAGACATCCCGACCCTCAAAATTACTATATTTTAGAAGAGGGTTTTACCGGCCAAACGTAAGCCCGACGACGGGGCAAAGGTAGGCCGTCAACAAAAATCTTCGGCCACAAGACCGTTATAAATCAAGTATCGATCACTCAACTGATCAAACTCACAGCTGACGTACTCACACCCGGCCAGCCGGTTGCCAGCGCACGGCGCAAGCACGCTCGAGGCCGCCCCCGGCACAATCGAGGTCGGGGATCACGATGAGGCAGGTTCGTCCCGTGATGTGAACCTCATCTCGCACTAACACGAACAACGCGGAAAAATACGTCTAAGAAACGCTGAGGAGCGCTGAGAGCGCAGGGCCAACAATATCGTACTTTTCGTACAAGGGGGCTTTCGCCGGCGGCGTGACGGCCGCCGTCGACGCTTAAGGCCCCGCACTGCAAATTTAACGGCAGTTTTCGATGCCAAGGGCCCGTAACACATGTTGGACGAATCCCCGACGGGAATGGGTAATAGTCAGAGGGAAGAATAATGAGCGACAATGATGAGTGACAGACGCCTGGTGACCCGGGGCTCGGCTGATGGACATCGATACCAATTATTGCACTTATATTATTATCGCTGACGCACTTGATGAGTGATCAAACTTCCACACCCCGGATAACGTAACACTCGGATAACACTTACCAGGTATCTACTTTATGGGGCCTAACACAGGAACGTGGTAACGTACTAACATAGTCTTAGCAGTAGAGGAGCGATCACGGTGGCGCGGTAACACAGTGTTAACTGGAAACCCACGAACGTGCACGAGCCTTGACGTTATGTTGCTTCTCGGTCTCGTCCAGCTCTAATACAGTAACAGTATGTTATGCTGTGATCAGTCCTTGTGACCAAACACGCACGTTACCACTCTAACATGCCCAGATCGTTATCCACATATTTACTATTAAGGTAGGACTTACGGTACACACAAACACCCTTATATTTACAAATTGATACTTACAAAATTTGGTCCTAACTACCATGGCCCCCCGCAATAACACGATAACATAATGTTATTGTCGACGCAGCGTTAAACGTAACACACTAACATTATGTTACCCTTAGGAGGAGTGTTATACGTATCACCCTATCATAACGTTACCATGTTCGCCAGCACTACTAACACATCACATCGTGTGACAGATAACACACTAACGTGGCATAACGCAATGGCCAGCACTACTAACACTACGTTATCTGGACCCCCCATCTGATTGCCTCAGGGTTGGATAACGTAACACAAATAACGTACGTTAGATACTACGTTACAGTCTTAGCTGGCCCATACGTAACATTATGTTAGGATGTCAGCCTTAATGCGGAAGTCTCTGTAACATTATGTTACGGTGTTACCGTCAGTGAAGATCTGATGATGGTAACATTCCGTTGCCGTCTTACCATAAAAACCAACCCGGGTTACTGAGTTACCGTTGGGGCCGAAGTCGTCCTAACGCAATGTTACTACGTTACCCTTTGGATCTTCCCGAGATCTAACATGTGTTAACTAACTGTGTTAGTGGTAAAGCGGGTGTGTGGGAGTAACATAGCGTAGCCGTGTTATCCAATTTCGCCGACATCCCAGTAGGGGACACCTACAACGTATCCCCGGGGGGGAGGATAGCATAGCTTTCCCCGCGAAAAAGCCCTCCATATTTTAAAATCCCGAAACAGGGGATATTTTGGAGTGATCCCCCCAAAAAACGCATCTTTTTTGTGGAGCCCCTAGGAATTTCACTAACACACTATCATAGTGTTACGTACGCGTGTATTCGGCCGTGTACGTTGGCCGTCGAAAGGGTGCTACGGTAGCACGAAGAATTCCGCTGACACACTAACATAAAGTTACTCGCTACGGGCTGATGCCGTAACATACTGTTATCGTTTAGTTTACCATGCTTACGTTATCCCTTCAACGTGTGTTACCACAACCACCAGGAATTCCGCTAACAACACGCTAACATAGTGTTACTCGCTATGGGCTCCATACCCTAGCACCGTAACATATACTGTGGTCAGTACGATATCAAGGTGACACTCTAACTCCATGTTACGCCATCGCCCTCCAACATCATAACACACTAACACTATGTTATCACAAAATCCAGAAAGCAGTTATCGTAGCAACGTAATGTTACTTTTTTCCCGCTGACGACTAACATTAACATAAAGCGTTAAGTGTTACGTTTTCCGAGGTGTGCAAACTTCACAACAGCGGGGAGGCGGGGGGAGAACCTGCTCTATGACCGACACCGGATTTAGGTTATATATATGACGCCTCCCGGAAGGGAGCAAAAAAGAAGGAGCAAATAAATGAGGGCGAATATAAAAAATGGATTGTGAGAAAGACCGGGGGAAAAAACCTCAAAAGAACACACCAGTCGAAACCTTGTTATTAATAGTTGCTGCAGCAGAAATTACCATACAGCACATGACATGCTTGACAATGCTATTGTGAGGAGGGAGGCGAAGAGCTGCCCCCATCTGATTGCCTCAGGGTCGGATAACGTAACACAAACAACGCACGTTAGATATGTTACAGTCGTAGCCGGTCCATGCGTAACAATATGTTAGGATGTTATTAATAGCCTTAAGGAGGAAGTCTGTAACATTATGTTACGGTGTTGCCGTCAGTGAAGATCTGATGATGGTAACATTCCGTTACCGTGTTACTATAAAAACCAATCCGGGTCTAACTCCATGTTACTGAGTTACCGTTGGGGCCGAAGTCGTCCTAACGCAATGTTACTACGTTACCCTTTGGATCTTCCCGAGATCTAACATGTGTTACCTGTGTTAGTGGTAAAGCGGGCGTGTGGGAGTAACATAGCGTAGCCGTGTTATCCAATTTCGCCGACATCCCAGTAGGGGATACCTACAACGTTTCCCCGGGGGGGGAGGATAGCATGGCTTCCCCGGTGAAAAAAAACCCCTCCATATTTTAAAACCCCGAAACAGGGGATATTTTGGAGGGATCCCCCCACAAAACGCATCATTTTTTGTGGAGCATCTAGGAATTTCACTAACACACTAACCTAGTGTTATGTACGCGTTTATTTGGCCGTGTACGTTGGCCGTCGAAAGGGTGCTACGGTAGCACGAAGAATCCCGCTGACACACTAACATAAAGTTACTCGCTACGGGCTGATGCCGCTAACACGGTAATGCTCTTCATGGGTATACATACATACTTGGTGGTGCGTAAAATTGCTGATTCCGGGGAGACGGAATCAAGAACACAAATAGCCGAGAAACACCGAATACACACCATACACTCTAATTAAATAATGTGTAGCACTCTCCCAAGGCAGCACGCAGGCATCAAAGAAAGGACCGCATGCTCGATAGCATAGTAGGTAGTGGGGAGGGAGGAAAAGAGCTTGCTCTATACGACCACCCCGGATCTAGGTTATAAGACAGAGACTTGAAAGGGTTGAAACATTGAGGAAGAAGACCGCCGTGTACTCCTGCTGTATGAATTAATAGTACTCTTCATGGGTATACACACATACATACTATACTCGGTACGTACATTTGCTGAACTCGGGGAGACGAAATGAAGAAAACAGAGTACCCGAGAATCACACAACAACAGTCTATTAAAACACTATCATATTAATAATACATACATACATATATAACGAATATTAATAGTAACAATGTTATATATTAATAGCAATAGCCATGAGAGTGATGACGCTTGTTGCCACGTACATACGAATAAAAAAACTCCGGTGTTGGCCAGGCAGTTTGTGACCACCGAACTTTTATCTCTCTAGGATTGAAGAATCGGCACGGACGCTGGTTGTGCTGGATGTCGACGGGTGGAAAGAGCGGTTTAATGTGAAGAAAACAACAACAACAACAACAACAACAGGCAGTGCGATAAAGTATATATACCCTATATACCCTGCAGCCTGGTATATGTTTAGCTCGTTGGAGAATTTCAGTAATTGTACGCGAAAATATGTATGTGACGACAACAAACAGCATCACACCGAGAAGTCGGAGGAAGCAGCATCACGCATTTACAGGCGACGACACGCACGACCGAAATTCGTATAGAATATTAATAGCAATGGCCATGAGACAGAGTTGTGACGCTTGGCTTGTTGTCACGTATGTACGAAAACAAAAACTCCGGTGTTGGCCAGGCAGTGCGATAAAGAATATATATGTTTAGCTCGTTGGAGAATTTCAGTAATGGTACGCGAAAATGATTCTATGACGACAACAGCATCACACCGAGATGTCGGAGGAATCAGCATCACGCATCAAAGATGTCGGTTGACGGTCAAGTGTCAAGCTGTCAAGCTGTCAAGGCTGTCTGTCAAGGCGTTTCTCGTTGTCAAGCCAAAACATCCCCTATCCCCGGTATATAACGCCTCCAGAAGCTATGTGGAAACCCCTTTTTTTAAAAAAGCACACGCAGCGCGTGACTGATCGGCTGGCACGCTGGTACCTGGTACGGCTGCTATCACTGATCATGGACGGCGAAAGATGATTTCTGATCAAACATAGTACTATTTACGGGGGTCCATAGTTAACGGGACCAAATATTGTTAGTAAAAATAGGTAAATATATAGGTTTTTGTGTATACCATAGGTCCTGTTAACTATGGACCCCCGTAATAATACTTGTATAAAAGAAAATATCCAGTAGTTCACAAGTAGTTCACAGCAGTATGCACACATCAGACATCACATATACATGCACACACGCATACATACATATATATATGCTTACTTAGATCTCGATCTCTGAGTGTGCTCGGTTGGTACATCCCTGGCCTCTCAGAGCTCCCACTTGAGAATCGCCTCCGTTCAGTACTTGCCAGACCGTTCCAGCCAGTCTTTGTTTACTCCATTTCTCGTCGTACTTTCAGTCCTTCTTTCCTTTTTTCTTCTTTCGTTTCGTGTGCGTGCGTGTACTCCGAGCACGGTTGCGCGGGTGAACCCGGCACCGTCGCGGGTGTCAGCGGATGCTGGCGACTAGAGGGGGAGTTGCAAGGAGCGCGGTCGCCGCTTTCGTGCCTAGGCGTCGCGTGTGCCTCGAGACACGAGGGATGCATCAACGGGCTCTGTCTGGCCTCCATTTGTGATTTTGGATAGAGTACGTACGAGTATTTAAGGGTCGTTCGGGATTGTAAGACAATATTCAAGCGGTGCTTATTTTTGCGACCGGGCTGAGAGTCACAAGAGGGAGGTACCCCGAATGAGCACCAACATTGTCGAGCTTGCGTCGAGGTCCACGGCGAGCACCGGGCTTCACGCGAGGCGGGCGACGGGGCTCACTGTGGAAGAGAGGGAGGGAAGCTTTACCCGGACTGAAGCGGTGGCGAGATGGTCGCGAGGGGGGCGGGCGGCGTACGAGGCTGAGTGAGAAGCTCTGCTGTAAGATTTTTTTCTTTTTTTCATTTTTTTTTCTTTTTTTGACTGGTGTAAGGTGTTCCACTCAGGTAGTAAATTATTACACGAAAGGGGACGGGGATTTTTTTTCTTTTAGAAATTTTCGGTTTCATTTTCATTGTTTTTGCTGTGATGCTGTGCAGTTCTGTGCTTTATCCTTCGTATATACGACGAGTACACAGACACGGAGCATATCGAAAGAAGAAAATAAGTACCCTACTACCTGGGGTATGTACGTATGTACGACGTGTGAGCGAGCGTAGCGGAAAACCGCCCGCGACGCGAAGCATATGTGGCGTCCGAGCTGTTTTCTCCTGAAGCATGGCGGCGGGACTCTTGGCATTATCAAGTCGCCAGTTTGCAGCTAACTACAGGGGCCATCAAAAAAACAATATTCAATGATGGACCTCTGTCCGCTTCGTATAATTTGATGTTTCCTTCCTAAGCGAGCGTAGCGGGCGACGTAGGCCGCCCGCGGAGCGAAGCGCCTTGTACTACATACATAAATATACACCCACACATAACGTTTGAGCGCGGTGTACACACGTACAAACACTGAAATCTACGAAAACACCCCAGTTTTCAGTGATTTTGTAAGGCTTTTCCCAAAACCGGGGATTTTCTGTTTATGTCCCCTGTTTTATCTTGTCAAGGCTGTCTATCAAGGTGTTTGGTGGATTGTTGTCTGTCAAGGGGTCAGACGGCTGTCAACCGACATCTTTGTCACGCATGTGACACGCAACGACACGCACGACCGAAATACGCACGACCGAAATTCATATAGAATACTCGCCTGTGGTGAGCCGAGGCGAGCAGAGATGACAGTATTTAAGACTGGAGGCAAGAAACTACTCGCCTGTGCTGAGCCGCGCATGACTGGAAAAGTAAGACTGGCGAAAGAAATAGTCGCCTGTGGTGAGCCGCAACATAATCATAGTAATACATATATATCTAGATTCTACATAAATATCTACACCACCGTGTACAAGGTACCAGCGGTACAACAGTAATAAACCAGTACAACACCTAATTTAATATAAATATCTGATATCATATTTGCAAAGCTTGGCACATCATTTTTCTACACGCACTTCGGCCATTAAGATCTATAATAAATAGTATTAATTGCTGTGACCGCGGTGATCACGATACACCACATTGACCCGTCCATTGCTCTATAAGGATAACCCTGGGCTGGGTAGTCGATCGATCTTATACCCCTATAGCTCCGTAGGTAACACCTTCACATTTATTTGACGTCGTCCAGGTCACGGGTTAGAACCTCACTTCGAACGTTTCTTTTACAGAAGAAACGCTTGCTTGCGCGCGTCCCTAAAAAATGCATATACCTGCCTGGTAAGGCAATGAAACGAAGCGAGTAGGTCAGGGTACAGACCTATGTACGTACACGGTTCCGACGCCCCAAAGATCCCGCCGTTCAGAGGGGGGGAAAGGTTATAATGATTGCCCTTGTTGGGCTGGGTAACCGATCGGTCTTTTACCCCTGTAGCTGAGTAGGTAACACCTTCACACTCGCGTCTTGTCCCGGGGGGGCGTGCTGTTTGGGTATTTTTTTCTGAAACATGTTAAAACCGTTGTTCAAATGCCAACTAACTTAAAGGTTCATATCGCAGAGCTTTTCTTCAAAATTACCAAAGCCTAGACATAATTGGAGGTATAATATATGTATGAATATTTCGAGGCGTTCGGTCGCTATTCAATCTTGAAATTCGCCAGAAGAAGCAAAAAAGTCATGGTTGTTAAATTTCACATATTTGGAAAAAAAAACCCAGGAAAATCTAGAAGATTAAAAAAGGGGAATTTTTATTGGAGAGCTTTTTCCATAATTTCCAGATTAAGCTGTTTTCCACAATTTCCAAGTTAAAGGTGAATTTTATCGGAGAGTCTTTTCCCCTTGATTTCGTCGTTTTTCAGGCGCAATTTTTGTATCTTCCAGATTTTCCTGGTTTGTTTGTTTCTTCTAAATGTATGTGTGACATTGAACAACCATGTTTTTTTTTTTGCTTCTCTGGAGAACTTCACGAATAGTGACAGAACGCCTCTCTCCGTATATTGATACATATATATCCAATTATTCCCAAACTTTAGAAATTCTGGAAAAACACTATTATTAATAGCTGTCAAATCGGTCTGTGATATATAGGTAAATACACAGCTAGCTGAGTATCTGACATCAGTCTACGTGCGAGTGAAAATAAATAGATAGGAGATCGGGTACATCGACACTATCAATACCGTTGTTTCGTTATTCCTTGTGCTCCATTCACAACAAACAGGTAAGAGGTTCAAATCCGAGACAGGTCTCCTTGTTGTGTGGACTTTTTTTTCGGGTTCTATTTTTATTATCTCAGCAGATCGTGAACTACAAGCGGCGTGTTGATTATTCGGTTTATATCGGAACGGCATTTATCTATCTACGCCAATAGGATGTTGTCAGACGGCAACCATTATAATAATTAAGGATTACCCTGCGCTGGGTAATCGATCACTTACCGAGGTTGGGTAATCGATCGATATAGATACAACTATAATTACGATTTTTGAGGTCGTTGTCACTTGCTAGCTCTTCGCAGACAGACCGACTGATAGACAGCTCTTCGCAAACAGCCCTTCTTCTTTGAAACAGCCAAACAGCCAAACAACCTTTCATCTTTCTTCTTCGCCAAACAGCCAAACAACCTTTTCTTCTTTCTTCTTCCGCAAACTGCCAACCAATAGACAGCTCTTCGCACGGCGCCAATAAGAGGCGTCTCGCCTTCGACGAACGGCATAGATAGGTGCAGCTGTCGGCGGCCAAGCTGCTGCTGTCGGTGGCGAACCTGCTGGTGCTGCAACCCCCGCCTCTCCCTTCTCCACGCCCCCTAAGCTCACCTCCCCCTCGTCGAGAGGCGCGTGGTCCTCGCCCTCTGGCAAGAGAGCGGCAACGACAAAGACCGACCTGGTGCCGGCTGTTGTTTGCGACCAGTGCACGGACCAGCACTTGGTCAAGAACTCCGCGCCTGGTGGCAAAAACGTGACCTTCGCCACCTGCAAGGATCTCACGTGCGTGGTGGCGGGATCATCCTGACAGGGCAACCGACTGCGAGTTCTGTGCTCGCCCGATCAAGGAAGGGACTGTCTCGTACTCCCTCGAGACTGCTGACAGTGGTGAGTGTCTTACGTCTATTGTGCATGCTGTATGTTGCCAGTACGTTTTTTTGGGGTTTTCAATTGCCTTTTTGCATACAATCCTACGTCAACGCGTTTTTTTTTTTTTTTACTCATCCATGCTCGTTCTTTCCCCTTCGTGCGTTGCGTCGGCTCCTCTTACACACAGTGCACGCGAACGCGCACATGCACAACTGTTTGAGGGACGTAAACGAAGGAACAGAGGATTCAGCTGTCGCCGTCACCGCTGCACCGAATGACGTGAGTGCTGCTGCTACTGTGGTGCATTTTCGGTGCATGCACACGATTTCTGTGTGTACATGTTTTGGTGACCCCACGTACTCATTTTTTGCTCGTTTTCGGCTGCCGCTGCTGCTGCTGCTGCTGTCAGCGCCACGCCATGAGTGCTGCTGCTGCTGTGCACCTGCTTCTCCTGTGCACTCGCTGCTGCTGTAGTGCTACTGCGTTGTTGCCGTGCTGTGCACCTGCTGCTCCTGTGCAATTGCTGCTGCTGTATGCAGTGCTGCTGCGTTGTTGCCGTGCATCATGCTGGAAGCGTACATATTTTCGGATCGTCAATTCCGTAGGTTTTGCGATGGCGGCATACCAGGGTACATGCTTTTTTTCTTCCTTATTTTCATATCGTTGCTATGCTGCTGCTGCTGCTGCTGCTGCTGCTGCTGCTGCCAACGCTGCTGCCAACGCTGCCAACGCTGCGGCGATTCGTTGCAGCTTCTGCTGCTGCTAATGCTGTGGCTGCTTCTGCTGCTGCTGCTGCTAATGCTGCCGCAATATCCACTGAATGTTCGTATGTACTCGGATTACTGTTTTTCTTGGTCGTTTTTGTACTCAAATGGTTCCTTTTGGTACGTGAAAAAAATATTTTTGTCGTTTTGCTCCTGCATTTTGCGTACGTACTGCAATTTCTCGTTTTTGGCTTTGTTATTTTCATATATATCGTTGCTATGCTGCTGCTGTGGTGCTGCTGCGTTGTTGCCGTACATCATGCTGCACTTGTGTGTGTACTTATTTCGGTATCGTCAATGAAATTCCGTAGGTTTTGTGATTGCGGCATACCAGGGTACATTTTTTTTTTTCTTCCTTATTTTCATATCGTTGCTATGCTGCTGCTGCCACAACGCGGATTATTGTTTTTATTGGCCATTTTTGTACCCAAATGGTTTTTTTGATACGTAAAAAAAATATTTTGGTCGTTTTGCTCCTGCATTTTGCGTACGTACTACTTTTTCTCGTATTTCGTATTGTTGCTAATATGCTGCTGCTGCGTTGTTGCCGTACAGCATGCGGAGGTGGGTCTATAGTGAGGTACCAAAAATACTTTTCGGACGGCCTCGGGGTACATACTTTTTTTCTCCCTTCTTTTCATATCGTTGCTATGCTGCTGCTGCCAACGCTGTGGTCATCCGTTGCTGCTTTCTGCTGCTGCTTCTGCTGCTGCTGCTTCTGCTGCTGCTGCTGCTCTGCTTTTGGTGCTGCCGCGATATTCACTGAATGTTTGTATGTACTCGGATAATTGTGTTTCCTGGTCGTTTTGTGGCGCTGCTGCGTTGTTGCCGTACATCATGCTGGACATGATTTGTGTGTATATTACACTTAAACTTGTGCGTGTGTATATATTTCTGTATCGTCAATGATTTTTTTTTTGTGTGGTGCTGCTGCGTTGTTGCCGTACATCATGCTGGACGTGATTTGTGTGTGTACTGTACTACACTTGTGTGTCTACATATTTCTGTATCGTCAATGAAATTACGTACTTGCTGCTGCTGCTGCTGCTGCCGTTGTATAGCAAGCGATTACGTGCTGCTGTTGTGCCGCTGTAGAGTAGTACAAATAATGAACTCTGCTCCCCCCCCCCCCCCTTCCCCCTCCCCCGCCATTCCCTGCACGCCACTCCCGCCCCGCGCACCCTATATGTTTACTTCGACCAGGTCCGTGGCAAGTGCTACAACTGCCGCCTGACGGACTCCACCATCAAAGACGGAGACATCATCATCAAGCGCAAAAAGACTCCCTTCCATTTCGCCTGCTCCAAGGCTTCGCGGCATGCCGAAGCAGTACGCCAAGCAGATTGTCGCCATCCAGGACGAACGAAAGGAAACAAATTGTTTCCCACATTTCCCAAAATCACGATTATTTCTTCCTACACATATCCAACGGGTTCAACAGCGAACAGATCCACATTCTGGGCCTCCCGCCTCGTTACTACAGCATCCTGGAAGACTATTTACATATAATGTCTCATCCAAACTCCCATGCTGGCTACATCGAAATCGCGGCCGCCCAGCAACTATACAACATTTCCATAACCGTTGTCGTTGCCGGCACTGCTGCTTTCTCTCCTGTCCCAAACCTTCCTTTAAACAACAGCCTGTATATTGTATATCATCCACATGCCAAGCACTACTCCACTCTCTCCCCACACTGATGAAATATGTTATTCTTATTATTAGACGAATGTCATTCTTACTCTTGCGTCACCCGGTCTTACGTTTCACATTATATTCATAAATAAACGCGATTATTACATCCTTCACCGTTTCTTACACAAATACATTTAGTTTGGTTGGCTTTGGGCTATGTCGCCAATTAATTGCAGTTATATGTACACGAAACGACGGAATACCCACTCCGAAGGAAAGCCTTGTATATATATTTTTTTTTAATTTTTTTTTTTTTATCATCACTTTTACTTTCCAGCCCACTCGTAGGAGGTTTTACCCTCGACGATCTTCTGGACAAGCCGTGGTCACAGGTGTCGTCCCTTCTCCCCCCCGGTACGTGCCTTTATTTTTTCTCGCGCATAGGGTTCAGCATTCCCACTGCTCGTCGATTATCATCGAATGTACAGCTAACTCACGCTCTCGCGCTTTCCGCTAATCAATTTTATGCAAGAAAAAGTCCCTATGAGCATGCACTCGGTGAGACTCGAACTCACGAAATTGATCTTGATAGGCTCGCGGACCACCTACCAAGCCACCAGGGACGCCGCTATAATTTTTCGAGTCAAAAACACGCCCAAGGATCCGAGCTCACATATTGTAAAACCTACTCGTCACCTTTGGTCGTATGTATACGGTGGTACCGACGCCCCAAAGATTCCGCCGTTCAGAGGCCCTAGGGGAGAGTGTCATAAGGATCATTACCCTGTGGCCTGGGTAATCGATCTATCTTTTACCCCTATGTAAGCTCAGAGGGTAATACAATCACAACTAACTGCTGTGCCCTATCCAACGTCGACATCCCTGTGTGTGTTTTACCAATTTATTTTATCTCTGCACCACCTTCACAGGGCCTATACCGGGACACCACACTAAAAAAGCAAAGTGTAAAACACGCTCTTACTACTCGTACTGCTCCATGGACCAGCTGCGAAGGTACTGGCATGACACGTCGGCGCCGCTGTTTTATGTGTAGCATTATGTTCTTATTGGGCACTTTCGTATTGGCGGGCCTATCTATATATACTGCTGTACCACTGAGTCCTGCCACGCCATCGCCTCTATCCTGTCGTCGAAGCCCTCGCCAAACACCATGTATGTATGTCCCCGACGCCGGATAAAAGTGGGCTCATAACGAGTCAAGACCACGGTTGACAGCAGATCAGATAGATCCCTCGCGATGCTCAGCACGCGGATCCGTGGCACGTGCGTCTGTCTCTCATGACCCAACCCGTTGTTGTCGGGAAGTGTGTCGCCAGCAATCACCATAATAGGCGGCAGGGGGGGGGGGCGTTGTAGACAACACTCAATTGTAAGCGAGGCAACCTTCGCACAGCCACACAGACTTGCATGGATGTTTCCTGAAGCTGCTTACGGTCGACGTGTACCTCCTCTCTCCATCCGTCAATGTTATTGACGACGACAAGCAGGGCGGCCTCCGCTGTTGCCCCCGCTGTTTCTAGCATGCTTACGGACGTACCGGTACACGGCGGCAGTGCCGCGGCGCTGAAGTGCGAAGAAGAATTGTAGAGGAAAGTAGCAATCAGCACGAAACAATCAACAAAATTAGGTCCAAGCATGCTCGTTTTGAAAAAAGCATAATATAAGCACGGCCCTGCTGCTTTAATTATGCTTGGGTAAAAGCAACCCTAAATCTGAGTTGTTCTGTTTTCGTAGGGTATAGCCCATATAAATCAACAGCTTTTCGGAGAAAATAAACCACAAACTTTGATGACTGCACGGCTGCACGGTCAGAGACAGGCCCGACTCAGGTGGAAGAAACGAACCGAGTTCGAACCGGTACACGAAAAGTTGAGCAAATAGTGTGGACAGGGGTTTCATCTCGCTCTCCGGGGCGCTGAAAAAACAAAATCAACAGAGTACACCTCGAAACAACTGAATGAAGTACATCGTACACCAAAGATATCAGGAGGCATGTCAGGCAAGGCAAAAGGTGTGCTGTCAAGGGTATAGGATCGAGTATTCGATACTAAAACCTAGTACTTTGGTCTCAGTCGAGGCATACCACATTGATACGTCGAGACAGAGAGAGTTCGTTGTAGCCTGTCAAGGGGTAAAAATGTTGAAATAAAACGCTGTCTGCCGACACCTTTCTTTGTAGTACGACGTACCCAAAGAAAAAGTGGAATCACCGTACGTGCATACGCACGCGGACATAGACACCTTTTTTTGCTAGTACGACGTACCAAAGAACAAAAGTGGAATCACCGTACGTGCATACGCACGCGGACATTTATACGTACGTACACAGAGTAAATAACGCATCGCCATTGCCGGCGTTCCCGGTAGTACCTCACCGAATGCACACACACTCGTAAGGACTTTATCTTACATAAAAAAATGATTCGCGGAAAGAGCGAAGAAAGCGTGAGTTCGGTACTTCGAGGAAAATCGACGACCAGTGGGAAAGCTGAACCCTATGCGCGATAAACTATATGAAGGCACGTACCGGAGGGGAGAGGGACGACGCCTGTGACCATGGCTTGTTGTCCAGAAGCAGACCGCTGAGGGTAAAACCTCCTGGGAGTTAACCTGGAAAAAACTGAAGGAGGTGATGATTAAAAACAAACAAATATATGTGGATACGACAGACACAACACACACATTCTATAAAGAAGAGGGAGCAAAAGCAAACAAAGAAACAAAAACAAAAAAAACAGAAAGCAAGGAAACAAATCGAAGAGAAAAAGGAAACATACCTGCACCGACGCCACACAACTCCTTTGGTAAGGACAAGAAGCAAGAAAGACAACGTAACAAAGACAAAACGTTCGAACCAGCAGCAGCAGTCGGCAGCACAAACAAGTGGCATAGACATGTTCTACATACTAGTCGACCTGGTGCCTTGCTACCACCCTGTTTGCTATCTATCTCCTTCCAAATTTCGTCCACATAGTTTTCCTTTGGGCAAATGCCAAAATCAGGTATACCTGATCCGTTTGAGCCAGAATCAGGTACATACTACAACCAAGTAAAAAACGCGCGCCACGAGCGGTGTTATGCCCATACGTATGACAATCCGGAAAAAAAAAGAATGTGTAAAGCATTAAGCGTGCCACACATGGCCTCCAAAATCTGAATTGTTTTGTGTTCTTCAGGGCGTAGGTACCACCGTCTCCACTTGGACCTGCAAAGAGTCACCACTACTATGCTTCGTTTGTTTCGCCACGGCGGGAGCGTCCAGAGTATTTACTCTGCCCCCTCCCCGTTGACAGCTCTAAAGCTTCCAGACCGTCCTCGCGGAACCGCCTGCTCGGCACGAAATTATCTTGCCGTACCAAACCTGAGACCACCTCGATGCGGGGTGGTGCAGACGAAACGCCGAGTGTCCATGGTGCTGTAAAGACTGCTGTGAACATAGAAAACAACAGAGTACACACGACAACTAACTGATTCAATGATGAAGCACATCGCACACCCCAAAGAAAGGAGAAAAAGTGAAACCAGCGTACGCATGTATGCATATATATACGTGCCTTTACGTACGATGTACGCGTACAGAGTTTATACGTCGATACAGAAGAATTTCAACCGAGGGAGGGCAGACGCATACGGAGAGAAATCACACAGTGTACGTATGGCCTCTCTGATTGGTTCAAAGTTGGCCAAAATCAGTTGAAAGCTAGACAGAGTAGAAAAAATCAGGTGTCGTACCTTGGCGTTTTTGTGCCAAAATCAGTTACAATGTCAGCTTGAATAGCAGGGCTCCTGGTGTGTGTTTTGCACTTGATTTCAGTATGTAACTGTTTTTGGCACGAAAGTAGCCAGATATACCTGGTTTTGGCATTTACCATTATTGATTGTCTCAGGTATATGTGTGCTCCAGTTATGATGTGCACAATTATTTGCTTGTTTCGATTTTTTCGTAGTCTGCTTGTTATTAATAGTAGTTTATTTTATTTTTGTTGCAATTTTTTTAGTAAACCGACGACGTATTATTTTACGGCAGCTCCAGAGTTATCGGAGCCTGTCCTGCGACGACGCACGGACCGCATTGTATTGGTTGTGGCGATGAGAGCAACTACAACTACAACATACGCAGAGAAAAAACAGTGTACGAACGTATGGGCCTCTCTGATTGGCTCAAAAGTAAGTGGCGAAAATCATCTGAACTATTAATAGGCAATGTCAGATACACCCTGACCAGTTCGAGCCACGTCAGTCTGGCCAGGGGCAGGGCTCCTGTCGTGTGATTTGTACCTGGTACGTAGTTGTTTTTTGTATCTAACTGTATTGGCCCGAAAGTCGCCAGATATTATACCTGCTTCGGCTATATTTTTATCGAACGATACATACATAATGCTTTCTGTAGTCGCCGTACTCTCCATCTTCTCATTTTCTGCTCTATTTACCCCTTCCTCCTTTGGACTGATCCTGCTCTTTCATGTTTCTCAGTTCTTGCGTGAAGTTGGCGATGATGTGTTCCAGCTCTTGCGTGAGTTATGATGTGTAACGTACTGCTCTGTGCGGGGAAATCGTCAATTCTTATTACGGGGGACCATACATAGTAAATAGGACCAAAAATAGGTAAATATGTGGGTTTTTATGTATAAAAAAAGGTCCTATTAGCTATGTGACCCCGTAATAGGTGTTTTCGTTCTATTAATAAGTATGTCTACTACATAGATATATTACAATACATTTTATGTATGCAGTTTCCCTAAGTAAGGTATTTTTCCACACTGCTTGTGACTGTGGATTTCCCAAGAGTTATTTTTTGACCTACTCTCTAGTGAGTAGCGTTTCTCCTGTGCTGTGGCCACGGACTAGATTATTGGCGATGGGGAACAACAACAGCACGGAAAAGGAATAAAACTAAAATAATCATGTTGGGCAGTGGGGTTTGAGACTAGGATTTATCATGAAAAAGGTTTACGCATGTTGTACCTACATCAAACGTATACTTGCGAGGTATACCAAGGTATACGGTATACGATAACTTTATCAATACGTACGTATTATAAAATTATTCTTCCTACAGGTATACTACGCAAATAATACGATGTTTGGAGCTGTGGAGTTCTTGATGTTACTGCCATTTTTGTTAAAACCAACGTAAACCAAAAACGAAACAAAAACAACCAAAATATAATCAGACCACAAAAAATGAAACATGACGAACATTTAATATCGTCGTACGTTATTACACCAGGACATGTAACTTCCCGTAGGGAGGTGGAGTTTGTGGAGGCGTTTTGGAATTCGAAGAAGTTGGGCAGAATCGTGAGACGAGGCGAGATCAGACGTCAGTTGAAAGCGTCTAGCCACCAGAGCTGCTGGGTCTTAGACGGCCGCTGCGGCAACGAGAATTCGTAGCAGTAGTGGGCCCAGACAATTGATCGACTAAGGACCTGGGTACCATACGTGAACTGATATATATATAAGTAAAAGTATCAACTTTTCATATAAATATGAAACGTAGAACCAAAATGAAAATAAAATAACAGAAAACAAATCAGAACATCAAATGAAACATGAACGAAAAAATATTTTATCCTCGTCCGTAATTTTACCTGGGGGTACCATACGTGGACGAACATAAGAAAGTAAACGTATCAAAAGGTTAAATACCTTCACGACTGCAGTCCCGTCTTGGGGGTGCACTACTTACAAGTCGACGGTTTTATTCCGAAAACTTGACTTGTAGAGTTGTCGTCCTACAAGCCTACTTGCGGTCCAGAAGCTGCAGGGTGGCAGAGTTTAATAACAAATATTCGAAGGCCGTACCGCCCAGGGATAGCAGTCTATCGTCCCCGAATTCTGAAGGGCATCGGCCAAGTTTCAGACTTTTGGTTCGTGTTGGAAAGCACACACATTTCGTGCGCGCCTCGACATATTATTAGTAGTCGTCCACCGAGAGCGAGAGAAAGTGAGTTGGCAAGACCAAGCATGTGTTGTTAGACGAACAAGCTTTTCCTCTGTAATGATAGGGTGTCGGCATACTACAGTACGCTGTTAGTGGAAAAATAGGCCCCGTAGCCTCGTGTCACAACACAAACGGCCTAGAACTATTGCTTGGGTCCACAAGAGCATGGCCACAGCCGCAGCACCAACAATAGGGCAACATCAGCAAGCAAGGGAATGGTGTGGAAATCTTTCCTTTCTTGCCGTCCTCTGGGAAACCCGCTCCGATATGCGCCGACAGCATCCTGCCTCGTTCTAACCTCTCCTGTTTATTCTTTGGGCCCCACACGCAGTGTCGATGACAGAGCCGACGTGCAGCAACGGCCTGGTCGGCCTTGAGAACGGCGAATTCACCGTCTGCTGCGACTCGGGCTGCGGACAGTGTGGCGGTGCAGGGTGTGGAGATGTCTCCGGCTTGTCCGTCGATGACTGCTGCGCTGACATAATCGTGGAGAGCGGGCAGCTTTGCTCCGAGACCAATGCTGCTCCCTGCGTGCTGGATGCCCCAGGTGAGGTTCTGTGGTTCACGTTCGAAAGGGTCGGTTTGGTTTGTTTGGTACATGGTATTTAGGTACTGCTACCGGGGGTCCTCTAAAAATATTGTTTTCCCTCGTTTTTTTTTGTTTGCCTCGTGATGCGCCAACGGTTTATTTTTCTGGATAGCTTATAGTAAAGATTATAAAATAAAAGCCAGATGTTTTTGTTCTTCCAGCAGTCAGCGCGTTCTACCTCAGACCTGCCTCGCGCTTGTTTCAAGACACCGGTATGGAATACATCTGCCTCAGGCACGCCGCCGTGGGTTGTGGTGTGCCGCAATGCATCACCACTTTGACGTCTAGTCCCTGACGTCCCCCACTTCACTTACGAAGATATAGACTACTATACTATCTGCTGCCTGTTGCAGTTGTCGCGGAGTGAGGGTTCGTACCACGTTGTATCAAGACATACATATATTAAGACACCCTTTTCTTTGGAATCTCGGACTTGGCACAGCAGCAGTACCGACCGCATTGCACTTGGTATAATGATAATATAACACCAAGGACCCTGAGGCTTTTTCTGAATATTTTGACACTTGTTGGCCGGAGCACAACGCTGTTGTCGTGGAAAGCGGGCTGCCCTCTAAGGGTGCCTACCTGCCGCCATTGGGTTAGAGGCAGAGTTCATGCCTAACTAATAGTTCTCGATCCGAGTTTTCCCTGACAAACTACGGCGGGAGAGCCCTCCAGAGTAGCTCGAGAAAAAACTCGGTCGCGTAATCGCCTTCCTTTTTTATTTTGGCTTCTTCTCTACATAAAAGTCCAAGGAACAATGGCCAGCTCTTGTGACCGATCATCTTGACCTTTGTTTTATCCATACTGCTGTTTATACTCTGTTGGACAGGCGACGTCCTCGTACCTTGATTGGTTAGTGTGAGAACAACCTGCACTCGTACCACTTCTGATTTGAAGTCGTGTTGATGCATCTAGATTTTTTAGCCCGCCCAGCCCTGGTGTCTTCAGACAGCCTAAACGTGATCCGAAACTTGCCAACAGCTACCGCCGTAGTTTATTGAGTATCATATGCCCAAGTATATACCAGGTTTGTGCTGCTGTACGTACTGGTATTGAAATGTACTTTTTTAATATTTGCAAGGTTACACAACTTCTTTGGATATATACGCAGGTACCAGATATTTAATTTATGTAGCACAGCACAGCGGTACGCGTATTAATTATGTGTACTTTATTAATAATTGCTCACAAAAACAAAATAATTATGAGCCCATCTTGACGGGGAACGCTAAATTTCGTAATTTGGAGATACAATTTCAATTCCAATTTCAATTCCAATGAATTTTACTTTGATTTTGAAAAACAAACGTGTTTGTATCCTATCGGGAAAACGGCGTATTCATTGTCAAACAAAAAGGAAATCGAAACAACCTCTAAGCGCGTAATAACGCAGCGCGTCACACAACGCCCAGCCGACAAACGGCGACGCGAGCGTAGACGAGAACGAAGGTTTGCGTTGTCGCGTGCACAGCGCTGCCAGCATTTTGTTCTTTTTGGTGGCGCAGGATAGGAAGCTATCACCCTCAAGGTGTCTTGGGTCGGCGGAGGGAGCCCTCAAGCGCCACGTGCGGAACAGCAACGGTGATGCAGCTACGTATCGAGGTCTCGAGCGTATCCTCTGTTTTTTGCTCGTTTGCTCGGGTTTCGTGATGGTTGGCCGATCGAGCGGGCCGTAAATTGAGCTTGCGGTCGCCATGATTTCTTTTGAGGCGCCATCGCCGGGGTACGATGTGCTACGATGGTCTGGCCGTGGGCGTGGGCGCGGCTATTGTTGCTCCGGTCGCCAGTAGTTGAGGTTCGCGTTTTATCGCCTCGACAGTGGTCACCGAAGCGGCCAAGAATCACCCCAGACTCCACCGGGGTTGTTGACCCACCACGAAAATGCTACAGCAAGGCTGAACAACTGCCAAATTCGAAATTGATTTTTTTTTGATAAATTTTGAAATACGTCAGATGTGAGTTCGACTGATTAAATAGTTGATACTCAACTTTGCAAGCTGCGTAATACGCCTCGTCTATATTCCATTTTTACCTAATTTGACAAGTATTGTGATAAACCGAAATTATAAAAATCACACGAAAAAAGTCCCCAAAGTACTTTTCACTCAAATTGATTTTTTCTAATTTGCCCCTTCGAATTCTGCCTGGTCATTCACTCTTCGGCCAATCAGATGCAACTTAAATTAAAAAAAAAATGTTCAATCAAATTGAAATGACCAAAAGTCCTCGATAAGGTGGGTTTAATTAGCACCTTGATACATGTATCAGACAGGTGTACGTGGTATTACGTCTTTCGCTCGTTATTTGGTATATGGGCAAATTGATGCATTTAATGTGCATACCTGGTATATATTGTATACCCTCTGCCGAAGGTGACAACATGTGCTCGGGTATGATACACGTCGATGACTACGACTTTCAGCGCCTGAATCAACAGAAGGTGTTTGTCTTGTTACGCAATTAGTGGCGATTGGGTGCAAGCCGGCGTCCCCGATGTCTTGGTTGTGGTGGTCCGCGTGCTTGTTGAGATCAATTTCGTGGGGTTTAATTTAAGTCTCATCGAGTGCATGCTCGTACACGCGAAGACTTTTTCTTGCGTAAATATTTATCGATAAGGAGAGCGCGAAAGCGTGAGCTGGCAACTTGAAAACTCCTATGAGCTGGAAAGTGAAAGTGGTGAAAACTAGTAAAATAATGAGAATGTTGATGTGTCGCGCTGACAGCGCTACGTGTTGCACGACACAGATTGTACGAAACCAGTTCATCGCGAAACCGGCAGAAGGCAGATGCATATTTTCCGGTACACGTATGTATCCGGATCGAGGTTCGAGGGGCGTGACGTACGACGCGAAAATATTTACGTGTATGTACACCGCCGTGCTGGTTTGCGGGGGTCACGATATAATTATTTATTTTTGTTGTCATTTATTAATTATTATCATTATTATAAGAATTATATCATTATTATAATAATATTATAATCAATAATTGTTATTATTCATGTGTCCTAGGCATGATATCAGGTACCGGTAGCTATTATGCACAAAAAAAAAAAAAAACAAGTCGTCGAGTTGTTTGGTGTTGTTGTTGTTGTTTTCTCCACATTAAACCGTTCTTTCTACGCGTCGACATCCAGCACAACCAGTGTCCATGCCGATTCTTCAAACCTAGAGAGATACAAGTTCTGTGGTCACAAAGCTACGCCACAGAGATACTACGTTGCCACGCATGTAATGCAATCCATGTCATCATACTGCGTACGACAGGCACGACGCACACATTCCATGACCTAGAGAAACAAAAACGAAACAAAGAGAAAAAACAAAAACAAAAACAAAGACAATTCGAAAGAGAAAAGAAACAAAAAAAAGAAACAAAAAATTACCTGGTATATGTATATACTTCAGTATAGCAACAAACCATCGTACCCCCCCGTAGGGGACGTGGCAGACACTTGAGAAGAACGAGCTGGAAAAAAGAGAAAAAGAAGAAAACACCACTAGTCGTCAACAGAGTAAGACTAAGAACCAAGGTAAAAATAACAGTCAAACCAAACAAAGCACAAGGCATGCTTCAGGTAGCGGCAGCAGTTTATGGTACGAGTAGCGCAGCCAGGGTCTCCCTGCTGGCCCGCCTGTAGGTTTGTGTACATGCCCATCTTTATTTATTGATTATTAATGTAGTAATAATAATAGTTTCTCGTTAGTATCACGTTTGTGCCTTATGATACGTGCATGTGTATCATACGTATACTATATATAACGAGTGTATACCTGGTACCTGGTAATTCGTGACGTAATACGTGCTGGTACCAGGTGTGTGTGTGTTCTTCACATTAAACTAAACCGTTCTTTTACTCGTCGACATCCAGCAAGCCCAGTGTCCGTGCTGATACGAGCTCTGTGGTCACAGACTACGACACAGAGATAACACACCGTAATGCATTAATAGCCTACCCAATACCATGTCTTCGCACTAGGTGCGGCCGACACAACATACATACATACGCCAGCAACCAAAATACACCATGAAGAAAGAGAAGCAACGAAGAAACCAAACCGAAAAAGAACAAGAAAAAGAAAAAAAGGAGAAGAATCCCAAAATCCCAAGTAAAAAAATAAAATGGGAAGCCAAAGCTCAGACACATACTTCCCCGAGCATGAGCCAAAAGGGACGTGCAAGGGGGAAGATACGTGAAGGAAAAAGGGGACTATGCATCCCGGTGAACACTTAACTAAGTAAATAGAGCAGTAATGAGTGGGCCAAAATACGCTCGTCACCCACCCACTACGTATGTAGTACTTCTTTCATAAGGATAAGAAGGGAAAAATATAGGAAAAAGTTAAGTCATGGAAAAAAAAAAAAACAAAATACATACCGAACGGCTGCAGGCAGCAGTTGGCGGTACGAGTAGCAAATAAAAGTCCAACTACCAGGGTGTGTGTGTGTGTTCTTCACATTAAACCGTTCTTCTACTCGTCGACATCCAGCAAGCCCAGTGTCCGTGCTGATTCTTCACCCTAGAAAGATACGAGCTCTGTGGTCACAGACTACGACACAGAGATAACACACCGTAATGCATTAATAGCCTACGTAATACCATGCCTTCGCACTAGGTGCGGCCGACACAACATACATACATACGCCAGCAACCAAAATACACCATAAAGAAAGAGAAGCAACGAAAAAAACCAAACAGAAAAAGAACAAGAAAAAGAAAAAGAAAAGGAGAAGAATCCCAAATAAATAAATAAAATGGGAAGCCAAAGCTCAGACAGGTAGCATATATTGGCAAGTAGATTCCAGTCGTATTATATATACTGCGGTACGCGTATTACTGTGATCATGTATCCAATTTCATATTGAATTGTGTGATAATAGTAGAGGGGAAACCGCTGAAGCGGCGCACAAACTAAAAAGTTGTGCGGCCCTCAAAACTATTATTGGTCAGGGTAGGAGGCGGGATCAAAATCGGGAAATCAGAAACTAATGCTGTAACGTTTTTTCTCTTCAATCGTCATGCGATTGTGAGCACCGACAGCGCTCTGATTTGTTTTTTCATTCTCTTTTTTCATGTGCAAAACTGTCCCGGCGGCCGAGCGAGCGGGCACCCGTGGACGTAGAGACCCCTGGAGATAGCGACAATTTTCAATGGGCCAGATCCCGATCTGCACCACTGCGCCCGTGGAGATCGCGATACGTCAGTTATTAATAGTCAGATCCTGATCTGTACCACTGCTGCCACCTGTGCGCACACACTCCTCGAGATTGCGACCAATTCTAGTGATCCAGATCGCGTTCTGCACCGCTGCTCTGCCACCAACATCCGTGGCCATCCTGCGTTACAGGTAGCAAGCCAAAACCAGGCGAAAATAATCAAAAGTATTCTCAGCACTTTGTTCGTGGTGATATCGGATACCCACGGTTCTGGGTTCTGGGAAGAAAAAACACAAACACGAGCAGTGAGTAGCGCGATTTACGAGCACCGCACCAGAAAACACCGCACTATTGGAAACGGTGGTATCCTTCCACCGCACGAACGAGCACGTTGATTTGTATTGATCGCGAAGATCGTTCAGTGGTATCCTACTGCCACAACGTGTTCTATCTGAACAGACTGCGAACACCTTGATTTCTCCCCTACGCTGCACTGAGTATATACCGCTTCCCGATATTGCCGGCCTAAACATCTGAAGCCGTGTGTATTTTTTCCAGTGTTGGGGATTGCCTCCGAAAACAGGGCCGATCTATTCTTGACAAAGATTTTGCCCTAAAACAGGCGATCTTGATCTTGATTTTCGGCAAAAAGAGGCAATCTCAATATCGATCTCAATCGTGATCTTTTTCGCGCCAAATTTCACGCGATTTTGATGTTTCATGCTCGTGGTTCCTGTATTCTACGACATCTTACGTCGTATGCTGTTGTGTGCTCAAAATGAATCATTTCTCTACTCAGCAACAATATAGACCACTACGACCGCTGTAGGAGGAGTGTACGAGTCGCAGTATGCATCCTCATTGAGTCACGGAAAGGTGTACAGCAGGGTGTAGCATTTCATATGAACCAAAAATGACATCAAAGTGTGATAACAAGGTATCAGTATCAACATGCGCCCCGCGGAAGCAGCGCAAGAGCGCAAGGCACACGCACACGTACCAGAACACCCACGGCGCAGATACTTGCATAATATCTGGTTGGTACACATTATTGTTCATTATCATGATTCAGCTGCTGCTGGTACCCCATGCGGCTTCGTATTGTATACTCTTGGCTTCCCACTCCCCACACAAGTTGAATTAAACACAACAAGCGACACCGTTACAGCAAGAAGGCATCTAAACTTACATCCATACATCTGCATGATGGTGCCTGGGCACAGCTGTTGTTTGAGTGGGTGTGCGCAGGGGAGGTGGAGATGGGCGGGGAGATAAGGTTTTTGACAGGGGTTTCCAGTGACATGGTAAGGCGTTATTTGAGCGGGATCCAAAAAATTGAGGTTGAAAGACGGAATACAACCAAAATCTTCGATTCTCAATCTGGATTGAAAGATCGGCCGTCAAAACCGCCAATTCAGTACCGAGATTTTCAAAATGATTGCAGTCTTGGGGTTATGTGTCGCGCAACAAACATTACGTCCGAACCTACGAATAGGACGCACCTAATATTTTTGAATAGTATCGATGTTTTAAAAAAAAAACCAACTTGATAGTGGATCGTCTCTTGTAATTTCCTTTCACAGATGCTTATTTTCTCGCTGTGGTTGTTAGAGTCTGGTCTCGTTACTAAACTTCCTCGATGATTTCACTGAGGTGTGTTTTTCTTGGACACGCGACGTTCATGATCCTTGATCCAGAATGGGGCATCTCATGTTTACGCACAGGTAAAGCACAGGTAAATACGAAGACTGCGAGCCTTCTCCCCTACTTCGTATTCTAATGTCTAGCCCTTAACTCCGGGAAGTATGTTCCACATTGTAGGTACAGCGGTCACAGATGGATCGACGAGCTTCAAGATCATAATGCATTTATTGCGAATTTGACGTGTTCGTTTCGTATAGTATGGGTTCATGAAGATGCCCGAGGATACGGGGTGCACGTACACAATGCTTTGATACCCCGGGGAAAATGGAAAGTATCGCGGACGATCGTGTCATTACCAGATGGTGACCGACTGTACCGAGTGTACTCGGGTATGCTTCGCGATACAGAATACAGGCGACCCGGGATCTATTCCATACGCAAAAGGCACCAGGTATATATCATTTCGCCCGTCGGTGTTTACCAGCGTGGGTTAATATCGGACCATTTTATCCTAGTTGTCACGCATTACGGCTGCCACTATGGGCACATATAGAATAGATGATAACTCGTGCGAGGTGTGAGTGAACAGTTCGTCGTTTGTTTTCGGCCCATCTCTGCATTCTCAATAGTTACGGATTGATCATCAGCACGTACGCTACTCTCGAAGCCCGCGAATAATAATAGAGTGATTGTGCAATGGTAACGGGTCGGCGTGCCTGGTATTGGTTGTTCGTAGGTGGCGTGATAACATGCATGCAGCACAAACAAGATGGACGCCAGCAAACACGTCCCTCGGGCGGGTAGCAAGCTACCGGTGGTATGCAACGTGTAAATGATCGTGGTTGATACGCACCTCATAGAGCTGGCGGTCGTCACTCGTTCTTGCGCTGCAGGAGCTGCAGGAGTGTGAATACACGCTACACAGGCAGCGCTTCAGACCGCTGTGAAGCTGACCTGTAGTGACATAAAGTGTAGAGTTAAGCCACAGCCAGCGTTCCGGAAAGCAGCAGCAGCGCCACTGGTAAAGTAACGTTGAACAGTGTAGTAGCCCCACGTTTGTTGCAGCATCGGTAAGGATAAGAGGCCATGACGGCGTCATTATACTGGCTGTAGATGAAGCAGGGTCACGTGGTCGGACTGGCCCACTGCAGCCGCGTAATGCATCAATACGCTTAGAAGTGTGGAATAGTATGTCAAGCTGTTCGTAGAATATGGTCCTGGCCAAGACGCCAAATCCACGGCGAGGTGGAAACGACCCCACATCTTAAGGGACTCACAATAAGTGTCGTAAACGCGAATGGATAGAGACGGTGGTGGGAGGGTGGGGGGGCATTAAAGGAAAAACAAGAGTCACGAGTGATCGTCGGATCAATCTTCTTGTTTTTTCCCAACAGATGAAAGGCAGTAATACTTTCATACGCGGTATATACTTTAGCTGACCAAGGGATCACCCATCTGAGAATATGAACGAGATGGGCAACCCCAGGATTCGTTTCCGACAGCGGGCGTAGTTGGCACCGGCGGGTGTGGTCTGTAAAGTCGCAAGCATTTGGGCGGGAGAAGCCTGCAATCTATATTTGCCCAATATGCTGCCTGGTATATGTAAGCAATTAATGGTCGATGACATGACACTATAATATGATAAATGCTTTACCTTGTTCTTGTTGGTTTCGCGCGGCCGGAATCTACTGATCATTTTGGCAACAAACAAGTCCACAACTACAGCCCCCCCGCCGTTCTCCCCAGCGGAGTGATGTATAGCTCGCTTCTTGGACACGTCGTCAAGCTCTACTTGTTGTGAGCATGCTAACTTGGACGGAAGTCGACGTGTAGTGGGAGTGCTAAACTGAGTTCATGATCAACGTCGCAACCCTTGTAGGTCTGCAGTCCCGTTTTGGGGACAAACTGCTGTAAACTGGAGTGCTTAGTTGCCAAACCGGACTGCAGTTCTAAAAATGTCAGGCAGAAATCAGGGAAGACTGTTGGGGTGACAGCAGGCCTACTACACGACGTTGCGAAACTTGGAAGCGCAAGCACCTGCATGTATGTATACGTCATGGAAAACTGACCACCAGGGATACGCTCTGCAACCACGTCTTCTTGACATACTTCTGCATATATGTCGAATACCTATCTATGCCTTTGGTTCCTTTCGCATATCAAAATTTGTTCTCGTGCCCCCACCTGGTTGCAAAGCTGGGGTGGATCACGGCGACAAGCCAATACTATGCGAAACCCTCACGCAAAATCAACCGATACAAATACGAGCTTGCCTGCATTAGGTTGACTTACCCGCCCCGACATGTGTCGACTGGCCCCTTCTCCTGCCCCCTACGTGCCCCGTTCGTTTGAATTCGGTGGTCCATCTCCATAGAGACGTCATCGGGCACCACATGCAGCAATGGCGTGCCCGGCATTGAGAGCTTGGACAACACCGTCTGCTGCGACTCCCGTTGTGAAGATTGCGGGGGTGCGGGATGCGGGGACACCACTGGGTTGTCTGGCGAGGACTGCTGCACTGCCGATATCGAATTGAAAAACGAGGTGTGCTCGGACAAGAAGACAGCTCCGTGCGTTATGGACGACGATCCAGGTGGGTTTAAACTTTTCTCTTTGTAAGGTCGCTTCGGTATCGCGTCATGCCATGGCTTCCCGCTTGTGACTATTTATCTTAATGCGTGTGGGGAGTTAGGTATTTTTGTATCGTAAGTGTACTTAACTGTGTTCATACGTAAGGCTCGGTTCGGCCCCGGGGATCGATGCTTCCCTGGCTGAAATTTCGCCTGCAAAATATTCGGCTTGTGTTGTGTTGGAGTTTGGTCCAGACGGTGCTTTAGGTAAGGCTCGTTTCGTCTCAACTCTCGATTGGTCAGACCATCTGCTCGACCATCGGCACGGCATATGTAGGTATGCTCTTTTATTAATAGTACATTTGTGTACGACCTGTCTCACGAATACTCTATCGAACCTTTCGAAACTGCAGTCCGTTTTGGGGACAAAACACTTAGAATTAGAGTGGTTAGTCCCCCAAATAAAACTGCAGTCCTTAAACGGTTAAGATAACCAGGCTGCAATCGCCTAATGCGCAAACTCGTGACCCAATGCAAGGAACCAATCTTTGGTACATCGATATCCAGGATTTCTTGGATTTACTAAGAGTTGGCAGCCTATTCTGCGAGAACAGGGTCATAGGCACAGGAAAAATACAAACCTTCCCACCCACACTACAGGCTTAGTAGTATATTTTTCAACTCGATCACTTCAATTCCAGGGATAGGCGTCGCGCTGAGAGCGCACTCGCCGCGGGGTTTATCCCGGGCGAGGGAGCAGGAGGGCTCATCCAATCCAATACTTATCTTGAATAATCGTTGACAGCGTGAAAGAATACTGTAGTAAAGCAGGAGACCATATCCAATCCAATACTTACTTTGAATTATCGTTGGCAGCGTGAAAGAATACTGTAGTAAACGGCATGATTCACTCAGTTTGACAAGCGCGTCTAGTGGCAGCCGTCTATTAAAAGTGTCTGCTAACAGCTTGGGCAACTGTTCATCACTCCTCCTTGTCCCGGCGGAGACATAAGGTTGTTTTCATTGTACGCGCTTGACACGTAGATATGTCTCCCTGCCGTTAAAAAACGTTGTAGTGACGTGTAGTTACAGTTTTAGTGGCGACAAACGTCCATAGGGCTAAATAAAACCAGAAGTACTACGATGTTTATTGTTCTCACCCAACCTGGCGAGCATGCACTGACGGCTCCTTACGTCGCCCTTGTCCCCACATGCTTGATTTGTTGCATCGTTCAGTGACGATTCAGCCGATAATGACGTGCAGCAACGGCGTGGAAGGCGTGGAGGATGGTGACGGCCTCGTTTGCTGCAACCCTGCCTGTGGAGTGTGCGGTGGCTCTGATTGCGGGGGCAACCCCGGGTTGTCAATTGGTGACTGCTGCGTCGGTGTGATCGTGGAAAACGCCCAGTTCTGCAGCGTGACTGAATCGGCTCCTTGCGTGTTCGATGTCGTTGTCGAGGGTAAGATTTGTTTCTGTAATCATTACAGGTCAATCGCCCCAGTGTGGGAAAAATTCTTGCATAGTTCTAGACCCGTCACACGTTTGATTAGCCCATCGTTTCAAGTTTTCAGGCCTGCTTGGTTTTTTAAAAGGGGGTTTGATTCCGTTGAGGAGCTATAAACGCTGATTCTTGGTACCTTAACCACCCCGTATGCTCGATATATTATGATTTTTTTTTTCCGACGCAACGTATCTCGCCCAATCCCGTCCCGCCGCTCTTTTGCGATATCGGCCCGCTTTGTTTCGTTTGTCTTGCCTTCTTCAACTATGTACCAGAGGTGTTTTCATCCACCTGCTCCAATGGTCTCGCCGGTTTCGAGGACGGTGCCGGTAAGGTGTGTTGCGCGGCGGCGTGCGGCCAGTGCGGGGGCGCTGGATGCGGTTCGATCGAAGGTACCAACGGCGACACGGACTGCTGCTCAAGCACGATCACTTCGGCTGGCGTCATCTGCGGAGACGGCGTCGAGGCACCCTGTCTCATAGGGGACAGCGTAAGCACCAACATCCCCACCGCGTCTCCTACCATCGGCGCCACCTTGGCGCCCGGTGCCACCTTCGCACCCGGGGCCACCTTGGCGCCCGGTGCCACCTTGGCCACCTTGGCACCCGGGGCCACCTTGGCGCCCGGTGCCACCCCGGCGCCCACAGCTGCATCCCGCGGGGGCATGTTTTCCACCTCTCCGACAGAGTTCGGCGAGTCGATGGCCCCCATCTCTGGCTCCAGAAGTTTTACCACCGCTACGCCCACGATGGGCCCCACCGGCACCTCGGTTACGGTCAACGGTGCGTCGGCCGCATCTGCCGACAGTGTTGTAACGCTGGCGGCAATGCTAGGCGGCATGTTCGCGATGTTCGCAGCTTCCCGCAAATAGGGCCAGTCCGCATGCTGGACGCTTACTAGTATTTGCAGCTCAGTGCGTGCATTGCACCGGCGTGTTTCCCTCTTGTGAGTGTTGCATTCGACGGGTAGCTATATTGCTGTGGACGTCCTTGGATGTTGAGAGGGTGGCGGTGGGTTCGTCGTCGTGCGGTATTTCTTGGTCCTGCTCATGGGAGAAATTGGTACAATAGATAATGTGCCTCTCGTGAGGTGAGCAACGCACAAATTTCGGGTTCCCAGTCTTGATCGACAATCCCAATTAATCAAGCCTTTACAATCTTCCACGGCTACTGGACTGCCACCGTATCCAGTTGATTTGAGAGAGTTCCAGACGATGTTGTATGGAAGAGTACAGGGCGGATGAAGCCGGCCGGGTTGTTGTGGGGGAATTAGGAGTATTCAAGACGGGTTGTTTTTCCGGCAAGCGACCGTCCTGCAGTATTTGACTCTGGGCTTTTGAAGCGGTTTGGCAATGTCGTTCCATGTTCACCTTTTCGCATGTGACCTGAATGAAGACAACAGCGCCGACTGCGGTGGAGCGTGGGTGACGGGGTAACGAGCCAGCGCTCTCTTGGGGTTCCAAGAAAAAACTCCTCGTGATGCCATTGCAATCATACGGAATTGCTTCCCCCAGTCAAAATCCTTTTGGTGTATTAGGTGTATTTATTGTGTTTTTCTTTCTGATTGCGTTGTTGACTGGAAGTAGCCGCCTCTCCATATATTGTGGCGTTGTGTGGTTTATCCAAGGGACATGGTAGTCGTCTACGGGTACCACCGACAAGTTCACGCGTATGCTGTGGCGGGGCCGTTTGGATTCCGTGTGGCGTGTATGCCCGTTGGCATGAAGGCGGCAAGGAGCCTAGGAAAGTTGAGTTGGGCGTCGAAAGCTCTATTTTACAGTTATTCGTTTCGTCAGAATACTTTTTTTTTATTTACTAGCGGCGGTCGTTGCTTTTGAGAGGTACTAACGCATCCCGCGATATTCCTGCCCTTCGTTCCCCGCAATTGAGAGAACGGCAGCACCGGAGATTTACTAGTATAGCTCTCTACAAAAGGGTGGCAGTGCTGTTTACCGAGAGTACTGAGTATAATTTTCTTCTCCGTTTGCCACTGTTATATTGTGGGCTTCCAATCGGGATGTGGGGGAACTGGCGATGTGCGGTTGGTTGAAAGTATGCTGTGATGTGAAACAGGTTTTGATGGAGCGGATCCCTCCACTCCAACCAACGCGCATGTTGGGTGTTGTTGCACGTCTAGTTGTTTTTGCCTGTTCCCTATTTTCTATCCAGCTCTATGCGGAAGTAGCGGTTTGAACTATTAATAGTTTTAGCACCCCCTACAGCGTTACGTCTTGTATTCTGTATGGTACCTGGTAATTCGTCGGTTCATGTTAAATAAAAGCGAAACCACAATACGTGCGGTCGCGTGTATGTGGCCATCATGCTCCAGGTATGTATCGGTACTTCGGTGCTGCCTCCGCCAAACGCGTCGCAGGCCGAGCTTACCCTTCCACGACCACAGCTCCGTTTCGGGTACAAAACTATATAGAATTTGAGTGGTTTGTCCCCAAAACGGAAGAGTTAACACGCCAGCCATTACATACGATAACAGTTTGGTGGGACCCGTGTATTGCGACCAAGTAAACAACTGTTGTCTTACGCACCCTTTGGTACACAGTGGAAGGTCGTGGCCGAAAAAGTAGTATATATAATACACGATGCCTATATATGCGTGTTTGGTAGCGCACGCCAGAAGTGATGCCTGATCGCCCCCTGACGTGGGTCGTTCTCTCGCCTTGCCTCGCCTGTTTCAGGCAAAGCATCGTAAGGTAGAGAGCACCTGTTACCGCTGTATCATTCCTTCTTAAACGTGGTACTCAGCCACAGCTCGCTCTTCAAATATAGAGCGGAATGCAGCGATTTCGGGCTCAAAATGTGTGCCTTGTTCATGTGCGGGGGGGGGGTTCGTACGATGCCGGGCTAGCTTCCACCGCGGCTTTGCGACTTGTATGGTGAACCAAAACAATGCTGTGGTTCTTCGGCGCAGGCAAGGGCCAAACGACAGATATTTGATGCATAACCGTACTGTTTTTGAGAAGTTGTCCATGCTTGATCCTTGGAAAGGCGTATGTGGCACACGTACACAAGTGTGAACGACAAACGTGCTCTGGTTCGGTGCACTGAGACCGACCAGCAGACAGATAAGAACTTGGTATGTACTGCTTTTGCGAAGGTGTTTTACTTTATCTAGCAGAGGCGAATGTGGCACACGTTCGTACGCGAGACACAAGAATCCTCGGTCGTTAGGAACAATATAGTTTTTGGGAGCCTGTCAAGTATACCTATCAATCGCAACCTCTGCAACAGCACAAGCATTAATGGGAAACGGTGCGCACATGCCTCAACATGCCCCTCCCCGATAACCGAGTCGAGATTCCCCGCAAATTATTTGCACCAGTGGCCGAGATCTTGCTGCCAAGTGCGGTTGCACTAACATAGGAATGTAAAGTATATGCGCTTCACACACAACAGAACAGTAGTATTATTAGTACGTATATACTCTACACAAGCGCCACAGACGCACTTACAGAAGCGAATCTCACGGACCGACCGTCTCGTGGTAAGCGCGCCCTGTTGATGGTGGTCCCATCTTAACGAGAAACGTTTTTTATTATGATCCCCGCCAATATTTTTCCATTTCAATTGATTTGCATCTTGTTGGTCGAAAGGTAAATATCCAAGCAGGCCTTTTGATGATTGATTCGAATACAACGAAAATAACGAATTCGACAACAAGTCTTTGGGGGCTTCTTTCGTCCCTTGTCAATTCAATTTGGGGAATCTGCACAACTCGACGGGGAATGTTCTTGAAACCGAAGCAAGCCACGCAAGCTTGAGCCGTGTCGTCGACTGTTTCATTCACCATTCCCGAATGACAGCCACCGGAGCAGCTGCAGCGCGAGGTCCGACGGCCCCAAGCACAGAGTAGACCATCCGTGGCGCCTCAAAAAATTACAAGGCCGTCGCAGACCCAGTTTTTCATGCATCTTTGTCTCGCGAACCACACGAGCACCGACCAGGTCACGACTTCGCTCAAACGTTTGATCGCTGTATCCCCATCGCTGCTGCCTGCGTGGGGCTTCGGGGCTGCGCCAGCCACCCAACACGTCCCGAGAGCGATAGCCCCTTCAGCGGTGCCGACAGAAACAATCGGCCGCGCTGACCGCGGCTCCCCGGGGAGAACGGTCGCTCGCCTCGTTGGTTGCCCTGGGGTGGTCGTTGACCCTTGCGCGTTATTCGATTTTTTTTACATACGCTATTCCTCGTGGGACCCAAAAGCATATTTTTCACGAACTTATACTCAAATCAAATCAAATAGTTTTTTTCTATCTGATATTCGATTATCATGAAAAACATTTCTCGTTGAGACGGGCCCTAACTGTTCTTCGGACAAATTTGAGCCCAACACAGAGACACGCTTGATTTACTCGTTTATCTTTAGCTTCCATCTGTGGGGAGTAAAGCCCGCAGGGTCCACCACATTGTTTTCGTTCACGTATTTACCTTTTAGGAAGTTACCACGCATTCGTAACGACCATCCGCAAACGGCGTCTCTTCTTCGCGGGGGGGGTGGCACGGCAAAAAGCAAGGATCGACTACCCAGTCGGGTAATGTTCGGGACGATGACTGGTGGGGAGAACCCGAGACCTGGCGGACAGGTTAAGACTTGGCATAGATGCATAGTGGAGACCTTAGGGAGTTCCGAGCCACCGTAGGGTCAACGGAACTTGCTCCCTTGGTGTTTGGAGTTGAGACCGCGCTGTGACCCGCTGCTGCAAAAAAGGCGGGGAAGTGGTACCGGGGGATCCTCGAAGCAGCCGAGCGGTTCATGGTGAGGCGGCACGAGGCTGAGGCTGAGCTGAGTAGGGAGCGCCGCGCATCCACCCTGGGTGGTGTCCAAGGGAATGGGGGGAGGAGGGGCAACAAGAGAGTACCAGAAAACCCGACCAAGGGAATGCGGAGGGGGGGGGGAACAGGAGTAGAAGGGAAACTGAAGTGGACGGAAAGTAGGAAGGAGATGGCAGACAGGGTAGCCAGGTACCAGGCAGACTAAGAAGTAGAACATGCCTATACTACTCGTACCACCAACTGGTGCAGCTGGGTTGAACGTGGTCTTCCTTTGTCTTCCTGTTGTTTTTGTTTATATTGGTTTCTTTTTATTTTCTTTTGGCGCTGACCCTATGTGATTTTCATTTTATTTTCTTCCTCTTACTTTCTCCGATTGATAAGCCTTACTGAAGGAGTCATGTGGCGTGGGTGGATGACGAGCCTACTTTGCTTGTTTCGTATTGTCTGACGCCGAGGGGCCGGGCATAGTCGACGAACGCTGGACGAAGGTGGCAGACAGGATAGCAAGGTACCAGGCGAACGCTGGACGACGGTGGCAGACAGGATAGCAAGGTACCAGGCGAACGCTGGACGAAGGTGGCAGACAGGATAGCAAGGTACCAGGCGGACCAGCAGGGAGACCCTGGCTGTGCTACTCGTACCATAAACTACTGCCGCTACCTGGAGGATGATTTGTGCTTTGTTTGGTTTGCCTGTTAGTTTCCCTTGGTTCTTAGACTTACTCTGTTGACGACGACTAGTGGTATTTTGTTATTTTTCTTTTTTTTTTTTTCCAGCTCGTTCTTGTGTCTACCAGATCCCCTGTGGGGGGGGCACGATGTTTTTTTTTTATATATATATATATATTTCTCTTGTTTCTTTTCCTCTTTCGAATTGTCTTCTTTGTTTGTTTGTTTGTTTTGTTTTTTTTCTCTTTGTTTCGTTTCGTTTCTCTAGGTCATGGAATGTATATGTCGTGCCAGTCGCACGCAATACCCGACCAAGGGAATGCGGAGAGGGGGGGGGGAAGAGGAGTACGCAGTGGACGAAAGTAGGAAGGAGATGGCCGATAGGGTAGCCTGGTACCGGGCAGACTAAGAAGTAGAACATGCCTATACTACTCGTACCACCAACTGGTGCAGCTGGTTCGAACTTGGTCTTCCTTTGTCTTCCTGTTGTTTTTGTTTATTTTTATTTTTATTTCATTTTATTGTCTTCTTTGCGGTGACCCTATGTGATTTTCATTTCTCTTCCTTTCTCCGATTGATAAGCCTTATTGAAGGAGTCGTGTGGCGTGGGTGGATGACGAGCCTGCTCTGCTTGTTTCGTACTGTCAGACGCCGAGGGGCCGGGCATAGTTGACGAACGCTGGACGATGGTGGCAGACAGGGTAGCAAGGTACCAGGCGGGCCAGCAGGGAGACCCTGGCTGTGCTACTCGTACCATAAACTGCTGCCGCAACCTGGAGCATGCCTTGTGCTTTGTTTGGTTTGACTGTTATTTTTACCTTGGTTCTTAGTCTTACTCTGTTGACGACTAGTGGTGTTTTCTTCTTTTTCTTTTCTTTTTCCAGCTCGTTCTTTTCAAGTGTCTGCCACGTCCCCTACGTGGGGGTACGATGGTTTGTTGCTATACTGAAGTATATACATATACCGGGTATATTTTAGTATCTTTTTTTTGTTTCTTTTCTCTTTCGAATTGTCTTTGTTTTTGTTTTTGTTTTTTTCTCTTTGTTTCGTTTTTGTTTCTCTAGGTCATGGAATGTGTATGTCGTGCCTGTCGTACGCAGTATGATGACATGGCGTTGCATTACATACGTGGCAACGTAGTATCTCTGTGGCTTAGCTTTGTGACCACAGAACTTGTATCTCTCTAGGTTTGAAGAATCGGCATGGACACTGGTTGTGCTGGATGTCGACGCGTAGAAAGAACGGTTTAAAGTGAAGAAAACAACAACAACAGTATGATGACATGGCATTTCATTGCATACGTGGCAACGTAGTATCTCTGTGGCGTAGCTTTGTGACCACAGAACTTGTATCTCTCTAGGATTGAAGAATCGGCACGGACACTGGTTGTGCTGGATGTCGACGAGTAGAAAGAACGGTTTAATGTGAAGAAAACGACAACAACAACAATAACAGCAACAACAACTTCCATGGACATTATCACGTACCTGGTACGTACTTACTACATCGAAGTGAAAATTACTTTCATGGGAGCCTAAATGTCGGAGTTTTAGCCAAAACTAGGTATACCTGGCCACGTTTGGGCCGAAATCTGTTACCAGGTACATACTAAAAACAAGCGCAAGTCAACTGATGTTGGCGATTTTTGAATCAATCAGCAGAGAGGCCATACGTACACCGTTTTTTCTCTGCGTCAGCACGCCTCTGTGGTCCCTCGGTTGCAATTCTAAACTCTGTACTCGTACGCACTGATACTCCGGAAGCTTCAAAGCTGGCAACGGGCTGGGAGGGGGTAGAATTAACACTCTTGGCGCTCTCACCGTAGCGAAACAAACGAAGCCTGGTAGCCCTATAAAGGTTAAAATGGAGCCCGTGGTAGCTATACACCTAGAGAAAACGAAACGATTCAGAATTTGGAGGCCGCCCCCTTGATGTTCAAGCGCAATTGTATTTTCAATTGATTATCATGGACAAGACACCGCTCGCGGCGCGTTTTATTACTTGGTTTTAGTATGTACCTGATGTTGACCTAAAATGATCAGGTACTGCTGTGAATACCTGATTTCGACCATAGCCCCAGAGTATTCTTCCATGGATGTTTATACACCTTCATGTGTTTATATTTTCACTGAAGAAAGCAGTGGAAGTTGAAGCTTCCACCAATTACCACCAACTGAAGCTTTCATCACCAACTTTGCGGTGGAGGCTGCCATTTACTTCCGCAAGAGTCCACTGACTTCCATTGCTTCCGCCGGCTGCTGTATCGAGCGTTCCTTCCATAGAGATATTTTTGCTCCCGTCGCAATGTTTTTTACTTTCATGGAAGTGTTGTGTGGCTTTCATGGAGGCAGAGAGGGTGATTGGTGCGCCTCCAACAGCTCCAGTGGAGGACAAAATGTATTTCTGGACCTTGTGGGTGGGAGCAGGGTGCCAACTGGGAAGGGCCCATCGCGGCGTCAAACTATCAAGCGGGAGCAGGGCAGTACGGAATTTGATGGAGTATCCCATGAAGGCAGATTGCTTGAAAGCTTCCACAACTTCCACTGAAGTAAATCCAACTTTTTGTTGTTCTAAGCAATGTTCTTCCATGGAAGGTGATTCAAGCTTCCCCGGAATTCGGACTTAAATGGGAGGAATTAACTTACAATAAAAAAATGAGGTAAGATATGTAGATACTGGAGGTGAATTTGATATTCATGGAGCTTCCATGGAAGTAAGTTCAAACGCTGAACAATGTGGGAGTTCTAGCGCTCACGGGTGTGGTAAGCTTGGATCACGAATGGATTCCACCTACTGATCAAGGAAAAATAGTGCTTACGGCAGCACGATGCGACGTTTGGGGCACGTCCACGACGCCAAAGGCCACTCACTAGACACGGCGAGAAGACTTCTCTTGGAGTGCATCAGCGACGTATCCAATCCTGTACTGCAATTATTTTCGTGCCCGCTACAAATAAAGCATAACTCACTCGCATGCGTGAGGCCGTCCCTTTCCAAGAACCCATATTTCAACTTTGCTTGCGCCCACGTCCCGAGCACCGTCTATATCTGGACGCTACTTACACCGATAACTGCCCTGCTCGAGAACCAGAAAATAGAGCACGCTCTTCCTAAGTAAAGTAACCTCGTCCGTACACGCCCGTTTCCAAGCAGAGGTCTCCGACTCCCTGTACACCCTATAATATTGTGCACCGCATGGCACAACACACTGCATAATATGTGGTCACCACCCTTCACGCGGAGTCGATACCATGTTCCCGGAACTATCGAAAATTCTCGATGTATCGGTAACTTCCCGTATCATTGGCGACATGCTTTCAACGACCCCCGGACCAAAATCCCAATGCCACCACGTACAATGACATCCCAACGTCGGCAGGCTCACGATTGATGACAGTACCACTTGCTCAGCTTACAACGAACGAGACGTGCAACACAATAGATGTACATCCCTTTCAAATTGTATTTCTGCGAGATGGCGGCTACTCTGACATGTGACGCAAGTGTGAAGACACGTTTTCTGGTTTCTACCAGGAATCGTCACCGGGAACCTGCCGATGTCCACAATCCAACATCAACACATCAAAGGACCGGTTTGGGCTGTAATTTTCAACCATACATAAGCTAGGGTTGGCCCCGTTCTTCGAGCAGGAAAAAAAAACCTAAAGTGCAGGAGGAAGCGAACTTGTTCCCCAACAACCGAATTTGGATCCTTGACTGGAGTTCCACGACAACCAAAAACAAAATCATAGAACACAGTATGAGGCATAGCCCACAAAATTATTCACCCATCATTACTCACGTAATATAGAGTACGGTACATAGTGTCGTGACCACCTTGGCTCGAGCCTGTGCAGGATGTACAAGGTCATACAACGGCGTACGCGCAATGGTTTGCCGACTACGGACCGACGCGGGCATCGTCGCCCTTGTCTCCGTCGGAAGGTTCAGCTTACCAAAACAAAAATAATGCGTCCTCTATCACAGACACGGTACCCAACTGCTGGACTACCCTTCGTCTTCCAAATATGCACTAATCGTCATTCTTCGCGAACTTACTGTGGTTTGTGCATTTACCGAAGAGCCCCGTGGCACTTTGGCTTGTTTGTGTCTCTGCCGGAGAAAGTACATCACAGAATGGCGTAGAACGGCGTAGACGTCCTTCGTAGTCGATTCAGACCCGATATTTCAGGCACCTGCCCGTGGCTCTGCCGACGTTTGCACCTCACCGAACGAGGCGAGCGTCCTAAACCACCTTTTAGGGTAGGGGAGTATGAATTTACCTTGGCTGTTGTCGTTCCGGAATACGTATCTCGCTATTGAACAAGTTTGTTTCTCTCGCAGTACTGCCGACGATGTCGACTCAAAAAACGATACATCCACCATGGAATCACGCAGGCAGTGAAACGTGATGCTGGCATCACGTCTTTTGGTCTCCGCCGGGCAACCTCAACTCTGGACATATACGCCTCGCGATTCCATCACAACAGATACCATCGGTCGATAGGTAAGATTAACGCGTCTCTTCCCCGCTCATCGATTCCCTGTCTCCATCCTCCTTTGTAATCGAATCCAGCCTTCTGCCAACGCAGTTTGACTGTGTCATAGTTTGGTCTGTGGCGGCGCTTGCCTCCGCGTACGGTCAACCCGATTAAGCACTCCAGGGATCCACATTATTTCCCCAGGGTCCACATTATTTTTACTTTTTCCGTGGCATACCATAGCATGGCCATGGGCCACCATGAAATTATCGTGGACAACCATGGTATGTCATGTCATGCCATGTCATCTCATTGCATGCTATGGCAGTATATGGCATTTCCATGGTGATGACACGGGTCATGGTGCGCCATGACCGCCCATGATCTGGACATGGCATTGCAACGGCATGCCCCATGCAACCGTCGTAGTTCAAACATGGTGCTAGTTCACTAGCGGCTTACGACACTTATAAACTGTGCAGGGGCATTACTATCGAGTACGGTGGCATCACGGGGCCTCATTGGATCGTTGACATTAGCCAATATGGCAGCTACGGAGGCCCATGAATCTTCATCGTCCTCCATGAACTTTTCTGTGAGATGCCATGGGACTGTCATGGAGTCCGGCTCGTCGTGGCATTGCTATGAACCTTCATGGAACGTCATGGCATTGCTGCAAATCTCTATGGTACGCCAAAGCATTGCGACGAACCTCCATGGCACGCCATGGCTTTCCTATGAACATCTATGGGTTTCCATGGCAATACCATGGGCTATCATGGCATCGCCGGGTGTGTCATCGCATTTCCAGCGTGAGTCACGGCAACCCATGGCACTACCATGGACTTTCGAGGCAATGACATGTGCCCGTGGCAATACCGTGTGCATGTCATATCATTGCCGTGGCTCACCAAGGCATGGCCATGGAGTAGCGTGGCAATGCCATGACAGGTCATGGCATGGCCGCGGTACTAGCATGGCCTGCCTGCCATGGAAATGCCATGGTCTGTTATTTTCAACGTCATAGTAACCCATGGATACACCATGTTTTTACCATGGAATCATCAAGGACCGTTCCATGAACTCATGCAATTACCAAGGACCGTCCTATGGAAATGCCATAGGATAATATCATGGCAATGCCATGGTGTGTTTGATGGCATGTCATGCACTATAGTGTCGCGAAACCCTATGATTTTGCCCCTGGAAATCCATGGCACCCCCATGGTATTGCTCTGAGTCACCATGGAATTTCGCGGGAGCCCAGGAAGTGCGAGGAAGTGCCATGGTGTGCCATGGTGTGTCATGGCAAGGCCATCAACGTTCATGGAAATGCCATCGACCGCTATTACAAATGCCCTAACAATGCCACGGAGCGCTACGACAGGAAGTGCCATGGCGTGCCATGGTGATATGATACCGTTATCAATTGGGTTTAATGATAGCAGTGGAAGTGCATAGCACACGCCAGCAGCAAGTAGTCGTACTGGTATCGAAAGTGTCAGGTGGTGCTGTTACACACTCGTGGTGTGCAAGTATTAGGTTTGAGAAAATAATCTCAATACCTTCATGCATAAGACGCATGGTACGAGCTACTGTTCAGGGGCGCTCGCCCAGATCGGACCAGCACATGTATTCACACCAAGGTTTGTATTCGTTTTCCAGAGCTCGTGCCCACTCTTGCGCTGGGCGCACACACCATGTTCACACACCGCCTACGTCCATGCACATACTTAGCATTATACCACGCAGCCTGCTGATATTGTTGGGGAGCCATCATAAGTATTGTCCTGACCGGTGCTCTTCTGCAGTAGCATAGCGCGGAGGGTAAGATGCAACGCTGCGGTGGGAGCTACGAGGGAATTGTGAGCCGCATCGGTCTCACACCCGTTTCATTCGGGCGGACATACATTTCTGGGCTTAGTTGGCATTGCCCCATTCGATTATTCCGCCCTGCCTTTGCTCTGAAAACCCTCGGGTTCTTGGAAAACAATTTGTAACATCGTCTCGCGCTGATTAGCCGGATGAAGACATTCAATCGATATCCCATGGCTCCCAGATACACCATGCGAACCAAACTGACGAGAGAAAACCCGATCGTTTCCGATAGGAAATCCCTTCCCAGCTCGCACACTCATGAGCCGCCTTAGTCCCTAGCGCAGTGAACGGGACGCCCTCTTAGGAGTCATAGATTCCTGAACGCTCACCGCGTACCTTCTCTCTTCGGAGTATCCCTGTTTGCGAAGGCGAACTATAATAGGGGCTTCCACCCTCGTGGAGTGACAGAACACGAAACCCAGTCAACCTCACCAAACTCCAAAATTGCGAAACCATGAGTAAGATCAAAACAATAACAGAACAGAATCTACCCGTACGGCGACGAACCTAAAGAACTATTCTTGCGCCAAACCGCGCAAAGTCGCCTTCACAAGCCCCGACCATGGAAGCCCAATCCAAAACTCTCGTCGAACAGCTGAAGCAAGCACGACAATGTCAACTCGACGACCATCTGCACGCCAAACGCCAGGCCCGCAGGCGCGGCTCCGTCCGAACCATCGAACCCCAGGAAACAAACATGGTGTGGGGGTATGTGCTGCTGATAAGGAGCTTCCCCCATCCAAACTATCGAGTAATAACGATGTTGAGTTAGTCGCATAACGATAGATAAGGATGAGACACAAACTCAAATATGTATAACTAAAGCGTGTTTGCAGTCTTGAGAAAACAATATGGGGCACGTACCTCAAGGTGCTACTGAGTTGTTGTCTCGTTGCTAAGAACGGTTCGTGATAAATGGTTTCGGTAACGAGGGCTGGAAGCAACTTTGTGGTTTCAATCGCATTTCACGAAGGTGAGTGCTGCTGGTTTCAATCGCATTTCACGAAGGTGAGTGCTGCTGGTGTGAAGCGAGTTCCCTCCCCCCAGCAGACCGAAATCCTGATCGTGGGCCAAGAAGCACAATGAAAACACCCCAAAACCACAAAGGGGGGCATACCACTACGTCCACACAGGCGGCGAGGCGGCATATCACAACCAACACCCCCCCACACATTTATCCTCTCCCCGCCATAAACAATCTCTATGAATCACGCGAAAAAACAGTACAAAAAGGACCAAGGCATACTACAACTTCCCCTCTACGGCGTCTGTGCCCATGCCAAAATAAACAAACTAAACGACACAACACCCCCCCTTCCTCCTATACTATATACCTGGTGTAAATATTAGATTGGGTTGGCGTCGGCTGGTGACGAAGCTGGAATCACGCATTTTACTGCGCGAGCTACCGTAGACAGCCAGGGTACTGTTTCTTGTTATTTGTTTTCGGTCACCGCGGCTTGCGGTCGAGTTAGCTCCCTTTTGTGCGAGGAAAATATTGACTTCACACAACGGGGGTGATCGTAGCACGTAGCGTGTATACGATAAGGCAACCACGAGACAGTTATCTAGTAAACCCATTGCTGTCTCTGGCAGTGGCCACACCTGAAAAAATATGTATCAATTATTTGACGCTGTCATCCATATGCAAGAAGCTCCACCTCATCAGTGGTTCTTAGTTGGATGAAGCCCACCCTTCATGCGACTCGTTCAACACCTCACGCGCGTGGTGCAAGCAATGTCTGCCTGGTCAGTGAAAACCCGACAAGCTCCGTCCCGGTATTTTAGGGATACCAGGAGCTAAGGGCATAGCACAACTGCCATGGATGACATTATGTACACCCCCTCTTCCCCCCCCCCGGTGACGGTCCTCCCCACACTAGAAAAAGTCACCAAAACTCCTCGCTCTAATAACGCGTATCATAGAGAGTTCGAGCCTCCCCCCCCCTTCATCCTCCCGTCGACAACCAAGGCCAGTGTGCAGGTGGTGTGTGCTGCCATACTTGACCCTGGATGGTGCACAGCCGCGAGAGACAGCGAGAACAAGTTAGGCGCGGGATCGGGGTGCACACAAAAAAACACGCGTCTGTTCATCCGTCAACTGCATCGAACAAGAAAAGGGGAGATACTGGGAGAAAGGGAAAAAGCGGGAGAAGGCGCACGCACGAAAATAGACAAACACAGACGCGGGCAGGGTATGAGCACCGAAGCAGGTGCAAGCACGAAAGCGCGGGCACGAGCACGACGGCACGAGCACGCAAGCACAAGCTGATAGACGCACGGGCACGACAACCGACACGGCGCGAGCACAAACGACGTCCGTCCTCAACGAGTCGGAGAGGGAGGGGGAGGGGGTGTAAATCGACACCCCGTTGAAAAAATGCTTCGGACGTCTCACCGTTCTGGTTTGTTCAGTGTGCTACACTCTCTATACCGCAGGATGTAAAAATATGCGGTTTGGGTGCTAGTATTGCCTGAACTCAAACCGCACGGCGATCGACCAAGATATCCGTCTTCGTCACAGTAAAATGCCGTGCAAACCCCATAATTGTATCCCACAAACTCTTGATTCCTCCCGAAGCAAACTAAAAAAGCAAGGATGCACCGAAATGCTGGTCCTCGCGGGTATGCCAGCGACGCAGTCGTTTGATGGTGCTGCAGGCGACCTTGCCCTCTGCCGAAGCGCGAAGAACTAACGACAGTGATCACAATACTGAAAATACGATCACATCAGACATTGTACGCTGACCGCAAGGAAACTGATCACCATGACTTCCTCCTAAATATATCGAGCCGACCTCATCACCGCACGACTGCTGCAGCATACACACCTATTAATAGGCTGCGAGCACACATCAGCATATCCATGCATAACACAGTGGAGCACTTATTGTCAACTTATCCATGCATAGAATATATCCACGCGGTCGGTCGACGGGAAAATAGGGCACAAGTAAGCAGAACGCGGTTGCGACATACATTTACATATGCATACCAACACTCCAGGGTAAAAATAAATGCTTACATATATAGTGTACAATTGCACGTGCCTATAAGCTTCAAGCATGGGTATATATGTACCAACAAGCCTCGAGCATACCTTCCTACACGACACGTTATCTGGCTATGAGGTATGCAGTCGTTTGACCGGAAAATGAACATGCATGCAACTAATGGCGAGCAAAAAGCAGGCGTGCCATGATCAGACAGGATGACGACGTTGAATTGACCACGGAAAAACATAGGAGTGGTCACTTCTAATCGCCCACAGCTTGATCACAACCAGACATGGGATTGAATGCGAAGCACAGACGTGACATGATCACGTAGGAAGGTGGAGCTATTTTGACTACTGGACAGCACGGGTGTGGTCTCTAGTACGGGAGACCATATTAAATAGGACCAAATGTGGTTAGTAAAAATACGCAAACACAAATGTACTCGTGTACACTGTAGGTCCTATTTACTATGTTCCCCTGTAGAAGAAAACGCCTTCAGCTTGATCACAAACAGCCATGGACTTGATAGAAAAGAACAGGCCTGTCATGATCACACAGGAACATCGAGGTGATTTGGCCACGATACGACATGGGTGTGGCCACTACCAAACGTCTAGCCACTATCGAACGCCTCCAGCTGGATTTCGAGGAAACATGGAGTTCATAGCACAGAGCAGGCGTGCCATGATCACACGAGAACATACCGCTTGTTTTAGCACGGGTCAATATACGTGTGGTCACTAGCAGAAGCCTCCAGCTTGACCCCAACGAAACATGGAATTGATAGCAACTAGCAAGGGTGCCATGATCACACAGGGACATGGATTTATCTTGACAACTGGATGAATGTGACCACTAGCAAGCGCTTCCAGCTGGACCCCAGGCAAACATGGTGTTGATTTTCCTCCGCCAAACATAATTCTGTTCTCGAGGAAACATCTCCAGCTTGATCAAGAGCAACCACGGGCTTGACTTGAGTTGCCTCTGATCATGGGCCACAATGCGTTCGACCTGGACGGAACACCCGCGGTTCTCATTTTGACCCGGAGCAGCACCTACATGCAGGGCAAAGGGGCCCAGTTGCTCACGTCCCCCGCCACAAAGTAGGAGAGAGGCATCAAGCGCGTCTGTTGGCCGGCCGGAACAACGTGACGGCAATCGATCGATCTTCCGCTACTACTATTATGCGTTCCGTGGTAGTTCTTGCCGCCGACTTGCAGTTTTCAGTCTGCTTCTACCCCTGTCCGTCCATCCTTTGAAAAAAATCAACGAGGGCGTATTGCACATAAAAGTGGTGGTCACTGTACGTCTATCTGCCATCACCTTACAGTTCTGCCCATGCATCAGATATACCAGGTACATTCATTCGATGTATGCATACTTGTACCAGTTACATATCTTCGTATCACTTCTGATGAAAGTGTGAAATGGAAAACATCACCACCACCCTATGTGGTCCTTCAAGCGAGCAGACCACCAGCCCGATCGCAGAATAATCCTTCTCGGCCCCAACCCGACGCTCGATGCCCCTGTGACTGTCGCTAGACCATTGCACGTCTTGACGGATTTCCTCGATCTACACGAAGGTTGGGGCAGGTCAAAGGACTGGAAGCAGACGACTGTTGCATACATATTTTCCAAGTCTTTCGTTTTGAAAAATATGCAAATCAGGTGACAGCCTTTCGAGTTGGGGTCTGTTTGTCTCTCTCCATTTGTCTGAGCCTCCACCGCATTGTTTTTGCGTTTTTCGGCTTGAAAAGAAACGTTTGCTTTCTCGATTGTCGTGAAATCTCAAATACCTGTTTTCGGCTCATTTTGGCTTGAATAGACTAAACTTGGCTCGAAAAAAAAAGGCAGATGTCATGAACATTTGTTTCGGCTTTTTCGGTCCAAAATTACACTTCTTCATCCTTTCAATGTAGAATATATAAAAATGAGCTTAAAATCGTCAAAAATCGGCTCGCTTATACTCGTGAGGAAATCTCCTTTTGGTGTGCTGGAAGCAGGCTCGATTGACGTGCTGTATCAGCAGGGCGCTGTCCACGTCGGCTAGCAGGCGCCAGAAATTCGTATGCAGCTTCTAGTTGTATAATTTTGGAAGATATGTTTCTATCAAAGTAACACATAGTAGATAGGGGACGAATGAAAATGGGTTTGCAGCAGAATCTGTCTCCCGGGACTAAAATTTTGTTCCCCCCCCCCCGCACTCAGCTCAAGGAAAAGAAACGAGTTTTGTTACCCCAAAATCGGCGTTTCGGGCAAAAGCTGGCGGAAGCTCATCCTATCAAAAAATTTACTCAATATTTTCGCCCTTTTTGTTCCTGATATCTCCTCGTTCAGGACTGCAGTCCCGCTTCATCGACAACCTATTTTGGTAATTTGAGTGGTTTGTCCCCAAAACGGGGCTGCAGTTCTAATCGACCCGGGGTCACTGAGGCTCTTTGTCCCCGTCCCTACTACGTTGTATGTCTTGAGTTTTTGTCGGGAGAATGAGTTCGGTCAACCCTTTCTCCCTGCGTTGGATTGTGCTTTCCCACGCCACGCGATGCGTTAGGCGCTCAGTTCGTTGGTGTCATGTTTACCAAGATGATTAATATATAAATAAACCTCCATACGGGAGCTCGAACCGTTGAGCTCAACAGCAGTGTCTCTCGTACTGCATAACGTCTGTCAGGATCATTTGTCATTCTAGCAAGCTCGACGCACTATTGCATAATCCAAAAAACATACCTGGTATTTTGTTGTTAGAAGGCTTTTCTTCAGAGTGGGAGTAAGACGGATTCGTTTCTTGTCCCAATACGACTTCGCTTGGTTGATTTTTTGGGCTATTCCACCAATTAGTCCACACAGTCGTATCCTGCGATTGGCGTAATATAGCCCAACGAAAGCCAACCCGACGAAGCCGAATTTGTGCGAGAAAACGAAATATTTTCTTGGGAGGTATCATGTGACGGATGAGCTGGTTACGCAAGGGTAAGGTTTAGCTGCGGCGGACAACAACCAGGTACTATTTCGTCCGGGACAAGGGTTGCGTGGTTTATGGCATGGGGGTTAAATATTACAGGTATTGATCAGAGGAGGGTTTTAGGTACGGGGAAGAAAGCAGTGGTGACCGCAACAACGACGGTTATGGGAATGTCGTACAGTTGTTGGGCGGCCGCGATTTTGAAAGTAGGGCTCCCTTCGGAGTCGTCGTGTTACACGACGGTGACGCAAAACATAAAAGGCGTATATCAGTATGTCTGGCTACTTGTGTATCTACATATATAGTTGTACTTGGTCCGTGTAAAGACACGTTTCACAGTAATTATTACAACGATGGACAGTGTGGTTGAAGTATGCCAGGGCCGGGCCCGTAAAATATCGGACAAACAACGATTACGACTATCAATCAAACAACAGGGCCACTGCCCCCGAGCACGAAGAAATCATTCACCCATGTACGAACCACCCGATCCACCCATCCACTTACACACCCACCCAAGAATCGTCGATAAACCCACCAACAGACCCACCCACCCACAACGCCCGGCCCACGTACTGCTGTACGATGAAATGCGTATAATTCAAACCTATACAATTGCCGTAACTAAAACGGAAAAATAGCACTAATCTTTCGTGTAAGGAAGTATGAATCTAGGGACCCACTACTACTGTTAGCAGGTGACGTCTTTGGCTTTGCTCTGGTCACTCACACAAGGTGCTTGATGATGTTAGAAGTTATAAGGTCTAGTATTAAGTGCTGTTTGCCTCGCCAGATGTCTTCTGAACGAAGGGGCGAGGTCTCATCGGAAAGGCAGGCTACAACGCCTGCCACGTATGATGAGGGAGTAATTGCTACAAACCATAATGCCGCAACAAGAGAGAGGGTATATCATAACATTAGCCCACCCTGAAAAGCCGTATATGCAGGTTCATAGAAAATTCAGGCACAAACCAAACCAATCCGGAGAATTCGGAGAATGGGTCGAAGGTACGGCGCTTCACAACCCACTCACACACCTATAAGTTGCAAAGCTGTAGCCGGTTACACGTGGAAAATAGCCAAACGTTTGGGCGGAGAAAAAAAAATCAGACGTCCAGTAGGTGCCAAAAGCGTCTAGTCGACGACGCCAGTGTTAGGTGTACGGAAGTATGCACCCAGGGACCGACCACTGCGAGCAGGTGGTGCCTTTAGCTCTACTCACATAAGGTGCTTGACGATGTTAGAAGTTTCAAGCTCTGGTATTAGTTGCTGCTTGCCTCGCCAGATGTCTTTTGAACGAAGGGGCGAGACACTCATCACAAAGACAGGCGGTAGCGCCTGCCAGGTATGATGGCAATTGCTACAAACAGTAAAGCCGCAACAGGGCAGAGGGGGTACCATAACACTAAACACATACACCAGGGCAAACATTACTTTTCTCCCCCCGAAAATGCGATAAATGCAGGTGGGATTCGAACTCATGCGTCCGCGCTGGTCAGTCCAGTGCCACGCCGCGGAACTACCTCGTTCACGAAAACACCCTTTTTCTTATGTTTTCGTTTAGTGTTTTTTTGGCGATTTTGACTTTTGGAACCTTTATCTTGGATTTAGTTAAGGAGCGGCTTTCTCGCTCAAATTCGAGTATTTTCCGATTCTGACTGGAGTCTTGGTGACCCATGTTGTTTTTCTGATGGACTATGTGAAAAAGGATAGCTTGGAATGATTGTGGAAAATTGTATTTGACTTGGAATTAGTGTGGAACTTGAAAATAATGAGGATTGTCTCCAAATCAGTGTGGATTGATTAATCACAATCCAATATGTCGAGGGAGATCGCCCCCGGGACAGTGCCTCTCCGCCCCCCGCGCTCGATGAATTCGTTATCAAGCCCGCCCGTTCTTTCGAACGGGTCACCGTTGGAGTTGTTTCATGAAGACCATAGCAGCAACAAAACAGCAAAGCAGCAGTGTCGAAATTGTAATAATCTACGAGTAAACCACTCAAATCAGCAAGTATCCGCCAAATTTTTTCTGGAACGTATACATATATGTATACCACACACAGGCAACACAGCAGTGTGCGAAGCAGCCTGCCGAGCACATATATGTTTGGAGACGTACCTAGCAAGCCAAAACGTGCCCTGTCAAAGGCCCGAGGGTTTCACTCGTAGTAGGTTGGTGTCGAGTCAGTAGAGGCATGTAAGGTCGAAGTTGTTGTCTGTCATCGGGTGGAGAAAAAGTGTTGTCTCCGGACATATTGACCGCGGAGAACCTAAACAGGCATCAGTGCGTGATGGTGAGAGCCAACAACAACTATAAAACACTAAAGAAGAGCCAAACCAAGGGTTTCAGTCAAAACAGGTATACCTGGCCGTTGTTTGGGCCAAAATCAGTTACACACTGAAACAAAAGTAAGTGCAAATCAGGAGCCCCGCTATTGGCCAGACGAACATCGTACCTGATTTTGGCCCGAAAAAAGGCCAGGGTCTACCTGGCCTCGTCTCTGTCTACATAGCTTCCAACGGATTTTGGTTAATTTCGAGTCAATCAACAGAGAGGCCATACGTACACTGGTTTTCTCTGCGTATGCGTCTGTGGTCCCCCGGTTACACACTTTTTGTGTATATATAAGTAAACCCTGTACTCGTACGTACGTCCTTATGCATACATACATACGTACGGTGATTTCACTTTTTTTTCTTCGGGGTGTACGACAAAGATGACAGCCTGCAAATTTGCCTCGAGATGCCTCGACTAACATCGAACGACTAGGTTTTAGTGTGGAAAATTCGACCCTAAACACTTGACAAAGCACGTGTTGCGTTGCTTGGCATGCCTCCTGGCATCTCTGGTGTACAATGTGCTTCAGCTGTTTTTTATGGCCTTAAACAACACAAAACAATTCAGGTGTGAAGGCAACACTCTTGGTGTTCAAGCGCATTTTTTTATTTTCATGGACAAACTCCGCTCGTGGCGCGCGTTTTGTACTTAGTTTTAGTGTGCACCTTGTCTTGACCCAAATGGATAAAGTATACCTGGTTTTGGCCACACCCCTAAAAAACAACTCTGGTGACTCTTCACAGCCAAACATTATTCATAGTGAGAAACAATAAGTAAATGTATGTATATCGTGACAGGTACGTCATGAAGATAGAACACCAAATCACGCACAATCAGCAGATTCGAGTCAGTAGAGATTTCCGAGGAGACACTCTGGACGTTCGTAGAAAACCCTCAGCAACAGCACTCAGCTTCAGCAGCATCAGCATCATCATCCGCAGCAGCGTCCCCAGCAGCATCCGCAGCAGCAGCAGCGCCGGCGGCAGCACCTGCGGTGATCTATTACACGTTGTCCCACTGCTGTCGAGTTGCGAAAAGAACGATGTGAAACTGCTTGGTCGTTTGCTGTCACAGCTGTCAACTTACAAGTTTCAGTGGTGACAGAATGCGGGCGAAAACACCTATACTAACACACAAAAAAACTGATGGCAGCAAGCAGACACACCGGTAATACAGCAGCAGCAGAACAGCAGCAGCAGAAAGCAGGCCCTTCAACCATTGCTCCATTTATTTAGAGAAGATACGTACAGCAGCAGTGGTACGCGAGTTCGTTTGCTATCACAGCTGGCAGGACGGAATGCGGGCAAATCGTGGCATTGCTGGCGCAGGGCTAGCCGATGCCATGCGTACGTCGCCTCAGGTGCTGGCGCTAAAAGCCCGCCTGCTACAGGCTAGTCATGCTGAGCATCGTAGCCTGCTGTCAGCTGCTGACGCCAAGAGCCCGCCTGCTTGGGTGTTCATTCTGACGGATTTTTGTATGAACCGAAGAGCTAGCAAGCAACACCGATTCTGAATCCTGAAAAGATAGATACATAGATACCAGTATATTTATAGGCGATGGAGTAAAACAACTCCGTGCGCAGCCTGTACCCCCATAACATAGATCTCTTATCTCCGGCGTTTTACCATGCTATTCGTGTGGCATTTGCTTGTACCATAGTTTGATTCAGCTGATTGATGTAATTTGCGTAGCGGCAAATTGATCTACGGAATTATGCGGTGGGTTTCATGTTTCCCCGAATGGATTTCATAAAAGTGTATTTAGATGATTTTCCAGGGTCACGGGAGGAAACGGATGATAAGCCCCCTCACCACACAACAAACCTTGATACACTATATATCTACGTTTGCTCCCTCATGACAAGATCGAGCGCCGCACCATCCGGTGCAAGAGTTTTCCCCTTTGCTAGAGGGTTAACATATATGTCACAGTGGCTCGGGCGAAGGGTGTGCCAATAGATTTATCCTTGTTCTCGACCTTGTCTGTGGAATACCGACAAGCGTTTGATGACCTCACCATGAAGGCAAATCGAGAAGCCATGCAGGAACACGTAGACCAAGAGCTGGCAGCAGCAATAGAGCAGGAAACCGCGACAGCAGACGAGGAGGCAGACAGGGAGGTGGGCGTAAGCGGTCCTAGGAGCAGCAAGACCCCATCCCAAGCCCACAAGAGCAAGTTTCTACAGCACTCCTCCCGCCTCAAGCTACGTCTAGGCACGTTTCATATCCGCCATACCAGTAGCGCCATAAAGCCCGCAGTTGTCAATGGTTGATTTGAACAGAGAGAGGAGAGACAGCAGGAAGTGATGTTGTTTGAGAGGCAAATAAACGCATGTCTTTGGGAGATGGGGGTGTCTAGATGGACTCGAGACAACAGTATCAATTAGAGTAGGCCTGAAAGAATCGAGCAGAGAGGCGCCGGTTTCAGAGTTTGGGGCAGCAGTGGTGGAAACGGCAAGCAGGGCTTAGGGCATAATGTTTAGTTCAGATAAGATGCCCCGCAGGTGCCCCTCTGGTAGTTGCGGCAAGTAGTCCTAGTGAGGCGTGGTCTGTGTTTAAGAGGCATTACCAACCCCAGGCAGTCGCAGAAAAGGCTAGGCTGATTCAGGGTTGATTTAGTTCCCGGATGAAGGATTGGCAAACTTCGAACGAATATTTTTCAAATGGCTGTGTACTCAGGTCCAGGCTGAATGCTCATGGCATATTTTTTCCTTAATATTGACGCTTACCACCATTTTGCGGATAACGTTTCCCCTGCTTTCGGAGTGAAAAATAACCGTTTTCGCACCATTGACACACCAAGCCCTTGAATATGTTGTGATCAGCGCGTACGGGGAGATGGAGATGTCGAGAGAACAGGTGCTGAGGGGTGGGACGGGACACGCCTCCGTTGTTGCCGGTGCGGGTGGGGCGCAATACGGGTGCCAAACGTGGCGGGAGGAGTGACGAGCCGGACACGGAAAGAACAGGAGGAACGACAACAGAGGTGGACAGCAGCGGTGGCAGCAGCAGCAGCAACAGTACGGGTAGTGACAGCAGCAGCAACCGCAACACCAGCAGCCGTACCAGCAGCAACCGCATCAGCACCACCAGCAGTAGCACCACCAGCAGCAGCACCACCAGCAGTAGCACCACCAGCACGACCAGCAGCAGCGGTAGCAACAGCAGCAACAGCCGTACCAGCAGCAACAGCAGCAGAGCAGAAGAGCAGCAGCTATAGGAGCAGCAGCACCACCACTACCACCAGCAGTACCAACGATCTGGGTGGTCGCGGTTGGAGCGGAGCGTCGCAGCATTGGGGCACTGGAAGCAAAGGGTTCATCGGCAAGGGCTCCATACAAAAGTATGATGGTGGTCGTGCGCAAATATTTGGGAGTAGGGGGGAGAGGTCTACCTTCGTGCCCCGCAACTCCCGGCGCCTACGTCTATTCCCGGGACCCGCCGAACTTCCTTCGTCCAACCAGGAATCAGCCGCTGTTGCATGGGGCTGACCCCATGATTCAGCAGCAGCCGTGGCCGCACTCGTACGGTCAAGCAAATATCGTCGCCACCACTGCCTATGACGACGCTGCATATGAGTTTGGTCCCGGCGCTGCCGCCGCTGCTCGGGACGGCAGCTCTACGACGACGACCACAGGCACTACTACTACGGAACAGAGCAACCGCAGCAGTACCAACCAACGCCTTCACAGCTGTACCAGCCACCGCCTGCAGAGCAGTACCAGCCATCGCCTCCGCAGCAGCAGTGGGCCTCCGCCGCCTTCGCAGCATAGCAGCCACCGCCTTCAAAACAGCACCAGCAATCATGGCCTCTACAGCAGTACCAGCCACCGCCACGGCCACCGCCACCGCCTCGGCACCTTCAACATTTTCCGGCCATGTCCCGCTTTTTTCTCTGCCCCCTTTCCCGGAGCATCTACTGCCCCCCCGAGGGTCCTACATCTTCTGATGGCACGTTCAGTGTCACAAGGCGAGTATGATTCGAGTGCTGGTAGCGTGGGAGTAACCAGGCTGGCTCGTGCAGGCCAGACTGGTAGTAAGACTGTTCGGGGGCGTGATCGAGGTCCACCAGGTAGTGAATTATGGGTTTCCGATAGCGAGGCCACTATCCACATTGAGTGACTTTCGGTACGTGTACGACCGGGTAGAGATTCGCCCTGGGGCGGAGGGGGTTGTGAGTAGTGATGTGAAGGAGGTCATGACGACAACAGTAGGTAGTCACAACCTGAAAATGAACTCGAAGACAGACTTACACGTATACTTGGCGGGAGTATATGTGACAGAGGGTATCGGGTTCAACGATTTTCTCCTATACCAGGCCCAAGCGCGGCAAATCACCATGGACAAGGACGGTGTGCACTTTTGCTTGTTCGATAACCGTCGCACCGTTCCCAGTGCTTCGATCGGATCATTATTTGCATGCGACTCGCATGCACAAGTCTTGCCTTTGTCGTTACAATCAGGCCATCCTTGTCCGTTTTGCTGGTAAACCCCAAATCGCACCTAGAGGGTTCTGCCCCCGTGGCGATGTAGCGGTGTTGTGTGTACCCATCGTTTTGTGTTTTGTATGGCCAACTCAATTTTCACGGCCTGGTACCAGGTCGCTTCATATTGTGAACGCTCCACAGCTACTACGGACTACGGGAGTGGTTTTACGTCTTCCAGGAAACCACTCGGCACGCACACGTTCAACTCCCCTAAATTCTCCACAGCAGGTCCTCCGGCCATCAAAGCCACTGCGTCCTCCGTCGTCTGGGAGGCACGATTCAGGATACTCCCAGGCTTTGTCCACCACTAGTACGCTGCCGCGAGCAGCGCGTCTGCGACGTTATCGTTCATCCTTGGGTGGTGCACAGTAGGTTCACCCTCCAGGCGTTGGCTCTGACCCCGAGTCCGGCCCCGTACTGTCAAGAGGAGCTGTCCCCAGCTGCTGAGCTCGTGTGCTGGCTTCCCCGATACGACCGCGGGGGGATCCTCACCGTTGCCTTGGCCGGTGTCAGAGGCTGATGCTGCGCCCGAGTCGCTTTCGACCTTTCTTCCCTAGAACGAGAAGGCATCCACGGCGCCCCCTTGAGACGAACCCGTCGTCTCGGCTGTTACGGCTTTCCCTGTCGGGGACGAGGCGGCGTCCACGACGCCCTCTCGAGATTAACTCATCGTCTCGGATACTTCGGCCTTCTCTATCCGGGCGGGGGAGACATCAACCGCACCCCCTTGAGACAAATCCAGGATCTCGACTGTCCCGTCATCGGTTTCGCCGGTGGCAGGTGCCTACTGTACGAGCTCCTGCACGAACGCGTCCAGATCGAAACCCCACATCATGTCGAGATCGTTCAAGTGAGTCAGGCCGTCGGCCACCTCATCCACCACACCCTCCATCGCCTCGATCTGACGTACTCACGTTATCTGCCTCAGACCCCTCCCCTTCTGTATACAGGGAGTCATTCACTTGGGCAGGTACAGCTAGTGCAAGCGACTGGCGTTGCCAGGTGACGTTTTGCGTGGGTAGCCCAGAAAGTTGCCTCGTTAGTACTCGTACTGACGTTAGGGGGTAGTTTGGTGCAAGGCCAATGTACACGCACTCCTGTGCCTTCGCCTGTGATTGTTCCTCTTCACCGTGCAGTAGCCAGAGTTGAGGAAAGGTAGCGGTACTACGGGGGGGGCTACCATGCCACATCTTGTTAATCGAATTTCTCTTTGGGTTAGCTGTCGTTGCTGTGCGGGTCAAGGTGTCACACGCGCGGTGGGACGCGTCCCCTCACAACGACGCAGTGGCCGGGGGTTTCGCGCGGGAAAAAACTCACTTTTTTTTTTGTTTTTTTTATCCTCCGGCGGATTGGTAAAAATAAAGCATAAGCTCACCACACTTCCACGTTCCCAATTTCGTGTCGTGTGTCAATTTAGCCCAGTTGGGCACGTTGACCCGACCTGACCCCCGAGAGGAGCAGGTGCGGTGGAGATAGCCACCCGGGGAAGTCATCTCTCCCGGGTAGTGTGGGACTTGCTCGCGCTCACCCACTAACAAAAACCAAGGCTATGAGGCCTTCCCGCCGGACTCGGACCAGTTACGGTCCACCCTACCCGTTGGGGCGTTGGTCCTCACGAGGCTGCGTTCGGCCTGCCATAGCGGCCACCTCAATCAAACCTAGGGCGCGCTCTGCTACTCGGTTGAATTGGGAACTCTCGGCCGTCGCAAACTCCTGCTTGATCGCTCGTGATCTACACAGGTCTCCAGACATCCCCCCGCGGAATTCAAAATTCATATATGGACGATTACCACCGTAGAAGGGGCACCGTCTACACGAGAATCCGCGAGGAAGTCTGCGGTGTCCGACGTGTGGCGCATAACGTGCACTCACGTATACCGTGAAAGACCGCCGCTCGAGATGAGAGAATACTGATTTTCCCAAGAGACTGTACCATCTTCGGTCAACCTCCTCCTTGCCAAGCCGACTTTGAATCCCCGGAACCATCACTGCATTCGCCTGTCTCTTCGGCCTGGAAAGCTGAGGCCTGCACAGTACCTTTTTCTTTATCTTCGTCCATTGCCCCAACCTCGCTCGTCATTGACATGACAGCATCATCGTTCAATGAGGGGCAGGCATCAGCATGGTGCTCCCAGTCCTTGGCATCGGCTGCATAGCGTCGCCTTGCAGTCGCTCGTCCTATGGCTCTTCTTGCCACACCTATGACACTTGCCCACTGGGGTACTTCCACTGGTGTCTTAGGCTCTGCTGCCATTACCACCAGCAGGAGCGGCCGAGTCACCACCATCCTCGTTGGTGCCTCTATCGTATCGTCCGTCCCGTCCCCGACGTCCGCTGTTTTATCCGCCACTGCCTCTACCGTTCTCACGACCACTGCCACCGCCGCCGCCGTACATAGCATAGCCTGCGCGGCCAGCGTTGAACCCCGTCCTCCCGTTTCCAGGACGTCGGTAACCCGTTCTTGAATGGCCTTGATGATGTCATCGCGGCCGATGTTGTCACGACATGCCAGGTTCCGTGCCTCCATCTCGTATTCAGCCGGCAGAGCGTCAATATATATGATGTGCAGCATGTGGTCGTCCAGTGACAGTCCGGCTGTGCGTATCTCTGCGGCAAGATCCTCGATCCTACCCAGCTCTTCGAGTGGGTTGTTCCCCGGCGCTAACTTAGCCCTACTAAGGCGTCTAGAGAGGTCGGATTTATCCCCCGTCGTTTCAGGGTCGTACCACGCAAGGAGAAAGTTCCGCGCTTGCCTCGGCGAGGTACACCTGTGCAGCATATTCTAATCACAACTTCCCTTGAGGGTTGTCGACAGGAACGCCCACGCCAGTAAACGCAAGTGCACACTTTTGCGGCTACACCTTATTGGTAAGTACCGAGTTTGCTGTGTCCAGTTCCCCTACGGGAATGTACTGCGATGGACCCGACACGAAAGTAGACAAGAAAACAACTCCTTTGGCGTAATGCCGAGCGTCTCTTGTCCAGGGGTTGAAGGCAGGTTTCAGCCCACTAAGCGATGGTGCAGCAGTGTCTATAACTGCCAAATGGCGCGAGAGAGGCAGGTCGAATCTACTCCCCAACTCATCACAAAGGTATGCACCCTATTCTCCAGTCCTCCCAGGCTGTGCTGGCTGACCTCACGGTGAGCCGACCTCGACAGGCAACCTAGTTCCTCCGCGGTCCGTTGCTCCCAAAGTCCGCGAGGCGCCCTCACGCAGTTTGTTGTGATGTTCTGCTGCAATATCCCTTGTCATGCCTACAGCAGCAACAGGGGTCTTTCTTTCAGCAGTGGGTGTTGCCACGCGCGGGGATCTGCCCCAAAGCAGCGCTGCCCTCAGTGCTGACGGACACCGATCGACTGTTGTTCTTCATCAACTAGACCATCATTTTATCCCTCGTGGCGTTCATCAACACCTGACTGTGGTCCAACGCTAGTTAGACCTCGCGTTTCAGCTCAAGAATTTCACGCCAAGAATCGTGTTCCACGTGGGCCAACCTTTCCCATGACATCACTGACGTCCGGGACCAGACGTCAACGTTCAAGCACTAGTGAGTTCGTAGAATCCAAGCATGGATGCCTTGACCACCACGTGGTCTCTTGAGGTTTTGATAGCCGTTGTATTAGAGGACAGAGAAGAAGAGAGAGAGAGCGGAGCCGGGCGAAGGTCGGAGCTCGGAGCGGAGCTTGGAGTGCTCCACCTCTCGTCATGAGCGCACGACAAAATTCATACTTACGCCTGCGAACATATACGCAATCCTCGACAACTTGCAACCGTCACGGATGGAACAATCCAAACGAACATATACGTATGTTATGTTGTATATATATTTAGATAAACAAGTGCGCTATATCTAGTACATACTTACGTAGTAGGAAGAGGACAGCAGTACAGGATGGCTGTTTCGAAAGCGGGCAATAGTAAGGGCAGACTGAGATTAACAATGAAAATCGAAATTCGGGATCCGTTACCAGATATAGTAAAATCAGTCTATAACCCACCCATTCTCATCGAAGAAATCCATTCTGGATCAGCTTTCCTGTTTGGTACTGAGTATTTGTAATTTCGTGTACCAATAAATAATTACAATATTACGATGAGTAGATAGCGGTATCATGGTATGTATGTGTAACAACGTACACGGTGTGGGGTTGAGAAGGGATACGGCCAAGGAGGAGTCAGGACGGTTGGGGAGACCCTCTCCCGGGTACGACCTCAAGCAGTATTGGGCAGCTGCGCACCGCATAATCTTTTCCGCGTTGCAGTCAAACCCGGAAAATTACTGGAACAGTGGAATGTCGTTCGATGCTTTTCGTTAAAATGATTCGACGGGAGAGAACCTGTCTCCTGCCGCAACAGTATCGAGTTGGTAGATGCAGGAGGTGGCGGAAGTTACAGGGGAATTAGGAAAGAGCAGATAGAAGCAATTGCAGTAAAATAAGATATTCATAAGGGAGGTTACATTTGTTTTTGGTCTAGCCCTGTCAAGTACTCAGGTTTGAATTCCCTCCTATATGCGAATGATGTGCTTCTAAGCATTCTCAGATAGCAAATAAATAAGAATAAATGTGAAACAAGGTACCCGATGCCACATATAGAACGGCGGTGCCAACGTTTCATACCCGTACCACCGCAGCTGGAGCAGTAGGAGTGTGTGGTTTTTTTAATGCTTCGTGTAGCCTCTTACCCGCAATAGGCTCTGTGAAGGTAGCGCAGGGGTGTCGACGCTGGATAGACCACGCCGTTTGTAGTTCACGATTTTCGTACTACTGCTGGCAAATGGCACCCGAAAACAGCACGGACACGCAAGAGCTGTCTTGGACTTGAACATCCGACCTGTTCGTTGTGAAACACAAGGGAATAAGGTTGTCGATAGTATTGATGTACCCGATCTCTTGTTTATTTTTCCCCAGAGTGATATGTGTAACTCTAAGCACGATAGTGTTGGCGGTGTGCTCTCAGCCTTCCTCTGCGTTTTTTTAAACGTACCAGGTATATTTTTGCGTTGTTGGTGCTAGCGAGAGACGAGGTTCACCTTGAGGGACGAAGCTGCCTCATCGGGATCCCCGAGCCCGACTATGCTAGTGGGGACCTCGGGCGTGTGCTCGCGCCGTGCCCTGGTTGCTGGCTGGCTGGGAATGTTGTGCTCGTTTATTAGAGAAACGCTCAAAATACGTAAGCTGTGAGTGGGACCAGTTGAGTGGTCGATACTTGATTTTTGACAGTGTCCTGGCCAAGGATTTTGGTTGACAGTCTACCTTTGCCCCGTCAGACCCACGTTTAGCTCGTCAAACCCTAATCTAAAACATAAAAAATTTATATTTGGGATGTCTATGACAGCTGTCCGTCAAGGGCTAAATATGCCATCAACCGGCGTCTATGCTCACTCGTGGCGGTAATCATATTTTGTGCTCGATGCCAGTACCCAGGCTAGACCTCTTCTCCTTCGGCTGAAACGGGAGAGGCCGCAGCCTCCGCGGCTTTTGCCAGCTCATGGCGGCCAGTGTGTAAGAAATATGGGCTGGGGTGACCGGTCTCGTGCCCCGGCTTTGCGCGTGGGTTGAGGCTTGGGCATTGGAGAAGCAGGTGCCGGACTACCGAATCGGGCTACTTATAGTCTGAAAGCTCGAAGTTTCCGCAAAGATGTTGAAATTCGTAGGCTAGCATATGTTCGCGAATAAAGCGTCGCCAGCCTCTTCGGCTGCTGTGCACGCCGTGCGACCAGGTTCTGTGAGGCATGGAAGACGGGGTCTTTGGTCTCGACCGAGTCAGATGAGTCTACGCTGCGGGAGGAGCAGTACGGTGATGGGGGTACAAATGGTGCCTACGATTTCGCGTTATGTACACGCCGCAGGCAGTATTAAATGAAGCGTGGAATTTCGGTTATGTGGTGAAGGCGGTTTTGTTTCTCATGTAACCGCCAAGAACGAACTGAAGTTATGAGCGACGTGTGCGGCTTACGGCGAGGTACGACGACGACGTCGCGTTTCTCTTACACCTTCACCCAGCTCACCGCACGGAGTAGGTCAGCCTGCAATATGTTTCCTTGCCGACCCTCGAGGGTGTGATTCGTTTTGCCTATCCTCGTCGAGTCCCAATTGCCCCGCTGCCTCGACTGCAATGCCGGGGGGGCCTCGGGCGTGTTTGATGTACTACTGCTTTCTGCTGCAGATACTTACCACCGCTGTTGTGCTGTTCTGCTGGTGTTTCTCGCGCAGCTCCCCTCGTGGAGGAGGTCAGCCTGCGATATGTTTCGTTGCCGAACCTCGAGGGTGTGATTCGTTTTTTTTCTCTGCTCTATTTTTCTCTTCTTTCCTGTCCAGCTTCTGGACAACAAAGCCGTGGTCACAGGTGTCGTCGCTTTTCCCCCGGTAAGTGCCTTCACTCTGTTATCGCGCGGAGGGTCTATCATTCATAACGCTCGTCGACCATTCATCGAGTTTGGCTAACTCTCACTCTTGCGCTATCGGCTCGTCAAGCCTTTTAGCAAGAAATAAGTCCTTATGAGCACGATCACACACTCAGTGAGACTCGAATCCGGCTAAACTTTATTCAGGGGACATGATTCACCTACTATAAAGTCTCTACATCGAGGACGCCACTATACCTTTTTTCGCCGTATCCCACCGTGCTACCCTGGCTCGACTGCTGTGCCGCGGGCGGCCTCGGGTGTGCGTAATGTGCTACCTCTGCTCTTGCTGATGCTGTTACTGCCGCTAGGCGTTTTGTTTTTCTTCACATAACCGGCAAAAAGAAGACAAATCCTCGGCGTGCCCCACTGTGCTCCCCTGCCCTGACTGCTGTCCCGGGGCGGCCTCGGACGTGCGTGATGTACTGCTTGCTGCTTCTGTTGCCACTGCCGCTGCCGCCGCTACTTTGCTGCCGATGTTGTTGCTACTGCTGCTACTCCTGCTGCTGCTGCTGCTGCTGCTGCTGCTGCTACGTACCACCGCTGCTGTGTTGTGCTGTTCTGCTGCTGCTGCTGCTGTTCACGCAGCTCTCCTCATGCAGGAGGTCAGCCTGCGATATGTTTCGTTGCTTACCCTCGAGGGTGTGAGTATATATTGCTGTTGTTTTCTAACACACTTTTGATTTCCAGCTTTTGGACAAGTTGTGGTCACAGGTGCCGAGTTTCCCCCCCCCCTGTAAGAGGCAGTTACATAGTACTCCCATTGCTGTCTCTGGAAGTGGCCACACCGGAAATTAAACTAACTCATTGAAGCTGTCATCCATATGCAAGTCCGCCTCACAAACGGTTCTTAGTAGGATGCAGCTCACCCTTCATGCGACTCGCCGGACACCTCACGGCGCTTCGCGCTTGGTGCAAGCAATGTCTGCCTGGTCGGTGAAAACCCGACATGCTCCGTCCCGGCATTGTAGGGATGCGAGGGTCTATGGTCATACGACTACGGCCATGCATGAGATCGAGTACATCTCTCCTATCGAGTACACCCCCTGTAAGTACCTTCATTGTTATCGCGCAGAGGGTTCAGCATTCTCAACGCTCGTCGGTTACTCATCGAATTTCGCTAAACTCACGCTCTCGCGCTCTCGGCTCGTCAAGGATATAGGCAAGAAAAGTCCCTACCAGTACGAGCACGCACTCGGTCTCGAACATAAAACTTGACTTTGGTAGGGACGAGATTCACCTACGACAAAGTAACTCCATCGGCGACGCCAATATGCCTTTCTTCGCTGTGCCCCACGGTGCTCTCCAGCCTCGACTGCTGTGCTGAGGGCGACTTCGGGCGTGCGTGATGTGCTACTGCCTCTTCTGCTCCTACTACCGCTGCTTTGCTGCTGCAGCTCTGCTGCTGCTGCTGCTAGGTGCAGCTGCTGCTCACGCTGTCCCCCTCACGGACTAGGTCGGCCTGAAATATACTATTTTGCATTTCTTCCTCGTGCGCCGTCGGGCTTTCCTGCCCCGCCTGTTGTACCAGAGGTACCTTCGGGCGTGCATTATGTGATAATGCTACTGCTCCTGCCTCTGTTCTATCGCTGCGCTGATGCTGCTGCTATGTATGTGTTCCTGGTGTGCTGTTCTGCTGCTGCTGGTATGTCTACCATGTGGTTTTGCTGCTGACCACCGTGAGCATGGTTATCATGAAAGTCAACCTTCTCGGTTCTGGTTCCGCATCATGAATCTGAAAGACGGTTCTTTTTGCTTTGGAAGCTGTACGAGTACCGCAGTTGACATTTTTTTGGCTTCTCGGCGGAGGTCTCGTGCCAGCGTCGTTTTCGTATGAAATTCCCTGTACGCTATGCTGCAGCTGCTTGCTGCTGCTGAGCTTGCTGCACCAACGTAATCGCCGGCAATTCGTACTGTCGATTGCTTGGATCGACTGCTGCCCAACTAACTGGTTTGTATCCATCTGTATACGAAGTATACGGTATGGACGCCGAGCGTCTTGTACGTAGTACTTTGTAACGTTGTTTGCTGCTGTACAAACGAGTTTTGCGTTGTCGTGCGAGATGGTCGATGGCAATGTTTGTTTTCTTAAGTATGCAGCGTTTTCTTTCTCTTCGCTATGTTTTTTTATTTCACCCCTTGGGAGTACTGCCCCACTAACAGCCTTGAGTTGCTGTGCTGTAAGCCCTCAGCCATTCCGAGCATGCGTGGAGCAGCAGGCGGGCGTCAGCCCGCCGCGTCGAAGTCTCCTTTCTATGAAGAGGCGTTCTACGATAGAGGTTCACCCTGAATTGTCTGAGGCTCCTCACTCGAGCGGCTCCACACCTACTCGAAGACTAACTTTTGCAAAAGTTAAATTGCATCTCGATGAATAATCTCATGGCCCAAGCATACAATCACGTCATTTCTCGAAATAAGGTTGATATCCCGACGAGTTTGGGTTAAAGAGCCTCGTCACTCAGAAACTATTAGGTGGAAATGTGCTACGTACCTCTATCGTAGAACGTGTCCAAACATATGGGTACCTGGTATATATCTACAGAACGATTAAGCAGTTGACATCGGAACAACCTTTTCTGGAAAAAATACAAACACAGCACGCCCCCACGGTACACGACGCGAGCACGGCCGTGGTTATCCCCGTCAGAGACGGGAGCTGTTAAGGTCTTGATCCGTTGGGCTATTGGAAAACGGCTCATCGATCACCTGCCCAACCTAAGCCATATAACACTCTCCCCTCCTGGAATGGACCGGATATACGGCTCGACGTGCCACCAACACGCGGTTTCAACTTTTGGGGATCCAATGATTTTTTTTCAGATTCTTGACATGAGGAAATTCACTTTTCTACTTAAAAAAAAAATGATTTCATGGTGGACGTGGGATTCGAACTCACGGCCAACGACTCACGTCCTGCCGATGATGCCATATGGGAGGTCATAGTCCGTTGCGCTATTTGTGAAAGGTTAAGCGATCGCCTACTCGATCTAACCAGCATACCACTCTCCCCCCTTGGAGCCGACCGGATATACAGGTCGACTCGCCATATGTTAAGCTCTTAGTCCGTTGGGCTATTGGTAAAAGGTTAACCGATCGCCTACCCAACCTAAACACTGTAACACTCTCCCCCCCTGGAACAGACCAGATACACGGGTCGACGTGCCACCAATTACGCAGTTTCACTTTTTGGGGATCCAGAAGTATTTTTTTTAGATTCTTGACATAAGGAAATTCCCTTTTCTTGAAAAAGCGATTGTATGGTGGACGTGATATTCAAACTCACCGCCAATGACCCATGTCCTGCCGACGACGCCATATTTTAAGGTCATACTTCGTTGGGCTAAAAGGTTAACCGATCGCCTACCCAATCTAAGCCGTATAACACTGGGGCGAGCAAGATGAGGCGCGAACAAGAAACAGCGCACCGAATGGTAGACCTCGTTGCGACCTACAGCAGCTCGTAAACGACTAAAACAACAGATTTAAATAACACGTTTCGCTCGTTCACACCGGACATCAATCAGCTAAATATCGCTATGAGCTGGGCCAGCCGAAAATTGATACACCATCCGATGGTCGTGTCTCGTGGGCCACTGGGAATTAGGACTTGAAAATGGGAGGCGTTAACCCTGACAGAACACTGAATGTGCAACGAAACAATCATATGCAAAATATGACATGTTTACTATTGTACTTGATCTCGACGAGATACCGGCGGAAACTCGAAAAATATCAATTGTTCAACACATTATTCGTGCTAAAACGTTCGATCCCGATCGAGACCAAAAATGGTGAAGACTTAGCTGAGGACCCTACGAGAAGACCGATATTAGTTTCATCGCCCAATTCTCCTCCCATCAAGAAGAGATACTGCCAAAACACGATTTCCGCGCGTGAAGCAAAACGATATATGCTGGTTTCGCTGCGATGCCCCCCTCAGTTTTGCGAGTTTCGATCAGAAATGTTTACCTCGTATTTGCGCGGCATATGTAGACAAACGGAAACGAGTCCTTTTCTTCTACTCCGACAAGTTCCGGTCGCCTTTGTGTTTTTCCGGTTTTTTACATCGGCCATATCTCTCGAACAACAAAGGGGCTTGCTTTCCATTTGTAAGAGTAGTCGTAATGATATAGTATCAGGCAGTTTGTGGCGTGCATGCTGCTTCTATCTTTACTGCAGTAGTACATCTATCTGCGTAGTAGTTGTAGTGGTATGCATTAACGATAACAGGTTAGTACATCAACAGTAACAGTATAGTACATTAACAGGAACAGTATAGTACATTAACAGTAACAGTATAGTACATTAACGGTAACAGCATAGTACATTAACAGTAACAGTATCGTACATTAACAGTAACAGTATAGTACATTAACGGTAACAGTATAGTACATTAACAGTAACAGTATAGTACATTAACAGTAACAGTATAGTACATTAACAGTAACAGCATAGTACATTAACAGTGACAGTATAGTACATCAACACTAACAGTGTAGTACATTAACAGTAATAGTATATTCTTTTACCAGTAAAAGTATGGTACATCAACACTAACAGGATAGTACATCAACCGTAACAGTAGAGTACGTTAACAGTAACAGCAGTATCGTACATCAACAGTAACAGCATAGTACATTAACAGGAACAGTATGGTACATTAACAGTAACGGTATGGTAGTCACGCCCCCAACTCATGATACCGCTCACATGCTACGTCGCCGTTGTGTCGAAGTTTTAGTATTGCAGGAACAACACCACTAGTGGAAGGTATTGTAGTGTAATATTTATGCATGTTGCGTCTACCTGTACTGCATCCACGTAATACTGGTGGTGTATAGTAGAACTATAGCAGTCATGCCCCAACCCATGGCACTGCGTGGTTATGTGACCTTTCTATTTATTGTTTTACCATGAGGTTGTCTGCATATTGTATGAGCGTTTGGTCAGCAGTGGTACTTAGTAATACAGTAGTATAGTTAGTAGTCGTAGTAGAAGTAGTAGTAGTAGTATTAGTAGTAGTAGTAGTACTGTATTTAGTAGTAGTGTACCAGGCAGTATTTTGTAGAGTGTATGCTCCTTCTACCTGTACTACATCCGCGTAGTAGTGGTAGTGGTGTATAGTGACGGTATATATAGTAGTCAACCCCATGTTACCGCGAACATGTAGTAGTGTACTGTAGTATCCACCACTGAAGGAGTAGTACTTAGTTCCTGCCGACTACTATTAATAATTATTACTCTTTCTTTCGAGCAACACGCTAATCCATCTCTCCCGTTTCCGCCAAGAACAGATATACGGGTGTTACTTGTGACTCCTTCTTCGCCTTGCGACTCCCCAGGAATCTCACGTTACTCGCATCCCGGAGGGGCCCCCTGCATTACTTTGTACCAAATGGCCTTTTTTCCGGAATAGTTCACTTTTCTCGTTTGGCCGCGGGACTTTTCTCGTGCTTCATGCTGCGGGGCCCGCAAGTGGGCGGCGTGGACAGTAAGGTGCAAGCGTTGGCTCCGGCCGGGCTCCGTGGCACATGCTCTAGGTGGTCAAAGTCACGTGACCCAGTCAGCAACTCAGGGGACGGGGTCCCACTTCCGAAAAGCCATTTAGGGGCTTGGAAACCTACCGGATCTTCGTCTTTTTAGCTTCAAAGATTTTGTTCTTCTCGCTTCTTGCTGCAACTGCAACAGCACGCAGCAGTGCTTCTCGAGCTCATGCTGCTCGAGCTGCAGCAGTAAAACAACAACAACAACAACAACACGCGTACTAGTGCAGCTCGAGTCGAGTGTTGCTCGAGTGTCGCTGGGTGTTGCTGCCCTGCTGCTGAGTGCTCGTATTTCTCTGGCTGCTTGGCCGTGTCGTGTTCGTGTTCGTCTCGCGCTCGTTGCGCTTGGGCAATCGAGTGATCGTTGTCTCCTGTCTTTTTTTTTCGCGGTGCAATAATAGACTTGGAAACCTACTCATGCTCGTGCGCTCGAGTGCTGCACGAGCAGTACGCAGCAGTACAAGAACGGCGACAACAGGCGTACGAGTGCTGCTCGAATCGAATGTTGCCCGATTGCTACCGAGTGTTGCTACTGTTCGTAGAGTCCAAGCCTGGATGCCTCTGACCACCACGTGGTCTGATGAAATTCTTTAAAGTCGTTGTATTAGAGGACAGAGGAGGGGAGAGAGAGCAGAGCCTAGCTCGTAGCTCGGAGCAAAGAACGGAGTGCTCAAACTCACCTCATGAACACACGGCATAACTCATAATAACGCCTGCGAAGATATACCCAACCCTCTACAACTTGTAACCGTCGCTGCTGGACCGATCCAAACCAACACCCTCCCTGGTTCTTCACAGCACTGACGAGACCGAAAAGACATTCGAGACTCGCTAGGAGCTAAGAACAGCCAACGACAGTCCCGCAGGAGGAAACCCGTCCACCGGGTCATACCCCCCTGTATAACACATGTACTCCAAACCATTGCAATTAAAACAACGGCCGCATTCCAAACGATGACCACGGTCAGAAAATAAAATGCCAAGCGGTGCCCTATTCCCCCGTGCCCCTCAAAGTAACGCAGGGTTGGCGACATGACAAATTGTTCCTCGCATCACTCAAACATGGTACTCATCGAATAATGCTCATACCCCTTTATTCACCCTCCAAAGGCAGATTCAACAAGAACCTACGATGAGACTTAAAAAGGGTCGCAGCAAGGGATTTCGTCAAAATATCCGCGTGGTGCTCTTCCGAAGCTACGAACTGAAAGTCGTTATTCTTAGCACGAAGTAGCTCTCTGACAAAATGAAAACGCACGTCGATATGCTAACCCCGAGCAGAACTCAGAGGGTTCACAGCCTTTGCTGTGGCCCCCGGGCTATCCTCGAAAACCCGGACACAAGATCCACAAAGTTCTGGTCAAATAAACGACCACACCGCGCCCGTAAACAAAGCTTCCTTCACCTCTTCACCCAAGGCGACATACGCTGCTTCTCCTGTCGACAACGTAACACCTCTGCTTGCTACTTGCCCAACGGACGGCCGCACCCCCTGGGGTAATTACCGTCCCCGATACCGAGCGCCTATCGTTCGACTTATCCGCATAATCAGCATCATTATACGCACTCAAATCCAATCTCGAGCCCCGCACAAAAGGCAATCCCATAAACCTGGTCCCGTGGAGATAAGCCATAATCTTCAAAACTGCCTTCCAGTGCCTCTCCGTTGGGTTGTGGGAGTGACGCGCCACAGCACGCACAGCGTTCGAGATGTCCGGCCTCGTCATGGTCGACGGCCACATCAAGCTGCCCACAGCCTCCCTGTACGGCTAGTCTCCTCCACGTTCTCCCTCCTCTCTCGGACCTAGTTTCACACCAGGGGTCGCGGAGATGTCAGAGGATGAGTTAATACCAAAACGATTCAGAATGCTCTCAATGAATGCAGTCTGCGTAATCTCCAATGTCTCCAGTTCCCACTCGCGTTTGAAAGCACAACCAGTGTACCAAGTCAATTCGCCGAGGATGTTCGTGGGAAATTTCATAGGTAGTGGCATGGAAATCTCTGCATGTCTGATGCGATCCTGCGATCACCATGTCATCTACACGAACGGCCATGATCAGTTCTACCTTGCCGTCCACAACCATGCGAAACACACACGGGTCAGACCTACACTGCTCCATCCCGTACTCTACCACGGTCTCTACCAATTATCCGGCCCACTGCCGTCCGCTCTGCTTAAGATCATACAATGATCTGTTTAGGCGGACGATCTCTCCTGACATGTCACCACACCCGCCGGGTAGTTTCATGTATATCTCGTCGAGTTTCGCGCGAAGCTTGTGCAGCGTCTAGATGAAAAATCTTCAGACCATGTTCATTTGCAATAGCCACCGGAATGTTAAGTGACGCTGACGAGTGAGTTGGTGCAACCGTTTGATAATAATCTGCATCTTGTATCTGGCTAACACCCTTAGCCAGACGTCTGGCCTTTGTCTCTACTGTCAGGCCATCCTTGTCCGTCTTGTAGGTAAACACCTACTTCGCACCTACAGGTGTCCGCCCTTTTGGCGGTGTTGCGGCTTCGTACGTACCGGTCGTTTTGTGACCGTCCAACTCAATTTTCATGGCCTCGTGCTACGCCGCTTTGTATTGAGAACGCTCTACATCTGCTACGGACTGTGGGGGCGGTTCCACGTCTTCCGGGAAACCACTCGGCATGCACACGCTCAACTTCCCTTTGTTCTCCACAGCAGGTCCTCCGGCCATCAAAGCCACTGCGTCCTCCGTCGTCCAGGACGTACGATTCAGCATACTCCCGGGCTTCGTCCACGACTCGTACGCTGCCGCAAGCAGCGCGTCTGCGGCTCCTTCATCCATCCTTACCTGGTGCACAGTAGGTTCACAATCCAGGCGTTGGCTAGGACCGCGGGAGATCGTCACCGTCCCCTTGGTCGGTGTCGGAGGCTGATGTTGCGCCCGGGTCGCCTCCGGCTCTCCCTGCCGGGACCGAGGAGGCGTCCACGGCTCCCCCTTGAGACGAATCCATCGTCTCGGCTGTTTCGGCCCTCCTTTCCGAGACCGAGGAGGCGTCCACGGTGCCCCCTTGAGACGAACCCATCGTCTCGGGTTTCGCCTGTGACTTGTTTTCCCTCATCACCTTGCAGTAGCCAGGCTTGAGGAAGGGTAGTAGTACTACCGGGGGGGGGCTACCATGCCACATCTCATGCGGCGACTTGCTCTCTGGGTTAGCTGTTGTTGCTGTGCGGTTCAAGGCGTCACACGCCCAGTGGGACACTTTCGCCCACAACGACGTAATGGCCGAGAGGTTCGCGCCAGGAAAACGCTCTTGAGCCTGGATTCGGCCAGCCATTGCGGCCGTCTCAATCAAACCTAGCGCGCGCTCTGCTACTCCATTGAAATGGGGATTGTCGGCCGTCGTAAATTCCAGGGCTTTTCGCGGGTCAGGTTAAATCTCACGGGTCGGGTCGACCCGACCCGACCCGCGAGATTTTGAAAGCCTCTTGACCCGACCCGACCCGACCTGTGAGATTTCAACACCTCCTGACCCGACCCGACCTGACCCGTGAGATATGAAAATGTCCTGACCCGACCCGACCTGACCCGTGAGATATGAAAATGTCCTGACCCGACTCGACCCGACCCGCGAGATTTCAAAACTTCCTGACCCACCCCGACCCGACCCTGCACCTTCGGATTGACCCGTGACACACGGGTTTCATGCGGGTCGGGTCACCTTGACCCGCGAGACTGTTTATGTTGACCCGCAGGTCCGACCTGCGGATCCGGCCCGTGGGCAACACTTCAAAACATTTTAATACTAATTTTTTGTTGCCCACAAGCGATATGTGGCCTGGCTGCAGTGGGTGTAAATGGATGCAGGCATGTGTATATGGATTTTGACAGTGTTAAATGTTTGAATAGGATACCAAAGGAGTATTTTTGAGTATTTGTGCGAGACAAGCCTTCGGGTAAGAGAGCGGGAAGTGTTTTGAGTGTCGGATCCGCGGGCCGGATGCGACGATCCGACCCGCGGGTCAGCAGAAAATAACTCGCGGGTCACGCTGGCCCGACCCGCGAGTGACCCGTTTCTCGCGGGTCATGACGTGCCCCGACCCATGAGCTTTTCATCACCTCTTGACCCGACCCGACCCGACCCGATCCGACCCGCGAGATTTGAAAAACTCTTGACCCGACCCGACCCGACCTGTGAAATTTGAAAACCTCTTGACCCGACCCCACCCGATCCGTGAGGTTTTGAACACTTCCTGACCCGACCCAACCCGACCCGTGACATTTTGAACACCCCGTGACCCGACCCGCGGGTCGGGTCATGACCCGCGAAAAGCTCTGGTGAATTTCTGCTTGATCTACACAGGTCGCCAAACTTTATCCCGCGGAATTCACCACCCCCATCAAATCGGACGATTACCACCGTAGAAGAGACTCCGTCTGCACGAAAATCCGCAAGGAACTGCTCGCACATTTCCGCGGCGTCCGACTTGTGGCGCATAAAGTACAACCACATATACCGTGAAAAATCGTCGCGCACGATGAGAGTATGCCGCTTCCGCCCGAGAGACTCTACCACCTTTGGTCCACTCAAATCCACAAAAACCCTCCCGAGCTTCATATCTGCTCGTGTGTGTGTAGACTGCTTGATACCTTGTGGAGACCCTTCACCATGGAGCACCATTTGCACTCCAGCAGCTCTCCCTCGAGGACAATCCCCTGCTGCTCCGCGGTCTTGCGAAGTAGCACCTCGTGGGAGTGTCCAGCCGCGCAGTGGAAATGGTTGATGTTTATCGCAGACATGTTGGGCAGTTGCCCCGGGGCGAGTACAGCACACGCTTTTTCCTCACAACTGCCGTCGACCCGGTACCCGTACCGGCTGTAGAGGGCTCACTCAACGGAAACACGATCGAACGCTCTGACTCGAGCCTGACTACAACCCTTGGACGCCCTTCGAAAGTATGGATGTTTTTGACGAGAGTGGGCAGGGAAAATAGGTGATGGCGGACATCCGGCACGTGCGCAACGTTTGTAAGCAGCACTTGCACGGGATCGTTTCCGGACCGAAAGAGAACGCTCACGTCACCGAAACCTTCGATCGCTCGAGTGGATCCGTCAGCGATTCGGAGAGTCAAGTTGTATTCTCTATAGTTTATCGTGCAGTCTGCGGAGGGCGTCATGTGAGTAGACGCACCACTATCGCATATCCAGGCATCGTCTCCTACCTGCCAAGCAGACCCCCCTTCCCCCCAACCATCGTTGCACTTGTCTGCTTCTTCGGCCTTGAAGACTGGACCGTACTTTTTTCTTGGTCGTCGTCCCTTGCCCCATCCTCGCTCGTCTCCGCCATGACAGCTTCTTCTTTCGATGAGGGGCAGACATCAGCAGCGTGCCCCCGCCCGTTGCATCAAATGCATCGCTCCATGGACGTGGGACAGGCATCAGCAGAGTTCCCGCGTCCTTGGCATCGGCTGCATAGCTTCGCCGTGCACTCGATATTTCAATGGCCATTCATCCCACACCTATGACACTTGCCCACTGGAGTACTTCCGCTGGCGGCTTTGGCGCTGCTGCCATCGCCACCTGCAGCCGCGGCCGAGCCACCACCGTCCTCGTTGGCGCCTCTACCGCCTCGTCCGTGACCTCGTCGTCCACCTTTTTCTCTGCTATTTCCTCCACCTACCCCGCGACCATCGCCGCCGGCGCCGCCTCCGGTGTACAAAGCATGGCCTGCGTGGCCAGCGTTAGACCCCTTCTTCTTGTTTCCAGAAAGTCGGTGATGCCGTTCTCGAACAGCCTTGATGATGTCATCACGGGCGATGCTGTCACGTGATGCCAGGTTCCGAGCCTCCACCTCGTATTCGGCAGGCAGATCGTCAATAAAGATGGTGTACAGCATGTGGTCGTCGATTGACATTCCTACTGTGCCCATTTCCGCGGCAATCCTCGATCCTGCCCGTCTCCTCGAGCGGGTTGCTCCCCGGTGCCATCTAAAACTGATAAGGCGTCTACATAGGTCTGATTTGGCCCCCGTCGTCTGAGGGCCGTACCACGCAAGGAGAGCGTCCCACGCTTGCCTCGGCGAGGTAAACCGGTGCAAAATACTCTTATTGCTCTTGCGTTTGAGAGCTGTCGATAGGAAATTCCACGCCAGTGTATGTTTGTGCACACTTTCGCAGCTAAACCCCGTAGCGACAAGCATCGAGTTTCCTGTGTCGAATTCCCCTACGGGAATGTACTGAGGTGGATCCGACACGAAAGCAGACAAGAAACCAGATCCTTTGGCGTAATACCGAGCGTCTCTTGTCCAGGGGTTAAAATCAGATTTCAGCCCACTAAACGATGGCACAGAAGTGTGTTTCAAGGCCAAATGGCGCGGTAGAGGCAGATCAAATCCACCACTCAACTCACCGCTAGGGTATGCACCCCATCCTTCTGTCCTCCCATACTTGTCTGGCTGACCCCTCGGTTGGCCAACTTCGGCAGGCAGCGCAGTTCCTCCGCGTCCAGTTGCTCCCAAATCTGGCCAGGCGCCCTCGCACAAATTTGTCTCTTGTTCTGCGACTATATCCCGTGCCATGCCTACAGCAGCAGCGGGGATCTCTCTCACAGCATTGGGTACTGCCCCTTCTGGGCTCTCCCCTACAGCAGCGCTACCCTCAACGCTGCCGGACTCCGATCGGCCGTTGTTCCTCGTGAACTCGGCCATCATTTCCCTCATGGCGTTCAGCACCGACGCCTCAATGTTCTCCATCGCCAGCTTGACCTTGCGTCTCAGCTGTTCAACTTCACTCAGAGAATCTTGCTCTTCTTGAGCTGATCACTTCGAAGGCATCGTGGGCTTCTGATACCAGACCTCAAACGTTCAAGCCACTAGTGCGTTGGTAGAGTCCAAGCCTGGATGCCCGTCACCACCACGTGGTCTGATGAGATTTTTTTTAGTCGTTGTATTATAGGACAGAGGAGAGGAGAGAGAGCGGAGCCTAGCTCGTAGCTCTGTTCAGAGAACTGAGTGCTCAAACTCTCCCCATGAACACACGGCAAAGTTAATAATAACGCCTGCGAAGATATACGCAATCCTCTACAAGTTGTAACCGTCGCTGCTGGAACGATCCAAACGAACAACTGCTGCTGCTGAGTGCTCGTATGCTCATGACTGCTTGGCCACAAGACGTGAGAAAAGGCTGAATGTATTCACCACGTACATACCTGGTAGCTTTTTTGTAGTATATCGGTGCGATTAATCAGTTACCGGATCTTTGTACCACGTATTGCGTTGCGTTTAATAATAAATAGCCGAGTGTCCACTGCCCTTTGTACAATGGGCCCGTGTCACACGGTTTGCTTATTATTCTGCTACTCCTGTTGTTGCTGCCGCTAATGCTACACACAATCACGGTATAGCTGCTACTGTTGCTGGCACAGGTTGCTTGCTGCTACGTACCCATATTTTATTTTTCCCCGTGCCACGCGGTCGCTTATCTTGCTGCTTCTATTGAAACAGTTTGGTATTACTATTGCCGCTGCGCTGCACACTGTTGCGCACAAACACGGTATAGCTGCTACTACTACTGTATCAATGTTGCAGCTGTCCCCTTTTCTTGCTGCTACCCGAAGTAACTTTTTGCTCATGTCACACGGTGGCTAATCTTGGTGCTCGTGCTGATGACGCTGCTGCTGCACACTGTCACGGTATGGCTACTACTGTTGTTGCTGGCAAAGGTTGCTTTCCTTGCTGCTACTCTTCTTAGTTTTTTGTGTCCGTGCGACTGATGCTTTTATCACACCCTGGCTATTTCGTGCACCAGTATATTTCGTACCGGCTGTCCATCAACGCAGTTTCGAGCTTGATTTGTTTTTATTGCTTCTTCGATCTCCCCGACGAAACGTGTGCAGTTCATGTAGATCATGTAGCTCCCACCCGGTGAAGATGTAGAGATCACACAGACCAAGATCCCACTCAGGTACACACCTGCCAAATGTTACAGATCATACAGATCATACAGATCATACAGATCCTGCAGGTCACGCAACTCCACCGATGAACTTGTGCAGATCATGCAGATCGTACAGACCCCATCCCGGTCAAGATCGACATATCATATAGATCACATATTTCCCGCTCAGGTAGGTCATACAGATCCCGCAGACCACACATATGAACATATCACACAGATCAAGTTCCCACTCAGGTACACACATGTGAATATCTACCTCATACCGAGCCCATCCCGGCTTATCATGATGTAAAAATTATGAAGTATCCAGATTTGAAAACCCTGCAGATCATACCGAAATCCTGCAAGTTCGCACTCAGGTACACACGTATGAAGTATCTACCTCATCATACAGATACCACCCAGTAAATATGTACAGATCACACACATCAACACCCCACACCTGCCAAATATTGCAGATCCTGTGAGTCACACAACTCCTGCAGGTCATGCAAACCCACCGATAAACATGTGCAGACCATGCAGATCATACATACTCCATCCCGGTGAAGATGCACAGATCATACAGATTACACAAATTACACTCAGATCAGGCAGATCATACAGATCCTGCAGATCACACATGTGTACAAATCATACAGATCCTGCACATTACACATAAGCACAGACCACACAGACCAGCTTCCCACTCAGGTACAAACGGGAGAATATCTACCTCATACAAACCCCATCTCGGCTAAACATGATGTAAACAAGTATAAAGCATTCAGATTTCACAGATCCTTCAGATCATAAAGACATCCTGCAAGTCCCCACTCGGGTACATACATACCCCATCCCGGCTACACATGCTGAAAGCAAGTGTGAAGTATCTAGATTCAATAGATCATCCAGATCATCCAGAAATCCACCAGATCATACAGATCCTGCAAATCGTACAGACGGCATCCAGGTTACGATGTATAGATCATACAGATCATATAGATCTCACCAGGTAAAGATGTACAGATCACACAGATCCCACTCAAGTACACACCTGCGAAATATCCACCTCATACAGACCCCATCCAGGCTCAACATGCTGCAAACGAGTGTGAAATATCCAGATTTTACAGATCCTCCAGATCACATAGAAATACCTCAGATAGCACAGATCCTGCAGACCATGCAGATCCTGCAGATCATGCAGATCCACTGATAAAAATGTACATATCATGCAGATCGTACGTACCCTATTTCGGTGTACAGATCATACAGATCACACAGATTCCACTCAGATAGAGAATACGGATCCTGCAGATCAATGACGCCTACCGATAAACATGTTTAGATCATACAGATCGTACAGACACCATCTCACTTAAGATGTAAAGATCAGGCAGATCGGACAGGACCCATCCCGGTCGAAATGTACTAACTGTACAGATCACACAGATTCTACTCAGATTCACATCTATGAAAATTGTATCCACACAGATCCCCTTCAGGCTAAACATGTACATGTCATTGAGATCAACCGGATCCCACCTGGCACACAAGTGCAAATGACACGGAACGTACATGTCTCCCCAATCAAACTAGCTGGAGTGTGCAGATAATAGATCCTTCAGATCATTCGTGCAGATCCTCCATATCATGCACACATGACATTTAGATTCTCCCACTCGGCACGCAAGTGCAATGATAAAGAACAAGCAGATCTCACTGCCACAAAAAGGGTGATAAATCCACATTATACGAATCTTGCAGATAGTACAGATCCTTCAGATCATGCAGACCCACCCACGCTAAGCTACTCATAAGTTTATCATGGTACATGTATGTTGGATCAACACGTGTAGTTCATGCAGATCGTGACAGACTCCACGCGGTAGAGGTGTTCAGATCATCAAGAATCACACGTATATTGATTATACAGATCCCACCCAGGCGACACATACCTGAATGATAATAATCCCGTCAATTCTTGTGAGTGCGACGCTTTCCTTTGAGCTATACAGTAGTCCATACCTCCCATACGCCAAGGCATGCGAGATCATCCAAGACTAGACTATTAATACTGCTAGTAACTGTTCGCTTTAGGCAATAGTACGGTACTACTGTAACCCATGACTCATTTTACTCCGATGTCATTTTTACTCAAACCAAAGGTTCAAAAAGGCGTCTCTCTTCTCGACTTGCGACACCCCCTGGATTTCATGCCACCCACACCCCGAAGGGGAACCTTGTTACTTTGTACCAAACGGCCGTTTTGTCCGGAATAGTTCAGTTTTCACGTTTGCCCGCGGGTCTTTTCTCGTGTTTCCTGCTGCGGGGCCCGCAGGGGGGCGGCGTGGACAGTACGGTGCAAGCGTTGGCTCCGGCTGGGCTCCGTGGCACATGCTCTAGGTGGTCAAAGTCACGTGACCCAGCAAGAAATTCAGGGGATGGGGTCCCACTTCCAAAAAGCCACCCAGGGGCTAGGAAACCTACCGGATCTTCGCCTTTTTAGCTGCAAAGGATGTGTTATTCTCGCTTCTTGCTGCAACTGCAACAGCATACAGTGCTTCTCGAGCTCGTGCTGCTCGGGCATTCGATGCTCGAGCAGTACGCAGCAATAAAACAACAGCAACAACAAGCATACGCGTGCTGCTCGAGTCGAGTGTTGCTCGAGTGCCGCTGGGGGGTGCTGCTGCTGCTGCTGCTGAGTGCTGTAGTGCCCGTGACTACTTGGCCACGCTGTGCTCGTGTTTATCTCGTACTCGTTGCGCTTGAGCAATCGAGTGATCGTGGTTCCGTGTGTTTTGTTTTGCGGTGCAATAGGCTTGGAAACCCACTCACGCTCGTGCGTTTGAGCGCTGCTCGAGCAGTGCGCAGCAGTACGCAGCAGTACAAGAACAGCAACGACAAGCGTACGAGTGCTGCTCGAATGTAGTGTTGTCCGAGTGCTGCTGAGTGTTGCTGCTGCTACTGCTGCTGCTGCTGAGCGCTCGTGTGCTCGTGACTTCTTGGCCACAAGACGTGAGAACACGTTGTATCCACCACGTGCATACCTGGTAGATTTTTGAGTATCTCGGTGCAATTCATCATTTACCGGATATTTGTACAGGTATCGCGTTGGGTGTAATACTGTCGAGTTCATGCTTGAGCAGTACGCAGCCGTACAACAACAGCAACAACAGACGTACAAGTGCTGCTCGAGTCGAGTGTTGCTCGAGTGCCCCTGGGTACTCTTGCTGCTGCTGCTGCCGCTGAGTGCTCGTGTGCCCGTGACTGCTTGGCCACGCCGTGCTCGTGTTCGTGCTCGTTGCGCTTGAGTAATCGAGTGATCGTAGTCCGGTGTCCTCTGTTTTTGCGGTGCAATAGGCTTGGAAACCGACTCGTGCTCGTGTGCTCGAGTGCTGCTCGAGCAGTACGCAGCGCTACGCAGCAGTACAAGAACGGCAACGACAAGCGTACGAGCGCTGCTCTATTCGAGTGTTGTTCGAGTACTGCTGAGCGTTGATGCTGACGCTGACGCTCGTGCTGCTGCTGCTGCTGCTGCTGCTGCTGCTGCTGCTGCTGCTGCCGCTGAATGCTCGTGCGCTCGTGACTGCTTGGCCGCAAGACGTGAGAACACGCTGCATCCACTATATACGTACCTGGTATATTTTTTTTGTATCTCGGTGCGATTCATCATTTATCGGATCTTTGTACCACGTATTGCGTTGCGTGTAATACTGTCGAGCATGGTACGCGGAAGTAAAACAACAGCAACAACAGGCGTACGAGTGCTGCTCAAGTCGGTGTTGCTCGAGTGCCGCTGGGTGCTGCTGCTGCTGCTGCTGCTGTTGCTGAGTGCTCGAGTGCCTGTGACTGCTTGGCCACGCCGTACTCGTGTTTGTCTCGTGCTCGTTGCGCTTGAGCAATCGAGGGATCGTGGTCCCATGTCTTTTTTTTGCGGGGCAATAGGCTTGGAAACCTCCTCATGCTCGTGCGCTCGAGTGCTGCTCGAGCAGTACGCAGCAGCTAAAGAACAGCAACAGGCATACGAGTGCTGCTCGAATCGAGCGTTGCTGGAGTGCTGCTGATTGCTGCTGCTGCTGATGCTGCTGATGCTGCTGCTGCTGCTGCTGCGAGTGCTCGTGTGCTCGTGACTGCTTGGCTGCAAGACGTGAGAACACGCTGTATCCACCACGTACATAACTGGTAGTTTTTTTTTGTATCTCGCTGCGATCCATAATTTTTTATTGGATTTTTTTTTGTACCACGTGTTGCGTTGCGTGCAACACTACGGTAGCCGATTATTCACTGCCCTTTGTACAACGTGCCGGTGCCACGCGGTTTGCATATTACTCCGCTACTCCTATTGTTGTTGCAGCTACTGCTACTACACACGATCGCGGTATAGCTGCCACTGCTGTTGCTGGCACAGGGTGCTTTTCTTGCTGCTGCTGACTTTTTTTATTTTTGCCCGTGCCACGCGGTTGCACATCTTGCTGCTCCTGTTGCTGCTACACACTGCTGCGCACAATTACGGTATGACTGCTACTACCACTGTTGCTCCTGGAGCCTTTTCTTGCTGCTACCCAAAGTTTTTTTTGCCCGTGTCACACGGTGGCTTATCTTGGTGCTGCTGCTGATGCCGCTGCTGCTTCGCCATCACGGTATATAGCCACTGCTGTTGATGCTGCTGGCGCAGATTACTTTCCTTGCTGCTACCCTTAATTTGTTTGCGTCTGTTCGATTGATGAAGTACATCACACCCTGGCTATTTCGTGTGCCAGTATACTTTGCACCGGGTGTTAAATGGAGAAGGTTAGCAATTGAAAAGGGACCCCGCCAATTGGGTTGCGCGTGTATAGGATTGTCCTTCAACTCTTTTTCGAACTTAATTTTTGTTTTGATAGATTATTTGATCTTCCGGACGAAACATGTGCAGTTCATGCAGATCATACAGATCTCCCTTTTGGTGAAGATGTACATATCACACATACCAAGATCCCACTCAGGTACATACATGCCGAACACTACAGATCCTGCAGATAATACAGATCACGCAGATCCTGCAGGTCGTGCAAACCCACCGATATTGCAAACCCACCGATGAACGTGTGCAGATCATGCAGATCGTACAGACCCCATCCCGGTCAAGAAGAATATATCATATAGGTCACATATATCCCACTCAAGTAGATCATAAAAATCCTGCAGATCACACCTTTGTACATATCACACAGATCAAGTTCTCACTCTGGTACACACGTTTGAAAATCTACCTCATACGGACCCCATCCCGGCTAAACATGATGTAAACAATTATGAAGTATCCAGATTTACAAATACCGCAGATCATACAGAAATCCTACAAGTTCCCCCTCAGGTACACGCGTGTGCGATATCTACCTCATCATACAGATCGCACCCAGTAAATATGTACAGAACACACACATCAGCATCTCCCTCAGCTTCCCACCTGCCAAATATTACAGATCCTGCAAATCATACAATTCCTGCAGGTCATGCAAACCCACCAATAAACATGTCCACATCATGCAGATCATACAGACCCCATCCCGTTTATGATGAACCGATCATACAGATCCCACATATTCCACTCAGTCGGGTAGATCATACAGATCCCGCAGATCACACATGTGTACTGAGCATAAAAGATCCTGCAGATCACACATTGGTACAGAGATCAAGTTCCCACTCAGGTACAAACGTGTGAGATATATACCTCACACAGACCCCATCCCGGCTAAACATGCTGAAAGCTAGAGTGAAGTATCCAGCTTTTACAGACCCTCCAGACCATACAAAAATCCTGCAGATCATACAGATCCAACCCGGTAGAAATGTACGGATTACGTAAATCCTACTCAGATACACATCTGTGAAATTCCGCCTCATACAGACCTCATCCCGGCTAAACATGACGAATACAGGTGTGAAGTATCCTTTTCTTTTCAGATCCTCCAGATCATATATCATTACCGCAGATCATACAAATCCTGCAGATCATACAGATCCTTCAGATCATGCAAACCCACCGAAAACAATGTTTATATCATGCACATCATACATATCCATTCCGGTGTACAGATCATACAGATCACACAGATTTTACTCATGTAGATCACACAGATCCTCCAGATTATACGGATCCTGCAGATCAATGACACCCTCCGATAAATATGTGCAGATCATGCAGATCGTACAGGCCCTATCTCGCAAAAGATGTACCGATCAGGCAGATCGCACAGATCCCATCCCGGTCAAAATGTACTGATTGTACAGATCATCCAGATTCTACTCAGGTGCACATCTATTTGAATTGATCCCTTCCGGCTAAACATTTGCATGTCATTGCTTGCATGTCATTGAGATCAACCAGATCCCACCTGGCACACAAGTGCAACTGATACGGAACATACATGTCTCCCCAGGCAAACTAGTTAGAGTGTGTAGACAATAGCTCGTACGGATCATTCATGCAGATCCTCCACATCATGAACACATGGCGTTCTGATCAGCCCACCCGGCACGCGAGTACAATGTAAAGACCACGCAGATCTCACTGCCAAACAAAAAGTATACAGACCCTGCAGATCGTACAGATCCTTCGGATCATGGGGACCCACCCACGGAAAGCTATTCATCAGTTAATGACGGTACATGTTTGTTTGATTAACATGTGTTGTAGTTCATGTAGATATAGAGCAGGCCCCACCCGGCACACCCTGTAGAGGTGTTCAGATCATTAAGGATCACACATATCGATGATACAGATCCCACCCAGACTAGAAATACCTGAATGATACAAACCCCATCCTTCTGAGTGCTACGCTTTCTTTTGAGCACTGCAGCAGTAGACCATATCTCCTATACTCCAGGACATGCGAGAGCATCAAAGACTTGACCACTACTCTTCGCTTTTGGCAATAAATCAATAGCCCATGACTCAGTTACTCCGAGATCATTTTTACTAAAACCAGAGGTGCAAGGCTTTAACCTGCGTCTCCCTTTTCAACTCGCCACACCCCCCGGATTTCATGCCACCCACATCCCGAAGGGGAACCTTGTATGTACGTACAGTATCACATTTTTATAGGTGCCCGCCACCACCCCCCACAACCAGTAGCAGCAACCGCAACCACCACTACCCGCTACAAACCTCTGCTGTGGTCTGTGCTCAGCTGGTGGTGGTGGTATAGGGTGGCTTGAGGATGGTTGTTGGTGGGTGGTCTCGGATACCTTGTACCTAGTACCTGGTGCGCTAGATCTTGCCAGGACAGATTTTTCCCGTTTTTTTTTTTACGGGGCAGTTTTACGGGAGACCATATTAAATAGGGCCTACGGTACACACAAAAACCCATATATCTATATTTTTTACTAACAATACTTGGGTCCTATTTACTAAGGCCCCCCATAACAATGTTTACCTGCTATGTACTTACGTCACTGGTCTTTGTACAAAAGTGTTGGCCAGTTGTATACCCTTCATGGCCAATGACTCCCGCAAATACAGGGACGTTGTACGAGGTATCGTATTTGTGCTGCACTTTTTGTCAGAGACGCCGGGAAGGCAAGGCGATTGCTGAAATTTTGCGTGGAGGTTTTTGGTTTGACTGCTCGTTTTCCACTGAATGTCCGCGAGTCGTCACTCCGACAGTACCCTAGACAGCAGGTAGGCGTGTTCCTCTCTGTGTTCACGACTACCGTATGTTTCGTTCGGTGCAGGGAGCACTCCAGACATTAACCGCTGAATTCAGTAGTCCCGAGTTGGTTAGTTGTGGGAACGTGGGGAACTCTATGCTGTAGTTGAGTGGATATCCGCGGCCATGTTTTTAGATCAGTTTGCAGAATATCGATTTCGTTTCGTGTGTGCGTCCTATTCGTCTCGTGTACTTTTTAGGTCCGTGCTTCCCAGCCGAATTTAGATTTTTATGGGCTTTCATGTGTGCGTAGGGCTCCAGCACCTTTTTTTGTGTGACCACGGACTGCCTGCTTCATAGGAACAACAACAATCTGGCAAGGGTAATTCTTATCGGAGAGCTTTGTTTCCATAATTTCTATATTTTTTTCGCCCACAAATTTTAAGTCTGCCAGATTTTCCAGGCTCTTTTTTCCAAATATTTAAAAGTAACTTTCCTGAATGTTTTGTTTCTGGAAAACGTCACGAATAATAGTGACAGAACGCCTTCGAACCTCTTTGCATACCTCCAATTATCTCCAGACTTCGGAATTCCTGGAAAAAAGCTCCCGGGTGAGGGTCCATCTTATCGACGACTTTCATTTTTTTCAATTGGATTTGATTTACGTTTTCTAATTTTATTCGTATCTGATCGGCCGAAGAGTATGAATCACCAAGCAGGCATTCTCAAGGCAATTAAAAAAGTCAATTTGGGTGAAAAGTCTTTGGGGACTTTTTTAGTGTGATTTTTTTATTTCAATTTGGAATTTGGGAATTGATCAGCCTTGATGTGGCATATTCATGGTGGGTCAACACCCCCGGTGGAGTCTGACGTCATTCTTGGCCGCTATGGTGACCACAATCGAGGCGATAAAAAGCGAACCTCAACGGGTGGCGACCGGAGCAATGGCCGCGGTCACGCCCGCAGACCATTGGTACCCCGGCGGTGGCGCCTAAAAAAAGTCATGGCGGCCGCAAGCCCAATTTTTCGGCCTAGTCGACCAGGCATCACCAAAACCGAGCAAACGAGCAAAAAACCAGAGGATACGCACTAGACCTCGATAGTTGCATCACCGTTTCTGTTCCGCACGTGGAGCTTGAGGGCTTCCTCCGCCCACCCAAGACACCCTGAGGGTGATAGCTTCCTATCTTGCGCCACCAAAAAGAAAAAGAGGCTGGCGGCGGCGCGCACGCGACAGCGCAAACATTCGCTCCGGTCTACGCTCATCGCTGTTTGTCGGCTGGGCGTTGTGTGACGCGGTGCGTTATTCCAGGTTATTCCGAATACTTCTTTGTTTGGCAATTTATACGCTGGCTAGGTGGGGTAGCTCATCTAATGTTGTATAGAAACGCATACAGCCGTATGCAGATCCTTGCATGGTTGGCCACACTCTGGACAAAGGACACAACAATAGTCTATTGCTTCGACAGTAGACTAGGGGGGGAATCTATCAATGTATATTGTCTGCGACAATAGATTGTGGAAGGTACCTATCGATAGATATTTTCGGCGACAATAGACTGGTGATATTGTCGATCGATAGACATTGCCCAACACAATAGATGGTGAACGTCGTCCATCGATGGCCATTGTAGGCCACAGTAGAATGTGCGAGATGTCGATCGATGGCCGTTGCCGGCCACGATAGATTGTGCGAGATGTCTATCGATAGCCATTGGTGACCACAATAGATTGTGCGAGAGGTCTATCGATGGCCATTGCGGGCCACAACATATTGTGCGGGAGGTCTATTCGACGGACATTGCCGACCACAATAGATTGTGCAATATGTCTATTCTATCGATGGGCATTGCCGGCCCCAATAGATTGTACGAGATGTCTATCGATGGTCATTGCCGGTCATAATAGATTGTACAAGCTATGTATCCATCGATATAGCCATCTCGAGGATATATAGCCCTCATCCCACGATATACGAGGTACGTCATGTTCTGTATGTATGTGGCAATGTAAACCGACGTCACCATGTTGTACAGACCATACGCTCTCACACTCATTTGAAGAAGACATCATATGTAGATGTCGCTACGTCGTATTACTAGAAACTCGCGCACCAAGATATTGGTAACTGTCATCAACTTGTGTGCGCTGGTAGTTTCGGAAATTGACTCTATTAAATACCCTTACTTTGTCCTACAGTCTATCAACTCCACTACGAATAAAACGTGGATCATTAAACGTCTAACCACCTTACCCTGGAAATTATTATATTTCCGTTTCTCATCTCGAGTTTGTTGGTGCTATACTGAAACCAAGTAAGAGTTATTTTTTCGGATGCTGGTCATCTTTATTTTAGATTGTTTTTTTATTCGGAAATAAATTCGATTTATTACCCATATATATTGTCGTATATCAAATGCACTTTCAAACATCATATGGATACTAAAAATAAAACCTTTCCGTTTCTTAACTCGATGTTTTTGTCTCGTGCTGAAATGAAGTAGGCCAAGTTCATATTTTGCCAACAATCTGGAGTGGGTGGCGATGGCTAGTGTTGAACACAATCGCGTGCCTACTATTGGCGGCAATAGAAGCTTCGGCGGTGGTCAAGAATGGCCATCGACATGCATCATTCCACGGTATACAACAGGTTTAGGTAATAGTCTATTACGATAACACGCCCGACAGTCTATTGTGGGTGACGATGGCTGTTCATGGATACAGTTGCATGTGTAGTGTTGGCGGCAATAGCCATCGATAGGCGAACGTTTTGGTGTGTTGTTCGAGCAAAATCTATCACGGTTGCTTCCCCAACATCTATTGTTCAGGACAATGGCCATCTATGGACAACCTTGTGACTCCATTGTTGGGGCAAAGACATATTGTCTCCATTGTCGAAAATGTATTGTTCCCTGACAATATCTATCGATAGACAGCGTTGCCAGTCTATTGTCGTTAGCAACAGCTATTGATAGACGGCGTTGCCAGTCCATTGTGGTTAACAGTGTCTATCGATAGAAAGTGTTGCCAGTCTATTGTGGTTCAAATTTTTATCGTTAGCCAGCGTTGCCAGTCTATTGTCGTCAAAAATATCCATTGACACACGCATTTTTGGGGTTACTGTAGCGGCAATGTTCTATTTCCTTCCTACTGTCCAGGGTATATGCACATATTACCTCACCTATCTTATCCCTACAGAGTGTAACCGATTAGGAAATCACTATTAATAGCACAGAGCACCAACCACAACAACACAGCCGACAATGCAACACACTTAACCCCCATGATGCCCACTGCCTTGTTGAGACACACAACGCTGCAACCTTCCTTCACGCTATGCATGCACCGACATTGCTGCTCATCACGATACACCATGCACTCATTCCATACTGGTGATCACAGGATTAATACATGACATTGCTGCGGCACAAAAAAAATGCGTTGCTTAGTAAATCAGAGCGCATTGTAGGTGTGGAAAAGAGCTGGTGATGGTGTCCATCGATAGACCTTGTCCACCACAATCGATTCTCAACGGTGTCCATCGATAGTAATTGCCGGCCACAATAGATTAGAAATGTATCTATCTATCGATAGCCATTGTTGGTCACAATAAATTCAGAAACATATCTATCGATAGCCATTACCGGTCACAATAGATCAAGAAATGCATCTATCGATAGCCATTGCCGGCTACAACAGATCAAGAAATGTGTTCATCGATAGCCACTGTGGACCGCAGTAGATTCTGCAAGCTATCCGTCGATAGCCATTGTCGGTGACAATAGATTTCAACCCAGGTACTTCAGCACACTCCTGCCTGAACAATGTGTTGGGGACGTAACCTATCGATAGACATTGCCGACGACAATGGATCAAGGAACGTGCTAATCGACATCCTTTGCCGACGACAATAGACCCGTCCATTTTGCACCAAATTACATTGCGGCTATTGCAGGGGCCGTTGTCTATTGTCCAGGGTGTGATTTTTTGGTTGCACATGTTGTTGTTGTTGTTGTTGTTTTCTTCACATTAAACGTTCTTTCTACGCGTCGACATCCAGCACAACCAGTGTCCGTGCCGATTCTTCAAACCTAGAGAGATACAAGTTCTGTGGTCACAAAGCTACGCCACAGAGATACCACGTTGCCACGTATGTAATGCAATGACATGTCATCATACTGCGTACGACAGGCACGACATACACATTCCATGACTTAGAAAAACAAAAACGAAACAAAGAGAAAAAACAAAAACAAAAACAAAGACAATTCGAAAGAGAAAAGAAAAAAAAAAAAAAAAAAGAAACTAAAATATACCTGGTATATGTATATACTTCAGTATAGCAACAAACCATCGTACCCCCACGTAGGGGACGTGGCAGACACTTGAAAAGAACGAGCTGGAAAAAGAAAAAGAAAAAGAAGAAAACACCACTAGTCGTCAACAGAGTAAGACTAAGAACCAAGGTAAAATAACAGTCAAACCAAACAAAGCACAAGGCATGCTCCAGGTAGCGGCAGCAGTTTATGGTACGAGTAGCACAGCCAGGGTATCCCTGCTGGCCCGCCTGGTACCTTGCTACCCTGTCTGCCACCATCGTCCAGCGTTCGTCAACTATGCCCGGCCCCTCGGCGTCAGACAGTACGAAACAAGCAGAGCAGGCTCGTCATCCACCCACGCCACACGACTCCTTCAATAAGGCTTATCAATCGGAGAAAGGAAGAAATGAAAATCACATAGGGTCACCGCAAAGAAGACAATAAAATGAAATAAAAATAAACAAAAACAACAGGAAGACAAAGGAGACCACGTTCGAACCAGCTGCACCAGTTGGTGGTACGAGTAGTATAGGCATATTCTACTTCTTAGTCTGCCCGGTACCTGGCTACCCTATCTGACATCTCCTTCCTACTTTCGTCCACTGCAGTTTCCCTGCTACTCCTCTTCCCCCCCCTCTCCGCATTCCCTTGGTCGGGTTTTCTGTTACTCCTCTTGTTGCCCCTCCTCCCCCCATTCCCTTGGACACCACCCACGGCGGATGCGCGGCGCTGCCTGCTCAGCTCAGCCTCAGCTCTCGTGCCACCTCACCATGAACCGTTCGGCTGCTTCCAGGATCCCCCGATACCACTTCCCCGCCTTTTTTGCAGCAGTGGGCCACAGTGCGGTCTCAACTCCAAACACCAAGGGAGCAAGTTCCGTTGACCCTTCGGTGGCGCGGAACTCCCTAAGGTCTTCGACTACGCATCTATGCCAAGTCTTAACCTGTCCGCCAGGTCTCGGGTTCTCCCCACCAGCAATCGTCCCGAACATCACCCGGCTAGGTAATCGATCCTTGCTTTGCCGTGCCACCCCCCCCGCGAAGAAGAGACGCCGTTTGCGGATGGTCGTTTCGATGCTCTCGCAACGTGTCATCTTGAGGGCCTTCGCGTACGAGAGGGTGGCATGGTCAGTACGAAGTCGGCGTTGGAAGCCAATGACTCGCAACAGAACTTGGTGGTGAGCCGTTCGAAGCTTGGCAAAGTGTTCCGCTCTGAGGGTCCACGTCACACACCCGTAGAGCAGGGTCTCAATCACCTCGGCCTTCAGCATTCGGACTTTCAGGCTAAGGGGGGCGGTCGTCCTATCATACAGCTCCGGGCCGAACCGTTTGAGGCATGCTCGCATGAGACGGATCCGTCGGTCGATTTCGAGCGAGAGGTCAGCATTTTCGTGGATAACGCCGCCTAGGTACAAAACCTGGGCCGTCTGCTTATACCTCTGGCCTGCTGCTTCGATAACGAGCGGTGGTGCGAGGGTTTTCTGGTCTGGCGTTTGTAGAAGCATAGTCTCTGTCTTCTTTTCCGACACCGTAAGGCCTGCTGCTTCGAAGACAGTCACGATGACTGTCATCATTTTCGCGAGCCCTTCAGCCGACTTCGAGACAATCCCTGCGTCATCGGCGTACAACATGCCCCATACAGCCCTTCGCACGTACGTCAACGGCTCCTGCACGTCTATAAAGGCCTACGGCGGTAACTATTCACCCAGGCCCTGAGAGCCCCCCGATTTTGCTCGTACCCCATCCGCATACCCTTTTGACGATGCGTTCAAGCAGTGGACACACCAAACACGATCTGCAGCAACGGCCTGGTGGGCTTTGAGGACAACAGCCAGACCGTCTGCTGTGACTCCAACTGCGACCAGTGTGGCGGGGTAGATTGCGGAGCCGATACAACCCCCGGTCTATCCGGCGACGACTGCTGCAGTTCCGATATTAGGGCGAATGGCCAGCTTTGCTCCGTGACTGAATCGGCTCCGTGTGTTCTTGATCCTCCGGGTGAGTTATACAGTAGTGTAGGTAGGCTAACGGAACAAAATAACCGAATACCACACTGACCCAAAATATAAGGAACGTTTGGAATGAATAATTTTAATCTATCGGGCCCTATATTTCGGATCAGAGTGGTAGGAAACAAAGGCTGGCGATTGGTTGAACGACAAGAAAATAGGATAAAGAAATAGTGCTCAGCGACGAGCCCTTCAAATATAGTAATATAATTGCCTAAGCTGAAGGTGGTTCAAGGATAATGGTGTCGCAACGAAGTTCATGGGGCTTGTTTATATGTTTTTTCTTGTTTGCAGGCCCACATTGTATACCTGTACTGCTGTATATCTTGGTGCCTAGTAACACGCAAGAGAACACCCTCCTCTGAGACGATTTTCCGATGCGATTTTCTACGAAGCAAGGGGGCACACGAAGCCAGAATCGTGGCTTTGGAAATGTCTCGTCAAGACCTTTCAATAAGACGCATTCCGTGGTGGTTTGCACTACTGTCGCTGTTGTCAAGCAAATCAGCCTGGGCAATAGTCTTGGGGGGGGTGGTATCTAGCGTGCTAGCAGATACACGGTATAACATGGTATAGATGCGAGGGTCTCTGGTTTGTGAAGCCTTTTCGACTGTGAGCATGTGAAGGTTCAGGCAATTGTTTGTTTTTTCATAGTTTTTTTAAAAAACGGGTCAATATTCCCCCCATCAGTTCCCAGTGGGTGGCGACTGGCGAGCGTGTAGTAAATTGTTTCGTAGATGTAAATCTGGCAAGTGTGCCTATCGTCCAGTGTGGTATCCCTTACCAATATACAACGTGGGCTTGTGGAACTGAACTGGTGACGGTGTGCGCCATATTCCACGTATCGTAAAATAATAGGTCTTCTCAAGGACGTTGTGCATTCCAAGTGCCGAGACACAGATGGAGGCACCGTGCGGAGAGGTGACATGTGCGTCTTATCGACGCCCGGCCCGTTTTGTACAAATAGCTGGATCCCACTGCAAGTGTGTGTGCAGCGATCGGTCATCGACAAGTGCTTTATGCTACTGAAAGGGCGTTGTTGAATCGTCCTGTTGAGTCAAGACAAAGACAGAGAGAGGTTGATTGCGACAGAATGTCTGGTTTCCTTAGCAAATCAAGCGTAGCTCAAAGCTGGCGGACGCTTCGACGGGCAGCCTAAGCCAGATGAGACCGATCAATGCTACCAGAGTACCAGCGCCACCGACCATAAACATTTAACGCTTATCGTGACCAACTGTAAACAAACGTCTGAGCTGGGTTCACCACTTTGTAGATATTGATAATTTTCATGGAATATTCTTGTGATCTGCATATGCTTGTACGTGCAGGTACTGTGAACCATAAATAACCTAGACAAACACGGCGGGTGTGGGTAGCTCCGCTGTCTATTGTGCGTCAGCACCGTTGCTTCCATGCTTAGTTCAATTCTCGGGTTGCGGCGTTTTTTTCTTTCTTTTTTTGCATACGACGATTGATTGTTTTACCGTTCGACGATTACTGACCGTTTACGGTTCGCGCTTCGCGCTCACGGCTTCCAGTGGTTCCTCCGGAGGGCTATTTGAATTTCTGCACCTTGTGTGTGTGTGTGTGTGTTCTTCACATTAAACCGTTCTTCTACTCGTCGACATCCAGCAAGCCCAGTGTCCGTGCTGAGTCTTTACCCTAGAAAGATACGAGCTCTGTGTGGGTAGGAGCAGAGTGCCAAAGGGAATCACATCCGGGTGGGATCAGGTCCGGGTGGGATCCGGAGAGACAAGCTGCGGCCTGTTTTGCTTTCCCGTTTTGTTTGGAGAATATTGCCGGAACCTTATTTATTTCTGTGTGTGTGTTCTTCACATGAAACCGTTCTTTCTACACGTAGACATCCAGCAAAACCAGTGCTCGTGCCGATTCTTCAATTCAATCGAGAATTACAAGTTCTGTGGTCACAAAACTACGCGACAGAGATCGAGGTACTACATTGCTATATGTATATGCAGTAAGCCGAGTAAAAAACGCATTGCCATGCCATCGTACTACTGTATACGACAGGCGTGACATACAAATTCTATGAAAGGCAGAAAACAAAAGAAACCGAAGGAACAAAAACGAAAAAAAAAAAAGCAAAGAAACAAATCAGAGAAGAAGAAAAACTAAAAATACAAGCAACATCTGTCGTGCCTCCCTCAGGAGATGTGGCAGACACTTGAAAAAGAGCGAGCCAAACAGCACAACTACATACCACAGAGTAAGACTATTAACCAACTTGCCAGGGAAAGTCCCAAGCACAAAACACCCTCCAGGTAGATGCAGCACTTTGTGGTAGGAGTAGCATAGCCAGGTTCCCCCTACTAGGCGGTCTGGTACCTTGCCATCCTGTCTGCCGTCTCCGTCCTGCGTTCGTCAACAATGCCCAACCCCCGGAGAGGATGCGTCAGACAATACGAAACAAGCAAAGCAGGCTCGTCATCCACCCACGCCACACGACTCCTTCCGTAAGGACAAGATGGAAGAAATACAGAGTGAAAAAATGAAACTCACAGAGGATCGAGCGGAAAGAGAAAACTAATACAAAGGACAACACGTTCGGACCAGCTGCAGCAGCACCAGGTGGCGGCACGAGTAGAATAGAAAATTTCTACTTACTACTGTAGTCGGCTTGATACCCTGTCTGCCATCTCCTTCCTACTTTCGTCGATCGCGGTTTCCCTTCTACTCCTGTTGCCCCTCCTCCACTCATTCCCTTGGTTGGGTTTCCTTCCGCTCCTCTTAATGCCCCTCCTCCCCCCATTCCCTTGGGCACCACCTACGGTGGATTCCCGGCGCTGTTTACTCAGCTGCGCCTCATCCTCTCTACAACATGGAGAACTGCTGTACTACTGAAAAGTTCAAATGCGAACACGTGCCACTTTCTCGGCGGGATTGTCTAAACGGTGTGTGTTATACACCGTTTTCTTTCTACCCAGTACTCGTCGACATCCAGCACAACCAGTGTCTGTGCCTATTCTTTTTAATACTATTAATAGAGAGTTACAAGTTATGTCGTCATACTGTACAAATACAAATACCAAATACAAATAATAGTTGCGTGTATTTGTCTAGGGGCAGTATTAGCCTGCAGACAAATATTTGCGCAGGTTCTCAGGAGAGTGTTTGCCTGCAGGCAAATATTTGCGCAGCTTTTCAAAAAAGTATTTGCCTACAGACAAATATTTGCGCAGGTTCTCAAGAAAGTATTTGCCTGCAGACAAATATTTGCGCAGGTTCTCAAAAAAGTATTTGCCTGCAGACAAATATTTTTGCGCATGCGGAGATATTGATCTCTTCGGCCTACGAGTACGTATGTACATATGCATATGTGATATGTATGTGGTCAACAAATTTTTGTGGCCCAAGTTAGGACAAACATCCTTATTTTTTAACCTCCAGAGAAAACTGATTGGCTGCTTCAAAAAATAAGCTATTATAACGATCGTCGACAAACGGGAAACTGTTCCTGAAAGCTCTCGGAAAACCCCGGGGAGCATTCTGAGGAAACCTTCGATGTTTTTTTTTTGTTACTGTCCCGCCGTGTAAAACGCGTATATATTCGGCCTGAACACCCACAACTAGTTCTGAGAGTTTATTGTCCGTTTCGGAATTTCGAAATAATTATGTTGTTATTCTGTTGGTTGATCATACGTGACGTATATCTGGTATACTCGTATCATTATTTACGGGTGATTTTTTTATGCCTGCATTTTGTCGGGTGGTACGTAACAGTACTGCTGTATAAAACTTACCATGTGATATATAATACAAGGCGCTTCGCTCGGCGAGAGGCCTGCGCCGCCCGCTACGCGCTATCAGGAAGGAAACATACATCAAATTACGCGAACCGGACGGAGGTCCATGATTGAATATTGTTTTTTTCATGATTAGTTTCAAACTGGCGGCTTGATAATGCCAAGAGTTCCGCCGCCATGCTTCAGGGGAAAACTGCTCGGACGCCACATACGTTTCGCGTCGCGGGCAGTTTTCCGCTACGCTCGCTTACATGTCGTACGTACGTACATATCCCTGGTAAGGTACCTATATTCTTATTTCGAAAATAAGCTCTGTACTCGTAAGCACCAAAGATAAAGCACAGCACGGCACAGCAGCACAGCACAAACAATGAAAATGAAACCGAAAAGATATGAAAGAAAATAATCCCCGTCCCCTTTCTTGTAATAATTCACTGCCTGAGTGGAACACCTTACACCGGTCAAAAAGAAAGAAAAAAATCAGACACAGCAGAGCTTCTCTCTCAGCCTTGTACACCGCCCGCCCCTCTCGCGACCATCTCGGTACCGATTCGGTCCGGGTATAGCTTTCCTCCCTATCTTCCACAGTGAACCCCGTCGCCCGCCTCACGTGAAGCCGGGTGCTCACCGTGGCCGTCGTTTGCCAGCTCGACAATGTTGGTGCTCAGACTGGGTACCTCCCCCGGTGCTTTTCAGCCCGGTTGTAAAAATAAGCACCGCTTGAATATTGTCTTGCTATCCCGAACGACCCTCAAATACGCGTACGTACTGCATCAAAAATCACAAACGGAGGCCAGACAGAGCCCATTCATTCTTCTCTCCTGTCTCGAGGCACACGCGACGCCCAGCCACGAAAACGGCGACCGCGCTCCTTGGACCCCCCCGTGTACCCGCCAGCACCCGCTGACACCCGCGACGGTGCCGCGCTCGCCCGTGGAACCGTGCTCGGAGTACTCGCACGCACACGAAACGAAAAAAAGAGACAAGGAAAGAAGGACTGAAAGTGCAAAGAGGAATGGAGAAAACAAAGACCTGCTGGAAAGGTCCGGAAGGTAATAAAAGAAGGCCATTTCCACGTGTGAGCGCTGAGAAGCTAGGGATGTACCAACCGAGCACGCTCATAGAGTGAGATATCTATAAGTAGTTCTATTTGATGCTGGTACATGTGCCGGGAATCCGCCGTGGTTGGCGCCCGAGGGAATGGGGAAAGGGCGTGGAACAGGAGTAGTGGGACGAAACCCGACCAAGGGAATACGGGGACGGGGGGGGTAAGGTAACATGAGGAGTACAAGGGAAACCGTGGTGGACGGAAGTTGGAAGGAGATGGCAGACAGGGTAGCATGGCACCAGGCCAACTACTGTAGTAAGTAGAACATGTCTATGCTACTCGTGCCGCCAACTGCTGCAGCTGGTTCGAACGTGGTCTTCCTCTGTCTTCTTTTTTTTTTTTTGCGCTTGATCCTCCGTGATTTCAATTTAGTTGCAATATCTTTCTTGCTTCTTGTCCTTCCGAAAGGAGTCGCGAGACGTGGGTGAATGACGCGCCTGCTTTGCTTGTTTCGTTTGGTCTGACGCATCCTCTCCGGGAGTCGGGGCATAGTTGACGAACGCAGAACGTGGACGGTAGACAGGGTAGCAAGGTACCAGTCCGCCATGTAGGGATAATCTGGCTATGATATTCGTACCACAAACTGCTGCATCTACCTGGAGGGTGCTTGTGGTGATTTTGGGTTATTTTCCTTGGTTCTTGGTCTTACTCTGTGCGTGGTATGTAGTGGTGTTGTTTTGTTAGGTATCACGGAGGTCCAGAGTTAATATGACGTATGGTATACATGAAAACCTATATTTACCTATTTTTAATGACAATATTTGTTTTCTTTCGTTATCTCTCTTTCATAGAATTTGTATGTCGTGCCTGTCGTATCGTGTATTATGATATGGCATTGCGTTGTCGATTGTGCTTGCTGCATACCAATGTACTAAATGTATTATAGCATCTTTGTGGCGTATTTTGTGACTACAGACCTTGTAACTCTCTAGGATTGAAGAATCGGCACGGACACTGCTTGTGCTGGATGTCGACGGGTGGAAAGATTGGGTGAAGGTCAAGAACACACACCCACACTGCTTACTGCAGCTGGTTCGTACGTGGTGTTTTTTTTTTGTTCTCTCTTCGTTTGGTGGTTTTATTTTTTTTGTTTTGTTTTTTGAATCACGCTCACTTTCCACCTTAACTCGTAGGAGGTTTTACCCTCAGCGGTCTTCTTCTGAACAAGCCGTGGTCACAGGTGTCGTCCCTCCCCCCTCCAGGTACGTGTTTCCATTTTTGTCGCCCATAGGGTTCATCATTCCCACTGCTCGTCGATTTTCATCGATTGTTGCTATTAATAACTCAGACCACACCCTTGACAATAGACAATGGCCACTGTAATAGCAATAAAACGTGGCGCAATGGACGTATATATTGCCGAGGGTAGTGTCCATCGATTTACTACTTCTCCAGTCTATTGTCGCCGGTAGTGGCTATCGATTGGCCTACTCTCCAATACATTATGGTCGGTAGAAGCTATCGATTAACCTTATCCCCAGTATATTGTCACCAGTAGTGGCTATCGACCGGGTGTTCCACAATCTGTTGTGGCAGGCGATGTCCATCGATGGATCAAATCCCCAGTCTTCTGTCACCGACAATGGCCATCGATGGATACTCCCCACAAATCTATTGTCACCGACAACGGATGTCGATGGATAGTCCCGAAAACCTTTTGTGGCATGCAATATCTATCGATTTTTACCACTCACAACTCTATTGTCACCGACAATGTCCATCGGTGGGCACGGCCCATCATCTACTGTAGTCGGCAATGCATATAGATCGGCATACGTACGACGTACTATGCTGAACACAACAAGGCATAAATTGTGTGACAGCAGCAACATATAATACAATGCGATGGCAGCAGTACAAATATGGAGTGCATGGTCTATCTTAACACCACTTGACACACAATGGGTTTATGGCACAGTATGTCGTGACCACGTGTTCTCAGCTAGGCCAGCCAATGAAACAGGAAGCATGGGCGCTTCGATCAATATTTTATACGATCTCAAGCGTTTATGTATACTTCAGTACGTGGCTTTCGATCCTGGACAACAGACAATGGCCGCTGCAGCAATACACGGGATATGATGTGGCGCAGTGGGCGCGTATATTGCTGTCGGCAATATCTATCGATTGTTACCGTCCCCAATATTGTGTGACTGACAATGGACATCGATGGACAGACCTCCCTCAGTCAATTGCGGATGATAATGGTCAGCGATGGACACGCGGCACAACCTGTTGTCGTTGGTAATCTCTAATAATAGATATATCCCCCCCCCCGTTTGTTGTCACTACCAATATATATCGATAGTTTCCCCCCCCGCCTTATGCCGCTGGCAATATTTATCGATATGTTTCACCCTATTGTCGCTGGCAATATTTATCGATAGAGTTTCCCTCGTGTATAGTCGCTGGAAAAATATATCGATAGATTTTACTCTCGCCTATTGTCGCTGGCAATATGTATCGATACGTTTTCCGCTTGTCTTTCGTCGCTGGGAATATTTATCGGTAGATTTTTTCCTCGTCTATTGTCGCTGTCAATAGACCATTGTGTGTCACACGGGCGACGTCTTCTGATTCCTTCTCACCCCTGCCCCAACCCAAGCCTGTTGCGGTGCCAGCTGGTGGATGCTCTAACGGTTGTGCCTGCGTGTGTTGCTGGTTGTTGTGTGGGTAGAAGTTTTGGTTGGTGAAGGTAATGGAGGCGGCGGTAGTGACGCTGGTGCCACTGCAGGTCGATCGACCCCGCTCTTGCGATACGCATCAAGGCGTTCGTGCCGACCACTCCAGTACTGGTGGCCGTGAGTCGAATGGTCTGTGTGTTGTGCGTGGGCAGCTGGTGGCTCGCGGTTGGAAAAACAGGTATGAAGATTAGTGAACCAAATGAAACAAAACACCTATTAATAGTATTTGTTTTTTCCGAAATCGTATAGTTTAATTTGTTATTTCGAGTCATTCTTTATAAAACACCAAAACCAGCACAGCTTTCGCCAAAACAACAAACAAATTGAATCCAATTTCATGTTTGTAAACCTGGAAAATTCGTGTTGTTTTGGCGGGGATGGACGGGTATCGACGATGGGCACCATTGTATCGTGGACGAGAAGAGGTAAATTTTGTCAGCGGGAGGGGAATGTACCGTATGTGACAACGGTGCACGACGGGGGGGTAAATTTACGGTGTCGCGACGCGGTGAGACGGTAGTTTTCAACTGCAGAGATTATTTTGGCGAGACGGGACGGTACAATACAACGGGAGATGTTTTTTTGACGGGACGGATAGGCGAGTGCAGAGATTATTTTGGCGAGACGGGACGGTACAATACAACGGGAGATGTTTTTTTGACGGGACGGATAGGCGAGTGGCGACGATCTTGGAACTTGTCAACGCGAAGGGACGACGGGCGCATTGAGACGACGGTTTTGCCGTCCCGCCGCTACCGTCGTTCTCGTCCAGGCACAAAACCCCGATCACCTTGATGTTTACCAGCCAACTCGAAACGCATCGACAGAAACCGTTAGTCAATGACTGGGTGCTTGAACGAAGTTTGGCGGCATATGCTCCTTGGCAGTCAAACCAACCGCCCTGCCTGGCTACTGTTTTCTGTAACTTGAACAGGAGGTATAACATCTCGAGGCGCGAATGTCGTCTTGCCAGCTTTCCGAGTTTTGCACAAGCTTACGAAACCACAGCCAAGTCGTTGCACCTTCGCTAGCACGCGCTCGTTATGCGCATAAGCGTCCATCTCCTTTGCAGCCAACGTGCGCCTATTATTGGTCGCCACTGCATTAAGTGCCATTTTCTGCAACTTGCGAGCCTCGCGTGGCGACCTTTTTGCCAGCCGATGAGAGGCTCGTTCCCTCCTCTTGTGTTTTTTTTTTCTTTTTCCTTTATTTTCTCTATTTCGAAGCTGGCGCCTCTTTGTTTTGTACCTCGGTTCGAGACTTAGTTTACATTGACCGGGCGCAGCCATCCAACCAACGCCAACAGTAGATGGAATTGTGAATATTAGGAAAACATGGATATACGGATTGTGCCCGCGTGTTGTATGAATGGAACATTATCTTCCATGTGTTTCATGTCGTCCATCTTGCTCGAACCACGCTCCTTGGCGCTTCACCTTCACCTTCATTTCAATCAATACATTTTATCCTCCTTGAAAAAAGTCTGGTGAAGGCTACAGCAATGATGTGGTGTTCTACACATGAACCGCTTTTTACTCGTCGACACCCAACACAACCAGTGTCCGTCCCGATTCTTCAATCGTAGAGGGATACAAGATCTGTGGCCAAACATCAATGACGGAGACTCTCTTGTTAGGCAATAAGAGTGGAAAATGCAATGCCATGTCATCGTACTGGATAGGACAAGCTCCAAAAACACATTCACAAAAAAGAAAAGAAAAAAAACATGGTAGGAAATAAGAGAACACGAAACGTAAAAAAAAAAGAAAGCATGAAAAAAGTGTCATGCCCTCCAGACAGAGATGCGCCAGACAACATGAAGAATCTTACGGCATATAAACAGAGTGAGACTAAGAACCTGGGGAATGAACAGACAAAAAGAAGCACAACAAACAAAAAAACCAAAAAATACCTCCAGGCAGCCATACATAGCTGTTTGTGGCGCGAAAAACCTACTATTACGGGGGTCTATAGTTGACAGGGCCTACGGCATACATAAAAACCTATATATTTATGTATTTTTTACGAACAATATTTGGTTCTGTTAACTATGGACCCCCGTAATAGTCGGTCTGGTACTTATTAGTAGCTATCCTTCCCTCTCCTGCCTGCTTTCGTCAACCGTTTCCCATGCCCGAAGAGGATGCATAAGGCCATACCAGTACATAAATATACAAAACATGCTCGGCATCCACCCGCGGGTCAAGAGTTCCTTTCATAAGATCAGGAAGGAAGACAGATACAAATATGAACAAATAGACATACTAAACGGAGAAATTCACGCACGAAAAGACAGAAAGCAAAGGCAAGAACCAACAAATGAAAATTCGAAATACTGGTCATAAATTAAGCATGAACGTGTGTGTAGACCCGGTGAGAAAATGCCATCTTTCCATACATTATGTACAGATAATATACGGTAACAAACGCATTGCAAGTACCACTAAGCCCTCCTGAGAGTCATTGGCTTCCAGCGATGACTTTGTGCTGACCACGCCACCCTGTCGCACGCGGAGGCCCTCAAGATGACACGTCGCGAGAACGTCGTAACGACCATCCACAAACGGCAGCTCTTTGTGGCGGGGGCCGCGGCATGGGAAAGCAAGGAGCGAATACCCAGTCAGGTAAAGTTTGGACGATGCCTGGTGGGGAGAACCCGAGACCTGTGTGTGTGTTCTCCACATTAAATCGTTCTTTCTACCCGTCGACATCCAGCACAACCAGTGTCGTATCGATTCTTGAATCCTAGAGAGATATCACAGCAGTACAAATTATCACAAAACTATGCCACAATGCTACATAGTTACGTACCTGGTAAGCAGTAAGCACCTAGTAATGCCATGTCATCACACTATTAATAGTTATGACAGCCACGACATACACATTCTACGAAATAGAGAAAACGAAAGATAACAAAGAAAACCAAAAACAGAGGAAACAAAGACAACCAATCTGGAAAAAAACAAATATCGTACCTCCCCGCAGGGGATGTGGTAAACACTTGAAAAGAACGAGCTAAAGACACGAGGCCGCAGGAGATTTCAAGCCAGCTTTCCACGGCGGCGCCTCGAGATTCATCTACGTTACGCTGGACCCTCCGTGCAAACGCGCTATCCAAGTGTATTTGCACACACCAAGAACCTCGTACAGCTCTCGTCGAAGTCGTGCATCTGCTTCCATCCTAGACCGAAGATGCCACTTGGTAACGTCAAATGTCGGGACACTTTGCGTCCCTGGATAGGTTTGCCTATAAAGGTGGTAATCGTTAGTACTCGCGTGTGTTGTCTGCTTAAAGAGATAGAAGAAGAGCAGCTTTATTCTTTTCGTGCACGCGGAGACTGAGAGCCGAGCTCGTGCCTCGCTGGGAAAACCCCAAACCCATGGTTTTCATCTACGAAACGCCTCCCAAGTACTACAAAATACAGTCCTAATACTTGAACCCAGGTAATTCCCTGGCTTTCAGCTTCATTCAAGGCAGTATCATAACAGGATGTGACAAACACTTGAAAAGAACGAGCTAATGACATGACGGACAGTTGAAGACTTGGCATATATGCATAGCCGAAGAAGTTAGGGAGTTCGGAGCCACCGAATGGTCAGCGGAACACTCTCGTATTTGGAGTTGAGACCGCGCAGTGGTCCACTGCTGCCAAAGAGGCGGGAAAATGGTTCCGGGGGTTCCTTGAAGCAGCTGAACCGTTAGTTTGGCACTCTTTTGGCCTTTGGCCTCGGCCTGTGGTACAATGGGACCAGTTTACACATGCCTCAGAGACGGTCTCCCTTGCACCAGAAGCGCGCTCTACCCCTCTGGGACACGTACGAGCACACCTCTCGACTCAGTCGGATCGTCGCCAGACTTGGGGTTGATATGATTGGTACCAGGTATCTACTATTTGGATATCGTAGGAATGTGGTAAATCGCTTCTATCCGATGCAGGGTGTAAACGATGGCCCTGTGAGTACATCACATGGATGGCATGGGTAGCCAATTTCTTGGTTGCTTCCCTCATCCTGACACCGAACCTCATAAGAAGTTTGCTTGCGATTGCTAACAGTTGTACAGTACGCATGAAGGCAGTGTACTCGGATGTAATCATATCGACCGATTGGCGATGACTGTCCTCTCATCGTCTGACGCGGACTAGTCTTCGAGGACAGACCGATGACAACTTTTAGAGGCTAGGCACAGAGCTGTTGTCGAGCAGCTCGAACGTCGACGATTGTGACTATACAGTGCAATACGTTGGTGTCTTGGATACAGCACTTTTGAGAAGCGAAATATAATTGGATATAGTGCCGATCGTGGCTGACGGACGGCAACACTATTTGGAGACGAAAGCAACTTGAGTAAAGTGTTGATCATGGCAAGGTGGTAGAGGCTATTGATCATCAGCACTCGTTTTAACCAACACGAATTCATTATGTCACTTACCATGTAGTGGCTATCGATCGGCAGTGCTTATGGGGTACACACTATCAAGATACAGATACGTTTTGAATCGGCCGGTTCACATTACTGTGTACAGTGGATTCTCCGAACTACAAATCTGTTTTCATAAACTACGCGTGTACTTGCAACGCAATACGCATCAATCAAGTTTGGACAGAGCACAGGTACCTCGCAATACCTTCCCTCCAGGATTCGAATGTAGGATTCGGCGGGCGTTGGTTACGAGACGCAGGTATCTGGCAGCAGCCGTATGCATCTCCCGTGGTGTGCCCCATGTCGATGTAGATTGGTTGACCGCTTGTCAGATGTGGTAGTGCGTAGAGTGTGCAGTATAGCAACAACTCCAGATCAAGGAGCGTTGCGACCCGGGTGGAGATTTAGTGCTTCGGCAGTCGATGGCGTTTCGGTGGCAGTATTATCGGTACAAACGACCACAGGCGATGACGCCTCCATTGTCTCAGGAGAAATGGTTGCAACCCCAGGCGATGATTCTTCGGTGGTCCAAGAAATATAATGGTGACTTCCGGCGAATGTGTGAAAATTCACCAAGGTGATGACGAAAGGCATTTCAGGAGGAACTTCCTTTCATGGCGGGCTGCCCTCGTTTGAAGGTAAGGCCCGGATCCAGAAGATCCTCGAAGTAGCAGACGCTTGATCATGGTCGCGTACACTCGCCCGGGCTTATTGATAGGCAGCTCTGGCCCGTGACCTGCATGTGTGTGGTTTGTGTGAGTCCAGCAGTTGGAACTGCTGGGAAACGTCCTGGGCATATATATATATATATATATCCCTTCTGTGTGATGTTCAGGATGCCTTGATTGTTATCGTGGATGCCAGGTCATACCAAAGCTGAGGCTGAACTCGTTCATAGCCGTCATGGCGAAGCTGCCCTTGAGTGATTTCGTGAGCTATTGCACCACTTCGTTGTTCTTAGTGATGAGGATGTCCTTGACGTAAAGACTGAGGATTGCACAAGTGTTGATGTACGTAGACCGTATCTAGCAATACCTTGGTCAATGGTACTATGCCAGAGTATGTGACTCCAATAGTTTGTACAGGCTACGTTTGATTCACTTCTTATCCTTGGGGGCGCCGGTCTTGACATCCGTGGCTGCGTGTCCCGGTGCAAATTTGACGAAGATCCTGCACACCGGTGCGAACAATTTCCGGTGACCATTGCCTGCTACTTGGGAGTGACACTGGACTACCAGCTGCGCATTACGTGTGACGCGGTTGAAGAAGATGCGTGATCCCATGGCTTTTTGATTCCTAGGTACGTGGGTAAGAAACACCAAGTCATAGACTTAAGGTCGACCAGGACCTTTGTTTGCTTGACCGTCGAGTCTCCCGTTGCGTCTTCCAACTGCTTGTATTATGGGAATCGATATCATCCTTGATGGGGACTTTGAGGCCACACGTGTCGCCCCCCAGGAACCCTCTGCACTCAGGGCTGCCGGTGACTAGAACAAGAGCCATGAGTGTGTAGTGAAGTTGTGTGTTTCTGAGAGGAGAAACCGCGAGTTTGGCTTATGACGGCCATTTTTCTGACCCGAGTGTGTTAACCCTCTCAATGTGGATATTGGCGAGGGTGTTTATGTCCTCGAGGTTAAGGTTGGTTCGGGAGGTAGCTGGGTCGGCATTGTCACATGAGGACGCTAATGTTTCACTTTCAACGGACGGTGATGATCCTACTGTAGCACGGTGACCCTTAGTCGTGGTGATCTTGGTGGCGCGACCTCAGATGAAGGTGCTCCCGTTCCATCGATGGAAAAATCATCCTCTACTTGGACCCAGCGCTCAGGTATGATTGTCGTGGCCATGCTGGGTGAAGAGTATATTTTTACGCTCCTTTGCACACTGATGTCCACGTCGAATGTGCACAACCCATTGTCCGTACGCGGCGGCTGTGCCAGCACCACGAAGGCACCCTTCGTCAGTCGAGGGTGTCCGAGGTCAAGGTTGGTGTCGATTCCCCTTGTGATTTCGGCGGAGAAACTACGTAGGTGGCGCCAAGTCCTGACACGACCACGGTGCGGTGATTTGCGTTATGAACCTCGCCGTTGTCGTCGGTCATACGTCCGCGGTGGTAACCCCAAGGGGCATCCGCTGGCCAGCTGTGTGATATACGTCGGGTTGTTCAGTAGCCTGTAGTCCAGAAAAAGTTCGTGAATCCTAGCACAAGCTTGTCGTCTAGCAAGTGTCTCGCCACTTCGCTGTCGCGGTCATCGTTTTGTTGCTGGCCTGAAAAAACTGAACACAAAATTGCCACCCAATCAAGGGCAACTCCAAAGTCAGTGCTGGAGTGACTGCCGAATATGTCCGCGGAAGAAGGCTATCCTTCCGTGGGAAAGTAGTTCTCTGATTGTGGCAGGGCGCGTCCTTGTCAGTAGTGGAGTTTTCAAGTGAGCACCACCTTCGCCTACGGCCGCCACTAGATCCCGGTATGCTCTTGCTGCCTCCGTTTCTGCAAGCATGGTGATGGTATAGTCGTTGTTATCACTGTCCCCGTCGTTTTCGCCGCTGCTGTCGACACGTGACGGACAGTCGTCGCTCTTATCCTCTTGCAGTTGTAACAATTGGAGTCACTGAGGTCGGAGGCAGACTGTGCCGCCATAGTCGTGCCGCGTCCAGTGATCCTGCCCGCGGTCACCGTCCGGCGCGACAGATTATCGAGGTATAGCTTGCCTATCGTTTTCTCGATCCGCGCCAGGTTGAAAACAGCGTCGTTTCATAACACTGGCCGATGACGGGTTTTGGAGCCTATGCGCAGAGTTGTTGTCAAACAGCACGGATTTCGCGACCTACGATGGTGTACCCGGCGTTGGCGTCCTAGCCGAGGTGGCGTTTTCTGGCCGTGTTAGGCCTATCACGATGGACTGGCGAGTGCATAGGTGCCGGGAGTGAACAGAGAGTCAACGGCAGGGGGACTCACAAGCACTCCCATCCCTCAAGACTTCTGCTCGGGGCAAACATTTTCGCCGTAATCCATTTTGTCATGAGTAATAAACCATAGCGACACAACTGGTAGTTCGGAGAAGCCTAAATTCGTGTTCAATTGGTTTGGTCGAATCGATACCTACCAGGGCTAATCGTAGTCGACCAAGAAGGTATTCACATTGTATGCGTACACGATACCCAATCTAACGCCACGATACAACTTGCGCCATAGTGCCGCGGTAGAGCACCGGCCCAATAGGATACTGACTCATAGATCATACGTATCATCAACATCGTCGAAGTTCAGGTATCTGGTGTATGATACACGTAGCAGTCGTTTGGAGCTTACGATCGACGTTGGCCCTTCGAGAAACGCCGTGACATGTCTGCAAGCCCCTCTCGGTCTAGATCTTCCTGGTATTGTCGAGAAACAACGTGACGGGTATCTTCTTGGTAACAACCAGCGAGCGAGAGTCGTGGAGGACTCACATTGCCCTCACAAGCAAGCACGAAGTGACCCTCGAGCTTGATTACGGTAACCGTTTAACATCGCGAAAAGCAAGAATGCGATAATCACGCCCGGACAAGACTGGTCTGAAAAGGCGGGGTCAGACAATATATCAAGAACATATGATAAGACATTGTTGTAGAGAGCACGAGTTGACGGCGGTGAAAAAAACGAATGAACAAGATCAACAACGAAGTCAAAACCAAACATGAAGAAAACGAAAAAGGATAAATGAGTTATAATTAATTCGTCTACCCGTTGTACATGGTTTAGGGTCATTTTCAACGAAACTCGCGCACATCGGGAACAAGACGAAAACTATCAGTAGTTTCGATATTCGAGAACGACATCGTTTAAAGACAAATAATAATTCACACTAACTCAGGTATTGATGAAGAATTTCCACCCACCCATACCCTGCAATATACGTATTTGTCAAAGCGCACGCATGCTTCTCGCTGACGCCTCCTTGTGTCCGCCCATCAATAATCGCGATAAAACTGAAATGTCGACTCAAATCGATGGAAAAAAAAAGCGCCTGAAGTTTTTCGTGGAGAACAGAACAGCCGGCAGATTCTGGCACCCGAGCTGTAGGGGCGCCGAGCCATCACTTGTATTCGCATAAGACCAAACAAGGTTTTTTTCAAGGTAGTGTATCATTTCGATTTCACCATACTGCGGCTGCAGCAGCAGCAGCAGCAGCAACAGCAGTCCAGAAACGGAAGCTGGTTGGTGCTGGTGCTTGCTGGTGCTAGTGCTGATGCTGTTTATTTTTGTTGCTCAAGCTTCCCCTACAGCTGCGACTAGCGCCAGCTAGCTGCCGCTTGCTGTGCTGTTGCTTGTAGTCGTGGGATGGCAATGGTGGCTTCGCGGTCAACTCTGCCGCCGAAACGTTGCTGGGCTGCCGTTGCTATTCGCACGCTGTTTTGTTTTCATTTCTTCTTTTGTTTGTTTGCCGCGTTGCCTCACCTCCCCACTTTCCTTCTTAGTTTCGCAGGCGTCGCCTGCAGAATTTGGTTTACCCCACTCGCAAACACATCGAAATCAGGAAGGGAAGGAAATTCACTTATATTAGCGGAAGTATAGTTTTGTTTTTTACCTCTGTCACACTCTATTGCAATGGCATTGGTCACCATGACGCTGTCATGACATCGCGAGACAAAGAACACCATGTGCATGCCTCATACAGTAGTCGCAGTCTCATGGCACCACCATGGGACACAATTGTGGCAATGCCATGAAAGCAACAAGGTATGGCATGACGGTCGATACCATGAAGCGCCATGTCAACGCCATGAGTGGTCATCGAACCGCAGTAGTATTTCAATGGGATCCCAAGGTGGGACATTGACCTCGCTGCGGCACGCTATTGCACGCTATGGGGACTTACATGGCAGCGCCACGGTTCAGAAAAGAAAGGGTTTTGGCCAAAATCAGTTATACGTACCTGGCCACTTTTGGGCCAAAATCAGTTACACACGAAAATTTGTACAAATCGCACGCCAGGAGCCCTACTATTGGCCAGTCTGGCATCGTAACCGATCTTAGTTTGAATTGGCCAGGGTATATCTGACTTTATCTACTCTCTGCCTAGCTTTCAACTGATTGTGGCCAATTTTGAACCAGTCAGAGAGGCCATACGTACACTGTTTTTTCTCTGTGTGCGTCTCCGGTCTCTCGGCACAAATCTTGTGTATAAACTCTGCACTCGTACGTACGTACGTATTTATGCATACATACGTACGCTCTGTACATGTACGTATGTATTTATGCATTCATACATACGATGATTTCACTTTTTTCTTCTTTCGGGTGTACGACAAAGATGTCCGGAGACAGCATTTTTCACCCTACTTTTGACAGACCGCAACTTTGCCTCGACATGCCTCGACTGACACCAAACTCCTAGGTTTTGGTCTTGAAAACTCACCCCTACACTCTTGACAGCGCACGCTTTGCCGTGCTTGAACTGTCTCCTGATATCTTTGGTGTACGATGTACTTCAGATGCTATGATGTGTGCCTTGTTCTTTTGTATGTCTATACCCTAAACGAAACAAAACAATTCAGATTTAGCTATGATGTGTGCCCTGTTCTATTATATTTCTATACCCTAAACGAAACAAACCAATTCAGATTTTGTAGGTCACACGCTGTGTTGAGGCGCAGCGTTTTTTTAAAATGGAGTGTCATGGACAAAACACCGCTCGCGGCGCGCGTTTTCGCATGGTTTTGGGATGTAACTGGTCTTGGCCCAAAAGTGGCCAGGTATACCTGATGTTGGCAACAGCTGTTGTAAGGCTTATATTGGGTAGGCGACCGGTTAACTTTGCCAGCCCAACGGACTACGACCTTAACTGTGGCATCATCGACAGGACATAGGTCGTTGCCGGCGTGAGTTCGAATCTCACGTCCACCATGAAATCGCTTTTTCAAGCAATTTGAATTTCCGCATGGCAAGAATCTGAAAAAATACTTCTGGATCCCCAAAAATTGGAACCGCGTGTTGGTGGCACGTCAACCCGTATATCCGGTCCGTTCCAGGGACGGGGGCGTGTTGTGAGGCCTAGATTGGGTAGGCAATTGGTCAACCTTTCATCAGTAGCCCAACGGACTAAGACCTTAACCAATCGAAGACCTTAACACACCCCGAAAAAAACGTACATCCCTCAAAACGCATCACCGAAGATGGTATGGAGCGTACCCGCAGTGACAAAAGGGTGATGGGAATCGCTTCAAAGGTTAGTATGCCCATACACCCAGGCGGCGGGGCCGTCGACGTGTTTGGCTGTCTAGGGTGGATGTCACTTTCGGAAGGAGTCCTCGGAGTTGATCCCCATGCGTTGGAGCACGGGCGCACCTGTGTGCCCAGCGTTCATATTGTGTATGTTCTGATTCTGGGTTAGGCTAGACCGTATATCCACCCCGGATTAAAGAGTTTTTTGGGTCTAACCCTACTCCCTACTTGACGCAACGTCCAACGGGTCGTGGTATTCAATCGTACCCCCAGTGATGAAGGGGGCAAAAGGTCGAAAACCTGTCCTCGGGGGTTGTACTGAGCGCACTGCGGGTATCAGGCATCACCTACAGCTTGTACTCTACTTCACAGCGATGTCATTTAGTGCTGCCGTGCGCCCCCCGTCCTTCTTTTTACTGCTGTTCTTGACTGCTGCTGTCTTCTCTGAACGTCTCGCGTGGCTCACACGGCCCTTCATGGTCTGCTCGTGCGACATATGTGTCATGTGTGTGTAAGCCCTTCATCTCCTTCCAGAGCCCCCCGGCAGAGCGATAACGTATCACACTTAGTTAGGTTATCCTGCTCTCTGTGCTCGTACGTAGCTTGTACCTCTCGAAGGGAACGTTGTTCGTGCAGTTCCTGGGCGTGGTGGACGTCGTTAGATACGAAACACTTTTAGGTGGAAGACAGCTTACAAACGTATGTTTTAGTGTGTGTGTGCTGCATGCATCACCAAAATACCTTTCACGAGGACGACGTAGGACTAGACACTTGACCGGTGCATGACGTAACTGACCACACAGTTTGCACATCGAGAATGGACCGCCGACCTAATTGACAGGGCTCACAGCTGACGACGTATTCTTCACAACCAAAAGAGCAAAATAATCCATCTTGTGGGGCCCCTTCAGATTATTGCGCTGGCGCTTTGGGCTTTTTTCCAAGTACAGCAGTAGACCGGAACACCTATATACTACAGTACGTACACACCAGGTACTGCATCACAAGCAAGTCCAAGAAAGCACGACTGAGTTTGACCATGGTGAAAGGACAATGAATTGTCTTGGAAGGCCTTAGACCTAAAGATGACCTCAATGAGACAACCCACGCAACGTGCATGTGTCCATGCGTGCGTTCGCTCTCACAACACCAGGGCCATTCCCATCGCGTCCGTCACCTTACTGATCCTCCATCAAGCTTTAGCCACTTCGCCACTTGAGCGTCTTGTGTCCAGTTTTTCGGGTCGGTAGCGTGTGGGCCTTCGGGTGTTCTTTCGTGTGACGCATGTTCGCCGGACCTCCTCTCGTGTTGAATTCGCAAGGTATTTACCGAGTAGAAGGGACCGAATACCCGTAGAGTAGCAGCAGCACGTGTCACGCATGACACACTGGAACTACTCCTCCACACCCAGTGCTCTGCACCGTGGCTGGATGCTTGAAAGCATGCCACACTCCAATCTTGTAGCTTCACATTGGTACGGGGGGGGCATAATATATACCGGTCGGTATGTAGACAACAGTTACTACTTAAACTCTTACCCTAAACTCCTGTCCAAATCTTCTCTCCAGATATACTTACTGCACGAAGTGCTTCCGACGGTCCTGGTGAGAACGAACACTTGATCACACCCAAGTATCGGTGATTCTACAAGCGTGTAATGTATGTACTGCTGCTTCGAGTCTGCCTGATATGACATACTGGTTTATTGGAAGCACACGTATTTGGTATCTATAAGGTGTAATCTATCTCCTGAGTGGAGTACCTAGTACATGAAGTAAGGGGCCATATTAACGGGGAACGCTAAATTTAGTCGCTTGAAGATAAATTTTCAAGTGCCATGAATTTTTATTTGATTTCGAAAAAAAACGCGTTTGTATCCTATAGGGAAACGGCGCATTCACTGCCAAACAAAAAGGAACTCGAAACAACCTGGAAAAACGCAGCGCGTCATACAACGCCCAGCCGACAAACAGCGACGAGCGCAGACCAGAGCGAAGGTTTGCGTTGTCGCGTGCGCGCCGCCGCCAGCATTTTTTTCTTTTGGTCGCGCAAGATAAGAAACTATCACTCTCAGGGTGTCTTGGGTGGGCAGAGAGAATCCTCAAGCGCCACGTACGAAACAGCAACGGTGATGCAGCTATCGAGGTCTCGAGCGCATCCTCTGTTTGTTTTACTCGTTTGCACGGTTTCGTGATGGTTGGCCGATCGATCAGGCCGAAAAATTGGGCTTGCGGCGGCCAGTATTTTTTTTCGAGGCGCCACCGCCGGGGTGGAATGTGCTATGGTCTGTGGCCGTGGGCGAAGCTATTGCTCCGGTCGCCTCTCGTTGAGGTTTGCGTTTTATCACCTCGACCGTGGTGACCGAAGCGGCCAAGAATCACCCCAGACTCCACCGGGGTATTGACTCACCATGAACATGCTACATTGACTTTTCACTCATTTTTTTTTTTTTTTTAATTTGCCCCTTCGAATCCTGCCCGGTGATTCACTCTTCGGACAATCAGATGCAAATGAAATTTGAAGAAAAAATATCTAATAAAACTCAAAGAACCAAATGCCCTCGATAAGATGGGCCCTAAGCACTTCGCGATCTTCTGAACTTGTACAACGATTTATGGAACACATGGCGTTCACTTTACAACCAATTACACACATTGATTTGTTCTAGACCTCTGCGAGATCTGCTCGTATTGCAGTACAGCTGTTGTCCTCACACCTCTGGTGCATGCTGGTAGGATCGTACTCTATCGAACGAGACCAGTGAACAGCAAATCCCCGCCTCTTATGTTGTTGGCAAGAAGTAAGTACGTCCCTTTTCTGCACATAGTTACTCCTCCTGCCCCTTTCGAAGTCTACCTAGTTCATGCCATCTGATGACAACAACTGCGGCCGGTGGGCGTCGCCTTCGAGGTATGTGTCCTTTTTATACCACGTATGCACACCCCATTCCAGAGGAGCTGGTTGGGTGAAGGCATCGTGACCCCACAGTCCATCCTCAATACTCGTAGTCCCACCTCACCTAGTTTGCATGAAATCTCTACGAAAAAAACATTTTGTGTTGGTGGATATTGGCATGAAAACGAAACATTTGATAATAATCCCAAGAACATACAATCCTACTGCTGTAGTGTAATACTGTTTCGAGACAATTTCCATATATTGTAAGCACGTTTGAAGGAATGACCCTCGTCCACAAAGTACAAAATTCTGCTGCCGGCATCTTCCTTTCTATCCCTAAGAAAGTTCACCGGGAATTGACGCAGGGAGGTCCACCTATGAGGGGGTTCCTAATCCTTACCCTATCCCAACTGGTGATACTTCTCTGGAATACTACTAAGCAAAGTTGCTTTGCTGCATTACACCATTCTGTTTTATGTACCTTGGTGTGCGTAGGTACTACAGTAACACTAAAAACAACTGGTGGACGCGTTTACATTACCATCTTCATGCTTTGGTCTCCGTACGCCGAAAGACTAAACCCGCTTTGGCGGATGTCCCACCATTCGACGTTACCACTTTCAATATTTCATTTTTCTGCTCCTTGCACCATATCACCTCCAATTCGTTCGTGGACGCGGATGGCGGCTGAAAACAGTGGCGCGCAACTTAATCAATTGCAGTAGCGTAGAACACTTGTAGAAAACACTATTTCGGAAGAAATAAATCCAGGCTCGGGCAGTATCCCGTTTTTTGTTTTCACGCAGAAATATGTTGTGTACTGTCCCACGTCCTCTGACTCGTTTGTCCACAGCTCTTTTTCTTCACCGCGGTGGGCGATGTACCAACTAGTCAATCTAAAAATTGTAGGACCCCAAGCAATGAGCAAGGAGCGTATTCTTACAGCCTACAATGCAACGCGAATACACACGAAAAAGAAGCACACGCAAGGCTTTTACTCCAATGCCTAACCCGACATGCGCCTACAGCCTCCTTCCTGAATCGTACCAACTCCACCCTGTTGACCTTGATGTTGTATGCCAGCAGAAGCTACAAACGCCACTTGCAGCGATGGCCTGGCAGGCTTTACGAACAACGACAACACCGTCTGCTGTGACTCCCGCTGCTTGCAGTGCGGCGGTACTGGGTGCGGGGACGCCCCCGGGCTCTCCGCTGACGACTGTTGCTCTTCCGATATCGAGTTCAACGGCCAGCTCTGCTCTGTGACTGGATCGGCTCCATGTGTGTTGGATGCTCCGGGTGAGTTGTTTGCGCTTCTCGTCGAGGTCCCTTTGACATTCTACGGCACATCCTCACTTGGTGAATACTCCCGTCCTAGCGAGGTTGCTTGCAATGATGCGTTCGACGATACCCACCACCTGCGTCGTTTTCGTGATCCTCTGTCCAGAGGATCTTGCACTCCCTAGCTGATATGAAGGACCCTTGCCTACGGTGGCAAAACACATAGCCTACCAGGTATAACCTCATCCGGTCGCTGTATCATCAGCTCCAACCTGTCTGATTTCGTCGCTGTTCATTTTGTTTTACTGCTCGCCAGAGGTGATCGTCTGCTCGAACGGTGTCGTTGGCGTCCAGAGCGAGGACGGCACAATTTGCTGTGCCACGACTTGCAATGGCCAGTGCGGAGGAGCCGGCTGCGGACAAATCGACGGTACTAACGGGGGCTCTGATTGCCGCTCCGGCGCGATCGCTGCGTCTGGCGTCATGTGCGATGCCGGCGTTGAATCGCTCTGCATAATTGTGAGCGCCCCCTTTACCGACGCCCCCACGGCTTCTCCCGTGGACATGTTCACCGTCGGGCCGACTGGAAGATTCCCCGGCGGCCAAGGTTCCTTTTCTCCGACCGTCAAACCCGCCGAAGTCGAGCTTACGGAAGCCCCCATGCGGTTTGACCTGACGAGAGCCCCAACGCCCTTCGACCTGATGGACGTCGCGACGCTGACGCCGACGATCGGCGAAAGGAGCGTCAACCTGACTATGTTCCCGGGCGTGACCATGGACCCGACCAGCGATGCGGCGGCGGTATCTGCCGGGGTTATTATACCGCTAGTAGCAATGGCAGGCTGCATGTTCGGGGTGTTTGCAGCGGCGCGCTAATAAATTCAACTCGTGAAATCGATCGTTGATTTTGCATCTGGCTTTGTTCAGGCGGCTCTTGCGTGTATGTATGCCTTGTATTGCATTTTCAGGGGAGCGCGCTTGCTTTGGATGTGGGTGGATTTACCGTTCGCCGTAACTGTCCGCCCGTGATGCTGCAGGAGTTTGGTTTTATTTACGGTACCTCTCGAGTTATGCGGTGCATACTGCTCACGTTCTATGTTTTCGTCGACAATTACGTTCGTGCGTACAGTATATCGACGTCGAATAGGTCCGTCTTCTTTTATGCCGACTGACCAAGATATCTCATTTGCGTGGAGATACTTTGGGGAGCGTGGACGGGTAATGGACTAGGGTCGGTAAGTATCTAGTACAACAGTGATAAAGGGAAAGAGAGAGCCGGACTTGGATTATTATATGAAAAAATCTGAGTGTGGCTGTCCCAGTGGCCGCTAGGTTAGGAGAGAGTGCAGGTGTTCTCCTTTCGCCGCCCAACTCTTAGCCGGCTGCGCTGAGGATGGTGGCGTGTTGTTACGGGGAATTGAAACTATCTTCCGGAAATTCTCAGTAAATGTTGGAGAGGCGGTTTTGACGGCGTGTTTCGAACTTGTAGCAATACGTCAAGTGCTGCCAATCGGCTGCGAGTATACCTTTCCTTACCGCGTAAAAATTACTCTTGCTTCGTGTTTATATTTCCCTTGGGCTCCGTGATTTCCATGCTTGGGCCGGTAGCAGTTTGTACCTGATGGAGGGAATAGCATCGTGGAGTGAATGGTGTATATCTGTGGAGAAATCCGGTGCGAAATCTTGCAACGCGGCTGAGCCTGATCAGTTCCTTGTGCTTGACTCCTGATGATAGGTGTGCTTCCTCGTGCGTGTTTACGATGTTCTTACGGAAAGTGCTTACATAATGTTCTCTATACGGTTGCGAAGTAAGGTGTGCAATAGATCTTGGGCCACCAAAGGGTGCCGAGATATCAAGATTTGCCCACAAGGCCGGAACCCCCGATCTGATTGTTCCGAGGCAAGAAGCACTTATTGTAGTGCATGTGGCACGTGAGTTCGTCATACATGGCGGTCACGCTTGTAGAACTATGTTGGTACTTGAATATTGACCATGCAACAAACATATTAAAAAAAAAAGATGGAACTTCTGTTGAGTGTGACATGCAGGGTCAGTGGACTCGCATGATGTGTACTGGAAGTATAGGCTCTCTAGTCAACAACAATCACACAGTTATAGCAGTAGCAATATATGGAGGCATATGTACATGGGGACCATGAGGCCCTACCGCCCCCACGGCGGTGAGGACACAATGACGAATTTGTGTGGCTCATGCAAGGAAAGCATTGAAACAAGGTCGCAGTCGATAGCGAACTGCAACAATGTTGAAACGGGAACAAATAGCTGTCAATTTTGAACACCGGATATATATATATATATATATCACACAGGTGTCAACGTAGAGTATCAACCACTCAATCGGACGCATACCCACGGCTGACGACGTGTTTGCGACAATCTAACGAAGTACTAAAAACGACTTTGATGTATGTGGGTTGAATATGAGTATACTTGATAGCATGCCTCTACGCTCGCTTTTTTATGTTCAGCTTGATTTATTTGGGTGAGAAGTTATGAGGTTAAACCCTCGTGGACATAGTGAACGGGTACGTTTAGCATTCCAACTGCACGTGATTTTTCATGTAATTTAGCAAGCTCGCGGCCTCGTGCATGGAGCCAAAATATACGAAAACAACAGTATGATGCCTGTAATACATGTTGAAATGGGGAAACAAAGCTTGGATAGCATGCTGCTGCATCGTGTGCTTTTTCCGACGCGAGTTTAGACCCTGCTCTGCTATCACCGCACCACGCCGAAGAATATCACACACATGCGTAAAAATTGAAAAATGGAAGGAGCCCCGCATACCGATTGACCCTCGACACATGACGCCTCTGAAAAGCCCCCCCGGTCTGTGTTGCTGTACGTAAAGAAGGTATTTGTGTGACGGTACAAAAAGGCGGCAGAGTTACGAAAGCTGCTGCGCGCATTAACATATGCGGCGGTACAAACTTGTATCCGTTCGTTGTGTACCTTGTAACCTTGTACCTTGCATCCTTGAGAGAGATCCATTCGTAAGTCCAAAATATCTGAACTAGAGCTTCGCACGTACGACATCATACAGCAATCGCTCGCGGGTTTCTCGAGGCCTATATCACATCGTAGCTGCACACGCTATTCCCATCAACGTGATCATACAGCGGATACAAAATATATGTCGATGTTTGCTGTGAATATCGTCTCGGTCGACAAACTAAGTATATGCCGGCACGTACGGACAAAATACTGACTTCGTACGCACATAAATACGTCATTGACATGCAGTGTGGATACCGTACACACTTAGGACACTCGCGGGTGTGTGTACTACTGTCTTACTTGGTTTTAGCATACCGCCCCTGAGTTTAGCCCCCTGCTTGGCCTCGAACAAGGATGGGGGGGCGGATTTGTTGTACCTGAGTTTGTTGAAGCAAATAAATGCGTTCAGTTAACCACAAAACTGTGGAAGAATAGTCGTGGGATATCTCTTTCTACATGGTAAATGTATACGCGTCATGGCAAAAAGCTTTGATCGGGTTTTCTGAAGCACGCAGCAGCACACAAAAAACATATGCAAGGTTCCCCTGCGGGAGGTGCCTAGGGAAGTGGCGCAAAAACGAAATTATACTCGTATGAATTGCCTGCATACCTGCTCAGAACTATTAATACTGTAAATGCATCCACCCATCATTTATGTAAAAAAACACGCACAAACGTTTGAGGACAGATTATACTGAAATAGTGTGCGATCATTATTGTAGTACAATAATGTAAAAGAGAGTACCGGTAGGTGGATATTGATACTGAACAGATGACTCGAGGCGATCAATTCAATGCTTGCGCCGTAAACGTAAGTACAGAAAACTTGCATGAGGTCGAGGTTGCTACACAATACTTTGTGGCGAGGTTGCGACACAATATAGTGACCAGCTGAGTAAAATCAAGCACATCCATTATACATTCCCGCAAAAGAAATCTTGGGGTAACATGACGGTTGAATAGATGGATACTCGAGTACAGTTCGTAGTCCGAGTACTGAGAGTATTAGAGTACTGGTGGCCACAATTTTGCGAGTACGGAGAAGGCCCACATATTGCGAGTACAGAGAAGACTCCAATACTGAGAGTGTTGGTAGTATGAGCAGTACGGAATACCCAGACCACAGGCAAATATGTACCCGAAGTATCGAAATGCGAAATACTAACTTGGAGTACAGGAAATATCCGCAGCACGGAACCTCGAGATACTGAGAGTACTCGAAGTGCGTATTGCCGAAATACTTCATACCCCAAGTATACTGGGCACATTGAGAGTAACACTACCAACGGACGAAATACTGTAGTACCCACAGGACAGAACCCCGAGATACTTGAAGCACAACAGGGAGTATCCACAGCAGCAGCAGTAGCGAATCCCGAATTACAGTATTAATAACACTGAAGAAGTTACACCTTCTCGTCGCCCCTCTCTCTGCAATCCCACCGCCTTGCACTCTAGTTCTCGGGCAACCTCAGGAGGCATTCTGGCATCACAAGATAATAAGCACGTGGAGGTGGATTTATACTCCTGAATATGGTCCTCGTTCGTCGCGCCCACGTTTTACACGCGGACGAAGGTGACCATCGTAACGGGCCGGCAACCGCCCAGAAAGGATGCACAAGATAATTTAATTATCTTGCTGATCAAAGAAAAACCGATCGCGGAAGACATCAAACTTAGAAATAATGAACGATGTAAGAGGGCCGACGCCAGAGAATGCCACGGAGGGTGAGGGTGACGTGGGTGATCACAGGCCAGGGCCTATATCCATGCCACCGCGCCCTGGCGAAACCGTAGTGGCACGGGTGGTCTTCGTAGAGGGCATGAAAGGCCGCGACACCTGCCCGCTTCCCTCGAAGAAGCTGCGTAGGACGGATGTTAGCAAGGGGCGAACGTGCTGTCTCCCGACATCGTTGCACACAATAGCACTACAACACAATCATGGGAATTGGGATACGAACGTAGACTATATGTATACTAAGAAAAATATCGTCTGATGGTCCAATTTTAACTTTTTGCACGTCAAGACGGCTTCAGACTTAGTGCACATACCAGACTTGGTGTGAGGAGTGACTTCATGGCTGTCAATGGCAAGAGGTATTAAGTGCCGTCACGTGTGCCGTTAATCGACTGCAACAACACCAAGTTCAGGCATTTGTGCTACAAACTACCCGGAACTAGTCTTGTGGATAGTGTTTGCAGTGGTAAAGAGGGTCATATGACGCTCGGTTCACTTCTCCATGACATGTTGGGCATCTATACTGCGACTCTTACACTACGTGAGTAGTGCATACGTTGCAAAATTGATGCATGCTATGCCTCCAGCAGCATACATGTTGGAGTCCCCGGTGGCTTGGTAGGTGGTCTGCGTGCCTATCAAGATCAACTTGGTGGGTTCGAGTCTCGTCGAGCACATCGGGATGTTCACTACGTAGTATAAAAATGTTTTTGCAGAAAGCGCAAGATCGTGAGTTAGCAATATTTGATGATAATCGACGAGCAGTGGGAATGCTGAACCCTACGCGCGATAAAAAAATGAAGGCATGTGTCGGGGGGGGAAGGGATGACACCTGTGACCACGGCGTTTCCTAAAGACCACAGAGGGTGAAACCTCCTACGAGTTAAGCTGGAAAGTGAAAGTGATGGGAAAAACAAAAAATCGTATAGTACAGGAATATATGGTATAAGACACCCAAACCACTTGAAACTTGGCGCGATGAAGACTGAGATTGAGATCGAGCTCGAGATTTCCTCTTTTGATCACGATTGCCTGTTGTCGGGATTTTCAACAACAGATCGGCACTGTTTTCCGAGGCAATCCATCATTGGTCCGAGTACTTCGTGCACATGATACTGGCTCTTGCATTATTAGCACGAACTCACTCGAACCTTCAAAACGTGTGTACAGATCGTGCAACTATGCGGGACTCACCAAGGGCAGGTTGTATAGCTACCACTCGAGTGGCTGATGTTGACGGCGCAGGACGGACGTAGTTTAAATAGGTTCACGCTATTTTTGAGATTGTTCTGAAGGTCGAGGTCGGAACAGGTCGTGAAACGCGTAGGCATGCTTCGGCTAGATACCCTGTTAGATGGATAGGTTTGCACACCGAACAACCATTACACGAGACAGACTCAAAGTAACAGGAGAGAGTTGTAGCGCGCAAAACCCTCGGACTCTCTCGACCCAATATACTGTCTAACGTACGCTGTCAATAAGCGAGAAGTACGTATGAGGCCTCTCTCTAAAGGGGAAGGTAAGAGCTACGCGTGACTCGCCACTGACTTCGACAAGTTGTAGGATAGTTCATAACTGGTATATACCTACGCTGCGGTATATTGCGTGTAAGACGCAAGATGAGGCACACCCTCGGACGCCTGTCTCGCCGGCATGTCTCGGCTACGAGGAGATTGAGCATACGCCGCAAGGCCCATCTATGTGTGAATGTCTTGACGACTTCTTTCAAAAGCCGCCATTGTGGTTGGGTGTGATTCCCCTTTGTTTTGTTGAATATCGGCGAAGGAATCCATCTCAGTGGGCGTGTTATTTTGCGTGTCACAATACACGGTATGTACAGGACGGACAATGGCGATATAAGGATGCATCAGGTCCCAACGCCTAAATTCGGCTGGTTGTCGAACTCAACAAAATCCTGTTGGAAAATGCGAATGAAAAATCCAAATAGATACAATCCCGTGGGCTTGGTTGGTGTCTTAAGACCCATTAAACGAAAAAGACATGGGTCCAAAAACCGACGTCTTTGGGTAGCTCCTCGCTTCAAAACGCCCCACAAGTGAAACGTGTTTGGGCTCCAAAGTGGAAGCCCTTCTATAGCCACCGTTACATACCTCCAAACTCGACCACCGAGTTGTTAGAAAACGTGACGTCGCCATGGATGCCGAGGAGACAAGTTTTGGTATGTATGGCAACTGCACGGAATGAGGGCAGCATCCACGTTTTCCACATTTGCGCACCACGCGGACATATCTCATACGAGTAAACACTAACGAGTTAAGGAGGAGCGCATGCGGGATGTCACGGATGGAAACGACGCCTTCTGGTTGCAAAGGGATGTATTATAAATACGTTCGAGGTTAATGCATGATATGTTCAGCGACTCGGAATGCCCATTTTCTGTATTTAGGTATTCAGCTCTCCAGGGTTCGAGCCGTTTGGTTTGATGGCGAGGCGTATTTCACAGCCCACCAGTTAGTTCGTGACATATTTGCGTAGAACATCACGTGGTCGGGGGACATCAAGAGCGGAAGGCCTGACCCCACCCGGATCGCAAGCACCGCAACTATTAGATGGACACAACAACTATGAGTCTGGCGGCGACAGCGAAGTCACATTTTTTTCTCTTCGGGCCGTATCGTATGTAGAATGAAAGCAACTTACCTCGCTGCGATTTCGTCACAGTACGAAGTCCTGAAACGACTACGAGTGCTCGTGATGGTCGATATATGGAAACATCTGAACTCCTTACGAATGCATGAACGCTTGCCGCTGCTGGTTTGAGCAAAGCCACAAAAACAGGAAGAATGAGTAAAAATGCAGCAACCATCGCATCGACAAATCTTGTGATGACCTCATCCGGACCACAAGAAGAACTGACTCGTGCTATACCATAGGGGTACACGATGGCATACGATCAACGACGGAAGCTATTTCCGTTCGAGCTGTTTTTTTCGAGTCGGACTGTGAAACTTTGCACGTCCAGCAATCAGCGCACCGAGAGCTGATCCCATCTCAAGCTAAGCCGTTTTCGGCTCACACCGTAGTCCGGCACAAAATCGACTTTCGAACGGCTGAGCGAGAACCTCCATGGGTCATCCTAAAGGTTTGAGGCAAACATCATAATCCCAAGCAGAAATATGACGAGTACGATTGTTTTCGTCGCTTCCTCCATCCTTGGCGTGCATCTAAGGCTTTGTGAAGCCTAAATGGTATACCTACTGGTATTCCTTTAGAGTTATTTTTACTTAAGCGTTTGTTTTAGGTAACTTGCGACATAGAATTCCTGCCCCCCCCCCCTCTATTTGGCCAGCCCCCGATCGTGCCTGTTGTTGGCTGAAATGTTCCAAGTAAACATTTTTGTGACTGCACAAGTTTGGTGTTACCCGGTGTTTGGCTTCAAAAGGCACCTATTACGGGGATCCATAGTAAATACGACCAAATATTGTTGGTAAAAATAGGTAAATATATAGGTTTTTGTGTGTACCATATGTCCTATTTACTATGGTCCCCCGTAATAGAAAGGTTCAACCTTTGTCTCGAAAGGGCCTCCTTCCCAAGCCAGAACACTTCCAGCCAACAACAGCCCAGGTTCTTCGGGTTGACAGTCTGCGTTCAAGGTATCAACAGGATGAGGACAAGCGCTACAATACAGGCAGCCCGTTTCGATCCACACACTTCTGATTGACTATTAATATATAGTTTTTAGGGTGTATCGTGGGTCCTATCTACTGTGGTCCCCCGTAATAGTAACCCGAACGAGGATATCCCTTGGTGCTATCATCAATCGTCTGCGAGCAGCATGCACCCACCAGTACAGATAGCTCATGTCGCGGACATGCCTCACGACTCCTTGCTTGCACAGTATTTCGGAGACACCAGTGTATATCATCCCCCAACCACGCAGTGGCCGTTGTGGTAATCACCACTTTTTCACAAGTAAATGTTTCCTCCTGGTGTCCGAATAGGGACCCTAGGCTCGTCAATTCAAGAACTTGTGTATGACACTATTCTGGACGAAAGTAGAAGGACCGGTTGGTCTTCATGTTCAAGTATAAACGGTCTGTATATTTCCGTCCAGAGTGGTCCCTTTGCAACAGTTGGAGGGTCACTTGGCAGATTCGCAATATATTCGTTTCATACCAACGTACGACAGTAGGCCATTTTGGGGTGTTCGTTGAGTTGCACTTGTCATGTTTACACATCTCAGCTTTGGGGTCAAGCATGTCTATATCTCCCCAGCCTATCCAGGGGGCTGCTCAGATAGAAACAAGGGACCTACGGTAGCATGCGTGTTGGGCGCGCATTTCGGCTTTTTGTTCGAACACTACGCTTACTTACCTCCAACAACAGCTGAGTTGCCAGTGAAAAACGTGCCCTCGCCGAAAATAGAGACCTCTTGGGCACGATCCACCCGGATGGCACCTGCAGATTGTCGAAAGCGTGTTTGCGGGAGTGCATGACTGAGCGTCTTTGACTCATCTCGCGGTACGAAGAGTTCCAATTTTTTGGGTCGTTGTTTCTGACCCAGGCCAGTCGAGTTTCTCCAGTAAGAATACTTTAGTATACTGGTTAGTAGTGATGGGTTTACTAGCGTTTTTGTTGTAGGACTACGTGTTGCCTAGAAAAGTTGGTGGTGTTGCGCATACAATTTTTTTCCTAAAGCATGCTTCGGGTGAGGTATTGAACTCCTTATGTGAGGAGCTCATAAATTATGGCACCACCCCTCGAACTCACAACCCTTACCTGGGATTGCTCGCTTGTGACGTCATCTGGCTGGCCCGAATACCATCACCCAGGGGAGTCACCGACCTACTACTGCCGTATGTCTTTCACAAGGTCATGCATTCGGTAACATTGGGCGATCGAAGCTTAATCACACGGAGCTTGAAAATTTGAATTTTGCCCAAATGTTTTAAATGTTTCGATATCACAGCTGACGACGTGTCTTAAATCTACCGATATGTATACATACGCGGGCACAAGGGGGGTCACAATGGTGACGCAGATAATAGGGTGCAACGTGATCACCCGAGGCGTGCTGCGACAGGGGTAGTACATTTCGCCCAATGCATTATTGGCTGTCGAAGGGCCCCTTGACCAAATTTCGTTGGAACGTAGATACTGCTGCTTGCTCTAGTGTTCTACAATATGTTTCTTGATTTACCTACTGTACAGGAGGCCACGGGATTGTTGCTTATCTGGTAACTTTTCCTTTCATGTCAAACTCAATAGCTGCGTGAGGTATACCTGGTATATTATTAAACAAAGCAGATATATATATGGCCGTTTAAGTGAGGGGTCCCAGAAAAAGCAGATCCGGCAATGCCATCGTATGTGGCACGCGTCGCCACCCGGAATATTCAATGACGATGATGATGCATTGGATTGGACAAGGCGATCAACAAAGATGATGCAGAGAAGGTGTAGCTTTAAAGCCTACCAGTCGACAGTGAAACCTTAACTTGAGGAAAGGGGTCGAGGAAGACGCTGCTACCTTACTAGACGGCGGAGCTCATTGTCGCGATTAGGGGTTGCGTTTATTGCATTGTGACTGTCCCCTGTCCCCGAGCGACCGAGCAACGGTACGCAAAATGTGTTGCGACTTGTGGATACAAGGTATACACTAAAAACACTGGGCTAGCAATCAGTGCTGACTGCTGACTGTTAGCTCAGTGATGGTGCATCTCAGACAGTCTTACACGATCGTGGCACTTGGTAGCTTGCATAGCCTGTAATCCAAATGCAGTACCGGACAGCTAGAAAGCACAGTGTAACAACAGAAGGCGCACACAGCCGGTTGTTCGACTCTAGTACAATATCACCGAATGAAACGTAGTTTGCGTCAACAATTGATCCCATCGAAGCGTGGCCTCTGCTGCTGAATTTCAGGACGAGAGACTGGTTGTTGACACACTTTTTCAGTTTTTCGGATGATGCATCGGTGTTTGAGATTCGCGAACTCCCTAATACTCCTGTATACCCACCTCCGCTGTCGCCCGCTGAATTGTTCGTGAAGTATGCAGTGCCGTTGATTTGTATGTGCCCGTTTTGGACCTTAATAGCACCTGCGGGTCAAAGCACGGCGAAGTTCCACGCATCAAACACATCACGACTTAGATCATCTAGATTATAACCTGAAGTTTATGAGATGTAGTGTAGGATCCACGTACTGTAATGCAGATGCAAACCCGGACACACATGGTGCCTCTTGCAGCAGAGTTTGAGACTCACACCCGGCAACATGAGGTAGACCATACAGATAAAGAAACGCAAATTTCCCGACGTACCTGCAGTAGATCATGCACTGGGAATCAGCGATCTTCCCGATGTGTGCAACGATCACCAACAGTGAAGGGTGTCTCAAACGCACACTGTCGATAGGGGCTATTTGCTCTATTTTAAGGGAGTTCACTTGGAAAAGGAGCTACTGCCCGTGCAAGCAACTTCGCCGCCTGCAGCGTGAGAGAGTTTTCATAGGTTCACTTGAATGAAAAACTCCTGCGCGCGCAGCCACCGTCGCCGTCTACAGCGCGAAAGATGTTTTCGAGGCGTGCGCATTGCTTAGAATGTTTTCGGATCATGCTGTGGGCATTGCCGTGACATGCCGCGGCGAGCCGTAAAGAATGTCGCGGGATACCACTAGCAGTGCCGCGGCATGCCACGACATGCCACGACATACCACAATATGGTAGTTCATGTCATTGCCGCACACGACAATTGCCACGACATGCCCGGAACATATTCTACATCAAGGTCTACAGCAAGCTCAGAAACCCTACTGTCACGTCACGATGAGGCTCGCAGTGACCACGGCACGCCACGGCAAGACCCACGACAACACCCAAGGCAACGTCCGAGGAAATCCTAGCGGCCATGCCCACGGCAACACTCGCGGTGAGTACCACGATACGGCCCCCCACGGCAAGTCCGGCCCGCGGCGAAACCCGCGGCGTATTCTACGGCAAGGTCCCACGACACGCCCCGCGGCAAGGTGTCATTGCATGACCCGCTGCAAGTCCCGTCGACATTACCACGGAATGCCCCGCAAAAGAACCGCGGCAACACCCGCGTCAAATGTCACCGACAAGGGAGTTTCAGCTGGGCGTCCAACGACTCGTGCGGAGGGTCGAATACGTCTCTGCACCTGCGGACGGGAGGAGGGTGCCAAAAGGGATGGCCACACTGCGGGGGCGAAGTACTAAATATGAGCATCATGACACGTGAGGTCTTGCATTGGATCTTGCCGCGGGAGGGGTCGTGGGTCTTGCCCCGCGAATTACCGTGTCCCTTGCCGTGGGTGATTTTGCCGGATTTCCTGCGGGTCGTGCTGTGGGTCTTGCCACAGGCCTCGCCACGGGTCTCGTCACGGGGGGGGGCTTGTCGCGAGTCGTGTGGCGGCTCTTACGGCGGGTCGTACCGTGGGTCTTGGCGTGCCTGTTGTCGTAGGTCTTGGCGCGGATTTTGGCGTGGAGTTTGCCCCCGTGGATCTTGCGGTGGGTCTTGCCGTGGGATTTATCGTGGATGTTGCCGCGATGCTCGTCATGGGACGCCATGGAAAGCCTCACGACAATAATCTCTGGCATAACCGTGTTCCGTCTCGCGGAATATAAGAATCCGTGGGCCTTGCCGCGACATGATACGACATGCCGCGGGCACTGTCACAGGTACTGCCACCAAAAAGTCGAAAATTGTGCCTCCGTGATTACTTCACTCCGCTATATTGACTCCTTAAACCTTTACCCAGCGCGACTAGTGCGTGATCGGTTGTTGCAGAGCCCGTAGTGCCGCCACACACTACAACCATTACCTTTCGCTGCACTAGTTCGGAAATCCGCCGGAGAAAGGTCCCTCAGGCGGGGCCAAGTTCACTGAGTACGGCTTCGTGTTTATGTTGGTCGTCACGGTCCATCTCTGATGTCCGTCCAGCATCAGCTACACAGTGCACTAAAGCACGCCACGCCCCAGACGAAATTAATATTTTGGGCCAACCTTCAAATGATAACGAACGAGAGCGCGTTTCAAATGTTTGCCCCACCAAAACACTAGGAACAAGAATAGGGATAGCGTTCAAAACGCGTCAAGCTGTCATAGTCGTACGGTTTCGAAACGATGGCGGAAGGCGATTACCGGTAATAAAATATGTTTTCGTGTCCCCGGGTTTTTTAAGATCGTTTTCAAGCAGGTAGCAGAACAGCAGCTGAACAGCCCCATGACCACACGCACTCAGCGCCAGCAGATGAAGCAGGAAGGGTCAGTTGCGTTGCGGGGATAGACCCGAAGCGAGGCTGTGTCGTGGTTTGTGTGGTGATGATCGTCGTCGTACTGGTGTTATAGTCGTGTGAGAGCCTTTTTTTTCTCGTCTTTCTCTCACAACGGTAGCAACAGCAATGACGGGCCGAGAAGATCGACAGTGCAAAACAGCGACGCGCGAAAAACCAGGAAAATAGAGGACTCTACTTCTGAGCGGATTTTAACCCGAGGCCTGATGGTGATAGTGATGAGGGTGGTGGTGGTTGTCGTGACTCCCGCCACGCAGTGGAATGATGCTTTAACCCTTGGTTGCTGATGAATTCCTAGCGACCGGTGTACTATCTTCGCTATAGACAGCGCGTGTCTTATACTACTTAGTATTTACACACATATATCTCCTTAAGTGTCGAACCAGCGCCTCCCACAACGTCTCACTTCCGACGCCTCAACCCCATCCACGACGCGAAGAAAATATACATGGCGGATTTTATGGAGCGTGTTTGAACTTGGTGGTAAATGTGGAACGAGTTTAGTACCAGCAATATCGTCGTGTATTGCACTATCAATGCAATAAGCACTGCATGGTTCATCTGGTTAAATTTTGCCATCATTTCACCATATAGCAAATAATTGATCCTGGACGACAGATTGACCCCTTGTGCCATGGAATGTACCGTTTAAAACGCTCTACTTCAGGAGAATCTTTCGTAACGATCAGGTTATTAGTTTTTGTTGTTGGCAAGATTTTCGCAAATCAGTTGATTTTTTTAGGTGGTATTCTTTGGTTTTAAATGAACGAACCTGGGGTACATTTCGTTTTAGACCGTTTGTTTTAACAGATATGGTTGACCAGATTCACGTCAAGGGATTTTTTTTTATATTTTTTGCCGAGTTTTGGCAGATAAAGATAGAAAACCTTATATGGCGGGGACATGTGCTTCGTTTCATATGCAAAACTCCACGGATTCGGGCGCATTGGACGTGCACCCATGGGGTTTATATATTGTGTAAAACAAATCGAAATAAGCGAGAGGTATATATGGCCGCTCAACGTTTCAGAGCGACACACGCAGAGTGCCACGCTACTGCTGTACACACAAAAAGACACATAAACACGCACGAGCACACAGTCACGCACACACAAGGCAATGCAGAGGGCTGGCTGGCCGTCCTCGGCGTGCCAAGGCCAAGCGCGGCAGAGGAGCTGAGCTAGCTGGTGGGGTGTTCTCGACATGTGTTCCCACCTCCGTAAAAAATCGATTCGGGCCCACAAGAACCACCGTCTCTTCCTGGAGGTGCGCAGCAACCTCGTCACGCTGGAGAAGACGACATCAATTATTATACATATCAGGTAGATATTCTATTTTACCACATACAGGGAAGAAAACACAAGCAAGAAGTCGTTTTTTGTTTATATCCCCCCCCCCCCCCCCCCCCAGCAAGAAAGGCGCAGTAGTTGTTTGCAATGAAGATAAGGTAAACCCGGTAGATTTCAGTTGGAAGTAGGGAGAAGATGAATTGCCGATCGTAGACCAGTATATATACCTTGGCGTAGAGATCTCAAAAGACTGCTCTTGGGATACACATATAGCAAAAGTAATAGGAAAGGGTAGGCACAAGTAGGCAAGATGGATGCGATCCTAACAGACCCGAACCTTGACACTAGGATTAAGATTTGTATCTTGATGAATGTGATAGTACCAAAGCTAGAATATGCAGGAGAAGTATGGGAAGGGAACGCGAAACTCGTAAAACAGTTGGAAACAGTTCAAATGACAGCGGCTAAAAAAATCCCAAGATGCTCAAGTACGACTAGTAATACAGTGTTAAGAGCAGAACTGGGAATGCGCCCACTCAAGAGAAATAAAGACATGAGAAAGTTGAACTGGCAATATAAAGTAAGGAACATGCCAAAAAAGAGGTTGCCAGTCATAGTTGATAGAGCTGTATGGGAGAAAGAAACAAAAGCGCGAGCTGGAATAAGGTGGGATGGCGTAGTTGAGAAAGTATGGAAGGATCTAGGGGGAAACCAAGAAGAGATGATGTCCGCCGGGGAGTTTGGAGGTACAAGGCAGAAGTAGAAGAAAGGATAGAAATAAGGGAAATGCTAGCTCTAAGAAACAAGGCGGAATCGGAAAAGCACGTAGAGATATACGGGGGATTGAGGGAAGGATTAGGAATGAAAACGTATTTGCATGGCCCAATGGACTTGACGAAAACGCTGAAACTGTGCTTTCGTGTAAGGGACCTGGACCTGCCAGAAAGAAGAAAGAGGTACACCAGTAGCCGGGAGGAGGAGGAAGTAGACGCACAGATGTGCCCGTGTGGCAAAACAATAGAGAGTAGAACTTACAAAGTAGGAGAATGTGAAATATACCAGGAGATGAGGAAATAGACGAATGTGACATGGAGGAGTTACATACAATGAATAGCAGCGAGAAAACGATCGCTATCCTAGGGGATAGATGGTTGTCACAGGAGGCCAAACAGGAAGGGGATAAGATTAGCAAAACTTTTCTATGTAATATATGGAAACAACGTAATGAGCGCCCAATTGTTAAAGGTGTCTCTATTAGGAGTAGGAACGGTGCTCCGTCTCGAGAGGGATGCGTGGTCAATGGTCAAATGACTAGGGCAAGCAACAAATGAGTACGCCCCCCCCCCCCCCCCCCCCCCCCCCCCCAGCAAGATCGAGTACATCTCTCCTATCGAGTACACCCCCCCCCCCCCAGCAATGTATGCCTGGTTGGTGAAAACCCGACGTGCTCCGTCCCGGCATTGTAGGGATGCGAGGGCCTATGGTCATATGACTACGGCCATGCACGATAATGAGTACACCCCCCCCCCCCTCCCCCCGAATCCGGGTGGCATGTCCCATTATATACATTCTATATGGGTTGGGTTGGTGTCTGTTGGCAACGACACTGTAAAACATCCCTCCCACTAGCTGAGCTAGACATCCAGGCTACCGTTTTGCTTTGTTTTGTTTTTTCTTGTATTTTTGTCGGTCGCCCACAGCTGGTCGTCAAGTTAGATCATTTGTGCGAGGTAAGAACCTTTACTCTGCACAAGGCAATTGATCGTATCACGTAGTGTTCAAGATAAGGCACCCAAGAGGCAGTTACGTAGCACTCCCATTGCTGTCTCTGGAAGTGGCTACACCGGAAATTAAAATAACTCATTGAAGCTGTCATCCACGTGCAACTCCGCCTCACAAGCGGTTCTTAGTAGGGTGCAGCTCGCCTTTCATGCGACTCGATAGCACACCTCACGGTGCTTCGCGCTTAGTGCAAGCAATGTCTGCCTGGTCGGTGAAAACCCGACATGCTCCGTCCCGGTATTGTAGGGATGCGAGGGTCTATGGTCATACGACTACGGCCATGCATGAGATCGAGTACATCTCTCCTATCGAGTACACCCCCCCAAACCCGCGCCATTTTTTCTCGTAAGTGGCCAATTTAAAAAAACAAAAATGACACTGGATTTGAGGTCCTCTCAACCCCACGGTCCTTGCCAACTTTGTCTCGCCTTACATCTCTAACATATGATCGAGACGAAGTGGGGGTCACAAGATGGCAAAACTTAACCGAGAGGCACTATACCATTTTGCGACGTGCGGTAGTTTTAAGCACCACGCCCATTTGGACCCTCACCTCCATCGTCCTCGGCTGTGTTCCTTGCAAGCGTTGTGTTGCCTGTCACATGAATAATGCCCCCCTCTGGTAAGGCAGAAATAGCACCTGCTGGTTGGTGTAAAAGAGAGCAATTTTAGTTCGTGCGTGCAAACACAAAGGTTGTCTCTGTAGATAGCTCGAGCAACGTACGCACCATATGACATGCCAGGTATTCATGTACAACGCCAGCGACGGAATATGGAGGACCAGGAGACTGTTGAAGAAGTCCATATTCGTGCCAGAAGGGGGCAGCAACCAGCTCAGAACGTATACGCGCCATGTACAGTAGTTACGTACTGAAAATACGGTACAAATACTTACAACGACACATACGTAAAGCAAAGCACGTTTTCCATCATACAACCGTTCAAAAATATCTAATTCGTTGGTGAGAAAAGATTGGACACGAGGTGTGGTGTATAATGTGCCAAACGGATTAGGTGCGTGCCAACAAAGACGGTTTCCCGGGTTTTTTATATGGCAGTGCTTACTGTGGGAGTGATGTGCGCTGACGGCCATGCTGCGATTTGTCGGATGACACACATAATAGCAGTTGAGGTATCTGAGCTCCATATTCCGTAAATCCATTCACAGTTTCCCCCCTAAGCGTGCCTGGCAACAACAAGCCCTTGCTTGCACTGTAAATAGCTTACCCCCATCATCTCCGGCCTGATTGCTGACAAAATGAGTAATACTGTTGATGTAGACCTCGGAGTCCTCAACAAGCAGAATCGCCCCTGCGGACAGGCAACAAGCAAGGATGGGTGACAGGTAGGACTTCATTCAATTGGCGCGAGTACTCGGAACAACATCGGATATGTTTCGCAGTTGTGTTTGTTCCCCGGTACGCTCAACGCTATTAGTTGGGCGTGCTGAAAACACGTACCTGGTATAGCACAGCAGTCGTACCTCCGTCCAAAGACCACGATGAAACTTGGTGGAGAGAATCATACGTTGTTTGCATGGATACGTGCTACATTGGAGGCAGAACGTTCTGGGAGAGACACTTTCTGAATGAAGAGGCTCTTCAACCCAAAATCGTCGGAAGTTCATCACTGTGCTGCAGTGTATTTCGTTGCATCCCCAGGCTATGTGATTGCTCACAGGGTAGCCCTTACACTCTCCTCCGAATTCAGATGGGTCATGTATAGAGCTGCTTAAGGTCATGCGAAAAAACTTGATCAGTAAAGAAATGGCGCACCTCTGCCCATAGCAGACGTCGGCGGGTGCTCCTGCCCAAGGCTTCGCAAGGTGTGAGAGCAAGATATTTATCTCCGGTGTCATCAACAGCCACGTACATGAAAACCAAAGCGTGCATCAGTTACCACCTCCCAGGCACACAAGAATGAATGAATGAATGAATGAATGTATTGATGGATGTATTGATGGATGAATGGATCTTAAACTAACTCAAGTGATTTAATATTAGTATTTGTACCATATCAGAGGTCGGTGACATCTAACAATCGACGACTTGAGCTACAGAGTGTGAACCAATTCGTTTGGCCAAAAGAGGTAACGCGACATGTGTTCATGACTTGAGTTTCTGTAGTGTGAATACATATCTATTGTTTATGCTCCGCGACGTCGGTGGGGTGGCGGACTCCACTGGTGTAGTACTATAGTACTAGAGCCGCGGCACCGGCCGCTGCTTCTCGTCCCTGTACCCGAGACCCCCCCCCCGCCCAACCGACTGGGAGAGGCCCTAACACACAGTCTCGGACGATCGAGACTCCCAACGATAGAAAACCATTCAAATATTCAATTACTCCTTCTGCTAGTGAACCCCGGAATCGCTACCAGTCACTCGACAACAAGCATTAAGTTTGTAGTAAGGTGTGGCCCACACCATGTTAGGCCGCTCCGTTTCGCCCACCTCAGAAAAATAAATGGGCGGATGGGCGGAAAAGTCCCAAGAGTAGACCTCGTCTAAGTTTGTTACTCGGCAGAGGGTAGCGTCATGCTCGGGTACCTCGGTTGGGACCGGCGCAGATAAATGCACGTCAAGCTGACGGCACTTAGGACGAGTGAGCTTATCTCTATTACACCCCTTCCTCTGCTCGAATTTTTACACGTCGATAAAGCCCACGACCATAACAAGCGTTATCCCGTCGGTCGTCACTAGAACTTGCGTTTCATTTTGTCCTACGGACTTCGAAATGTTATGCATTGTAAACAGCAATACCTCGTACCTTGTAGTTGTTTCTTTTTACAGCCGAAGGAAATGATCATATTTAAGTGTAAATATTACAGCTGGTAGGGGTGGCCCAAATTTACTTGCGAAATTCACGGTTTGAGCTACTGCTCTGTTGTTGAAATCTACATTTCGTCTGCAACGAGGATGTTTTCTGGATGCCGGTCCTCCATAAGCCTACGCTCTGTGGTTGTTTTAATAAATATATATATTATGTGTGTGTCTTGGCGAGGGAAAGTGTGGTGCTGGGGTTGCAGTAGTTCTCATTGGGGGTAAAGGCCTACAGCAATCGGTTTAAGCTGTGTGTCTCCAGGGAGGATGGTTACTGGTTGACATGGCTATGTAAGCCCATGGTGGGTATATCATTATTTGACGCAACGTTTCATCACCGCAGAGAAGTTTGTACTCGACATCTATTCCGCGCAGACTTGCTGCAGTTGTCTGAAGCGATATGTCGTCCGCAGAGACGATTTTGGGCATCGGTTGCCCATACATAGGCCTACCGCGATGGGTAAAAGCCATGTGTCATCCACCGAGGTAGGTATCAGTTCTCCGTAGGACTACTGTGCAGTTGTTTCACTCTATGTTCCGTCTGAGGTATGTCGTCGCACTAGTGAATATTTGTAGCGCATCAGTGTCCCTTGAGACTACTGCTGTGGTTTAGAGCTACATGTCCCCATCCTGCAGATATCAAATTCGGCTTAACGCTTATAGTATAAAAATCAACCGCAACCCTCACCTCCATCAAAGAAGGCCGAATTATTAGTAAAAGCCGTGATTCCGTCGATTTGGACAACCGAGGTTTTTGCGTAATTGGCACCTGCGCGGGTACAAGGAAAAAACAAGTGCGTGCGGCTTAGCCCCGAACGCGCACAGCAGAGTTTACAGCCAGCGTGCGTTTGAAGACAAAACCCCATCACCATCTCAAATCGTCCGTACGTGATTTGGCCACACGACATTCATCTGGCGCATGGGTTGAATTTGGTCATGTTTGAAATTCAAGTGTGATTGGATGCCGAGCACTACATTGTCCCCGCCCTCCCGCTGAAATGAAGAGCATGGCATTCTGCTGAAAGACATGCACGGCGTTTGCATTGCTGTCTAATGTTTTGGGGGCTGAAAAAGGTCAGAGATTGGTGGGTGAGATAGGGGAGAAAATTGACGAGGAGGTCGTGATCCTTTGCGCTTGTGGTTGAATGCTGTCGTATGCACCGTAGTGCCCCTGATCAACTGCGAGAGCAAACTGAAAACAGCATTGGTACTTCGAAAACATGACCAATCCTAGCTCTGACCTCCGCCGGTGTTGGGTATGGCACTGCTGGTGGCTGAATTGTTGATGAAGGATGTTTCACCGTCTTTTGCATAGATGGCACCTGCACGCGCGCAAGCGAGCTCGCCATGAGCGCTATTCCTAGCAGACGTTCACATATGGGACAACGTCCCTCAAAGCATGTAATAGATGGTATGTCGGCGTCGATGCTGTCCCTAGAGGGTGTATCAGGTTGACTTCTGTAGTGGTAGCCGGCGGAGACTGCGGCTTCGAGTGCATTACAATATTACTGTACATTTTGTAGCTCAATCACGCTGCAACAGGTGCTTACATGTACCTAGGCACAACTGCAAGCTATGAAGAATTGCGAGCAGGGGAACCCTACCCGGACAATCGGACTAGTAGATGTGTCTGTAGCTCTCTAACGGTCTTGGCACAGGTGCCACGGGGTCGTGGGATTCAGACTCCAGACGAATGCACAAACCTTTACCAGTTGTACCTTTAATGCATCGAGCACATCGATGCGGAAAGCACAGGACGACGCATTCAGAGGGTAAAGTCCAGCAGGTTTTGTTGCCAAAGGAAATCACTCCTTGATTCGCCAAGGAATGTCATCGTTTCATTACCAGAATGCCTTTTCAAACTGAATTCCTTAACACCGCACATCGTGGCTCAGTAGGCTAGTGAATAGTACTCTCTAACCACTAGTGACACCGTACTGACTGAAATCCGTTCGCTACACTGTTTCAAACGCATCTCCGTCGGTCATGACTAATGTAGGAATGCAGTAATTCGGCAGCAGTTGACCGACCGGGTCTGAGCACAGCCCCCGCTGGAGTGGATTTGTCCCGCATCTGATCCTATGCTGATAATAATATATCACGTATACAACGAATTGTGTGAATTTTGAGCGTGTGGTTGTCGAACGCAGCACATGGTTCGCCATGGCCTATTACGGGGGTCCATAGTTAACGGGACCAAATTTTGTTAGTAAAAATAGGTAAATATATAGGTTTAATGTATACCATAGGTCCTATTAACTATGGACCCCCGTAATAGTGCTTCGCGCTGTCAACAACAAAGCAAACGTGAAACGATTTCCGCTTGGTTAGCGTGACCACACACCAATCGGCCGGTAAGGTCGTATCACCTCCTTTAGCAGCGATGTTGTTAGTGAAGGTGCAGTCAACCACATTGCCAATGCTTTTATCTACAACGGAAATAGCCGCTCCCTCCGCTGAGGTCTACCCGTCGAGCATCAGATTGCGGAGGCTGAGTGTCGACTCGCCGTGAACAAAGAACTTGCCGGTTTTGACGCCGGCGTCGTTGGCAGCGGCGAGGGGTGTGTCAAGAAGGGCTACCCCGGTTATCGTGACATTTTTCATCTCGGACACCTCGATTATTTGAAGAACTTGATTCTTGCCGGACCAAGTGACGTTGAAACCTGCTGTCCCGTTGCACTTCATTGCGATGATGAACATTTCCAGGTCGATAGGTTTTTCCACGTTCATGGTTATGGTGTTAGAATCGCATGGTACTGCCTCAGCCGCCACGATGAATGCGCCTGCCATCCACACCCACCCTGCGAGAACGAGAAGTTTCATGCTGAAGAGAGAGAAGGTGCACGGAAGATATACACAGCAACCGGGTTAACGCGGACGTCTGTGACGATCCGAACAAATAGTGATAACTCCGGCAACATATATATGATGCCAGTAAAACGTTTTATTTCTCACACTGGCCGGAAGGGCGAGACGAAGCAACAAACGGCGCGGAGCGGAGCAGGTGTAGCAAGCGAACTATTACGGGGGACCATATTAAATGGGACCAAATTTTGTTAGTAAAAATAAGGAAGTATATAGGTTTTTGTGTGTACCGTAGGTGCTATTTACTATGGTCCTCCGTAATAGATCTATCTATATTCCGGCGTTTGGGCCCCCGGACCGAGATACTGCTAGGCTGTGTACCACCCTCGTTTTCTCGCCCGCACCCTGTGCGGGTTGCATTCCCCGGCCTTCCCCGGGTCTTCTCCGGCACGCGCGGTCAACGCTACTCCGACACCCCCTAGCACGACGGCGCTGAACCTCGTTATTGAAGAGAGGGTTCGGAGACTAACAATGCTAGTTGACGAAATTATCATGAAAGCTCGGCGTTGTCGTACTGTAGATTTATATTTGCTGTGTGATCAGGTGTGATTGCAGTACTGTAAATAAATTGCAAAGACCGGGATTCAAGTGTGTTGTACGAGTACTATACTCGTACCCGTATCCTAATTTGCTGCACATCACGGGTTTACGGAACATTGATTGGTCTTCGCTTCGCTTTCCCATATTTGCGGATCGTGCTCGACCCCTTTCGCCGGCATATTCTGTCTGGTGCCCGCCCTGACGGCCTCGTGTCACGCGGTGGCTTCAGTCAAATGCTCAAGAGTTTTAACTTTGTTTGTGCTGTAGCACCAGCTTGGTTAAGACTTCTCGGTATACCTTGAAGATACTTCTGTTCGAGTAGCTCCCGCTAGGAACTCGCGATGATGGGTAGATGTAACTGTCGTCTACTATGTGCGTTGGCACAGCTCTAGACCAGCATCTGGCGACACACTGCTGTACTCTACGTGTTGCTGATACAGGTCCGGACCCGGCATCGAGTTCCAATCCTATTGCTGTCGTCTCTACTTTTCCAGGGCTTCTGTCAATTTTGGCTCGGTGGTTCTAAAACGAATTCAATGTATTGTTTGTAGTTCAGAAAGCCAAGACTACGTAAGACACAAAGACACTGCCTAATGGGGAGTAGGCTTTAATATATGTGAGCTCGGATCTTTCGGGGTGTTTTTTGAACGAAAATTGCGTAGCGCGGTCTGCACTTGGAATCGTCGTTCGCGATTGAAAAATTTCCTGGTTCGAGGCACACGCGGCTGCGCCGCGTTTATGTCCAGTTTTGGCTGTGGTTCGGGGTCAGGGTTATTGTTAGGGCCAGGGGTTCGGTTTGGTCTTCGCCCGTACCCTGATCCCAACAGGAACCAAAATACCTGAACAGCATACCAACCTGAAGATCCGATATCACAGAATGTAATAGGAGTGACGTGTGAAACTTTAGTATCGTCCTACCTTGACTGCAAATCACCTGGAAATATTAATAGTTGGAGTCGCTTGGTCGTCGTCATTCTTTTTTATGTTATTTTTTCAGGATTTATCGTACGTAAAAAGTGAAAGCATGGTCTCCGTATTTTATTCAACTAAAAATTACGTCAGCTGTGAGTTCAACCGGTCGGCAGATCGGCCGATACTCAACTTTGCAAAGTACGTGAACCGTCCGCGCGTTTTCTATTATTTCCCCCGCTAATTGGCTACTGGCCGGTGACTCCCCCGTATCGTAAAGTTCATGGGAGTCGCGGAAGTACGTGCTATGACTGCTGTACGTTTTTCACTGTGAAGACATTGCCAGTATTGCACAGACGTACATTATCTGACGTTTTCGTGGCAGTGCCCGCTGCACACTCCACGGCAAGGCCCACGATCTGCCACGGGACGCGCCAAGGTTATTCCCGCGGATATTGTTGTGCGACTTTCCATGGCATAACACGGCAAGTTCAACGGCAAACCCCACAGCAAAACCCACGGCAATGTCCACCGCAACCCCACGGCAAGACCCGCGGCAAGACCCGCCACAAGATCCTAGACCCACGACATGACCAGCGACAAGTACAACCACACGTTCCGTTGTGAGACCCACCACAGGCCCCGCGGCAACATTCGCGGCAAGTACGCCAAGTAACACCCGCGGCGATGCCCACGGCAACACCCGGGGTAAGCCCCACAGCAAGACCCCACCTGGCACCCTGTTCCCATCGGATGCTTCGACCCCGCAGTGGCCCCACCCGGTTTGACACCGTGCTCCTGCTCACAAGTGGCAGAAACACATTAAGCCCTCTGCAGGAGCCCACCTGGTACCCCGTTCCATCGGGCATTGCCGTGGATCTTTGCACGGATGTTTCCGGGGATCTTGCGGCGGGGAGTTTGTCGGATCTTTCCGCGGGCCTTGCCGCAGTGCTTGCCGCGGGTGTTTCCACGGTTCATGCCACGGTACCTGTAGCGGGACTTGCCGCGGGACTTGATGTGGGTGTGACTGCGGTACATAGTGCGGGCTGTGTCGCAGCACTTGCTGAGGACTTTCCCTTGGCGTTTGGAAGATACAGCGGGCCTTACCGTGGCCTATCGCAAGAGTTGCCGTAGCGCTTGCCGTGGGCCTTGCCCTCGTAGTTTTTCTGCGGCAAATAGTGGCATGTCGTGGCATGCCGCCGCACTGCCCTCAGCATACCACGGCATGTTACGGCAGGGCCCGCATTATGCCACGAAAAAGTCAAATAACGTACATCCGAGGAAATAAACCCTAACTCTGACCAGCCCTGACCATTTTGTTAAAGTCTTAACCGATCCCATCGATGACGGCCTCATGCACATATCTACACATTTTTCTGTACATTTTTTCTACTCGTACAGAATATAGGATAGCACCATTCCGAAAATATAGTAGAACAAAGAAGACATCAATCCCACCCAGCACAGCCCAGCTCAGATCAGTAGAGCAGCGCTAGCTCGACAGCTCAGATCAGCTCAGCAACGCCGCGCTACTTTAGCTTTTGTACATGCCAGATATAACGTATCAGGTGTCGCACGACGTACCACATAGAACCACAAGAAAGGCACACTCAGCTCAGCTCATCTCACGCAGCAGTACAGCGCTGCACAGTCCATACGCTGTGCGGTGCTGCCGTGCCGTGCTGTGCTTTCTCTTGCGTGCAAACCAAAAGGAATACAAGTGTGTGCGTTCGCACCCGTACGTCCATACATGCATGCAGCGCCCGGGTTGTTTCACTAGAGCATGGAGCTCTTGGCATTTGCAATTCGCCAGTTTGAACCGAAACGTTTGGACCATCTATTCTGTCCCGTCCATTCTTTCCTGTGAGTAAGCGTAGCAGGCGGAACCGTGCGCTGCGCAAAGCGCCTTCTACGAGGGTACAAATTGTTAGCAAGGCCCTATACCCAACTGCATGAACTGGTACGGGGGAACATAGTCGTCAAGACCAAATATGATTGGTGAAATACAATATGATACATGTTTTTATCCGAATGATGGGTCCTGATTACTATGGTGCCCCGCATTATGTGCCAAATAACAGTTTTGTGAGAACACACATGGCCTAACGACATTGGGTAGCTCCTCAATTGCAATGGTTGAGGAGCTCCAGTTAGAACGGTGTCCTCTCAAGTGTGCAACCCCTACCATAGTACAGCTAGAAAATAGCGTTGTACCGACTATCGTACATAAGTTATTCACAACCCGCCAATCTGACTAATGCGGTTCGCAAAAAACATACATATGTTAACACACCCGGATCTGCTTTTATACGCATATATGTTCGCATAGTAGTACACATATTTTTTTGCGTTCTTGTACACACATACGTTTGTTTATAATCACATATGCACAACACTACTTGCGAAGAACCACCGCCAGTCTTCCTGTCAACTACGTGTAGCACTTTGTTGGTCGAATGCCGTTAGACTTCCGGAGCACACCATAGGGTTGAGACCTCTCCAGCCACCATCTCGATCGGTCTCTGGCGTATATATATTTTTTTTACCACGTCCTCCGTTTCTTCATGTCACATGGGCAACGCGATGTAGGGTCTGAAATTATTTTCTGCGTCACAGTCCCCTCGAAGAGCTCACACCATATCCTGGCAAGGCGGGAGTTAATTCCCCTTGTTAAGATGCAACACGCTCCTTAGTTTCGTGCGAAAACGCGGAAGAGTAACAGTGAGACACAGCTCGGGAAAACCCGCCAGAAACCCCCACGCCGTGCGAAGTTGCAACAGACACGCTTCACGCTACCATTCAATCTCGAGAAATCTCTGTCGTCACACGGACGACACTTGCCCTATCATGGTTACGGAATTCGGCGGATATATGTTGGGCGCACCAGTCTTGCCGAGTTGGCCACACCCCTCCACTCAAATACCATCAGCATCGATTGTACCAACACTGCGACGATTAGGAACACGTGCGCGGCTATGAGCACCGCCCCGAACGCCGATAGTGCAATGCTCTCTTCATTGGAGGTTTCTACTTTCAGGAGAAAGCTCACGTACATGCTGGCCAAGATAATTCCGTTCCCCCAACGGTACAGGGCCATATCGACGCTCGAACTGAAGGGAGACATCGATTCCGAGATGAACAAAAGCATTGCCGCAACCAGCAGCACTACGGCGATCTGCGCCACGCTGTCGGGAGGCACGAACGAGGCCGTTGCGGTAAGGGCTATACGACGGCCGGACTCCACGACCTCGTAGTAGTATCGCGACGGCCTATACGGGCCCCAAATGCCCCTGAATGATTCCAGATGTTGGTTCGTGGTCCGGTTAGCCTTCTTCAGGTCCGACCGGTTTCGGAGGAGCCACCAAGCAAGTATAGCGGGTAGGCCGATAGGATAAATGCACACCATCAAGATCGCATAGGCCTTGTATATGGTGTACTTGTCGCTGTCGCATGTAAGAGAATAGTCGGCCCGAAGGTATGACACGCCATCATCCAGAGGTTCGCAAACAAACGTCTGGAATATCGTGAAAGAGACCGAAGAATACACAAGAAACGCGACCAGTAATCCCGCAGACACGTGCTTGCGCTGCACTTCGCGCATTGTGGCCTCCGATCCGTGATTTCGTCTTCGCGCGACGGAGTACGTTCCGGCCAAAAGCACGAGTATCACAAGTGGTGTTATCGTGTTGAGGAGAAGACGGTCGTAGAAATCAGTCGATACCAGGCAAGAATACGACAACATCACACCGATGTCAAGGTTGATGAAGCTCAGGCTGGAGGTAAAAGCACCATACTCCTCCGGGTAGACGTCTCCCGCGATAGCAGAGAACTGAGGTGGTTCATGAGCGGAATAATGCAGCAAACACAGGAAGTAGGGCTCTATCGGATGATGCGTTGCTAGCCAACCACTTGGGTTTCGGAAAAAAGATCAACCGATAATACGTTATCTGTGAAACAGTCCAACATTAGTGGTACAGTAGCTCATACCCGGGGCATCACAACAGTGCTCCGTATCTATTCCTAACACACCGCTTTCACTTATGGGCCTACTGTACGTTAACTGAAACTGCAGGTATTCATCGTGCGTTAGAACACGGCTCGCCTCACAAGACATTATCGCACACATTTTCGCCGGCGTTCTAACCCAGAGCCAATCGGTGCCTCAAAACTTCAAATTGATATCGATACTACATACAATTTGTAAGATCCAAAGGATGACTTGGGAATCATTCCACAACCTGATGGATTGACAAGCGCCGTGATCATAAGCTATCAGAAGCAAGACGATCTCCAAAAGCATGCAGCCCAAACCTAGCAGAAGCGCCGATAGACTTTACGCAGGCGGTATACCCGACGTATGCGAGGCGTAGGGTTATTTACTGTACCTCTTAGAATTTATTGTAATGTCTGGCTGATGTATGTTCTGCCTTGTGTACCCAGCATGTTTGGTACTGCGCTGGAAGATCGTGAAATCCTCGAAGAATTTTCTTTGTCACATAGTTTGTTGCGAGCAAGGAGCGTGGTGCAACATGTTTCTAGGATGAAGGATGAGAATCAGACTTAGGGTGTGCTGGATGTCGATGGGTAGAACGAGCGGTACAATGCGAACAACACACATACCAGGTTCATATAAGCATACCTGAGACACAGTTTGCCACACCACCACAATGGTCTTGACGGCCGTGAGCGGGAAGACCTTCACGAAGATGCGCTCCAAAAGAATCCAATGCCTTTCCACAGAACTCCGCCTGATCCCCGCCTCCTCGTCATCCCCGCTATCGATCGACCTCATAAAGTATGCCGACAGTGCGACTGCTACGAGGACCAGTCCCACGACCATGGCTGCCGCAAGCCCCACTGCCCATGGTCTGTCGACGTCCGAGCATTGGCGACAGTTGTAGGCGGTCCACGGAGCAAAGCCTTCGGCACAAGCAGCACAGTCTGTAACCATGGATAATAGGCAGCGTGGAACCAGACTGGCTTGTGTAAGCACGACTAACATGGTAAACAAGCATGTGGTACGCCCCTGAGAGGTAGCCCAAGCTCGAAAGGCTGTCTGGCGATCATTGCGTACCGTAGTGTACTTCGCAGACGAGAGATTCATGTTCGAGCTTCCGTCAGACGTACAGAAGACTAACCCGATGAAAGACAGGGACAGATTATACAAATATTACTTTCAAATGGAAACTCTGCCGTAGCGTTCGATGCCACATCTTTGGGTTACAACGCATTTGTTTGAGGTGCTAGGTAAACTAGAAGTGTATACCAGTATTGGGTAGCTTTGTAGCTTCTCCCAAACACACGTACAATAATTAGACATGCGTAAGTACGTGACACGATTTCGTTACTTGATTATTTGATCACACGCGCGTAGGTAAGGGTTAGGGTGTGGTAAGTTCCTCGTCCAGCGGTCCAACCGAATCAAACAAGTAAGACACAGGTAAACAGCACGCAGATACCGTTTGACGCTCCATTGCAGTGTTATGCGAAACGTCGCATCGACTATGCTCGGGGATGTACTTCAAGGGGCATGTTTCTAAGCGCCGATCAAACTCACATGGACCCTCGTAGCCAGGGGCACAGTAGTTAGTAGCGTCGTTGCCGCCTATACACGAACTTTGGCGGTGGCACTCGAGTATATCACGACTCGTCTCAGACGTGCGGAAAAAAAACCGCGTTCAAGGGTAATCATTTCGACGGTAGTTCCGCTCGACAAAGACATCACGCCGCGCGGAACCGGTTCGCATTCGGGTATCCTGTTCGGATATTGGACCTTCACGGCGCCTTGGTTGCTCGTATTTTCTCCGGTCGGACATTCCGCACACGCCATTTCAAAGCGAACATCGTTTGACGCGTCGTCCTGAGGTGGAACACCAAATACATACACGAGAGGGTGAAAGCGTTCCATTTCGTTCACATGTTCCATCGAAAACGCGTCGTGTTGGGTACGCTACGAATCGCCCAAGAGTACCGTTTTTTCCCAACGTATATAGCGCGGCCAGGGTTGTTGGAATTGCTGACTGCGCTTGCGTCTCCAGTAAAAGGCACCCACCAAGCACCCGAGACCCTACAACTAGAGCACCGGGATAGAGCGTATTGCGAGCGTTTCCGCGTGACCACAGGCAGTGTTAAAGGAGGAGATACAGTTTTCAACATCAAAAACGAGGAACTGCTGTACCAACATCTTCGGATGATCCGATGTGCATTTAGCGAAAGTATCCGTTTCACATGTATCCGGCTGGGCTAATCACTATGCCCGTACTCGATTGTTGGGTGAGGTATATGCTATGGAGCTGCTCGCGCGAGGAGACCCGGAAATATGTAGAACGCCTCGTAACCCCATCTTCTACATCTTAGGCGTCCTGCTGGTCGCTTGACCACGGTCCGGAGACCGCTTGTTACGTCTCACCTCGCTCAACGCGTCCTCGTATAAGTACTCTCCAAGCGCGCAGTGAAACGTGTTATTCACGAAGGAGACGTTGTTCAGCGTTGCGGCTGGTGAGCCCTGGACGGCAAAGCTTTCGTCTCCAGCCGTGTTTTCCCAAAACATGGTGTTGGCGATCGTTAAAGCCTCTCTGTGATAGATGGCTCCTCCCGAGTTCACTGACAGTTCAAGGGACAAAAACGGAATGTGTGGGGTAGAGAGGTGTACGTTGTGTGTATCGCACGTTTTTTCTTTTATCGTATCACGTTCACTGTTGACACGAACAACGCATGCATGTGCTAATAGAAACCAAGAGCAACGTGTGCCTATGCTTCTAGAAGATTGCCTCAACAAACATTATGGCGACGTCTTGGCGTTCTGACCCTTCAATCTTAATTGCCATAAGACATCAGCGGTCACAGAGAGTTGAACGATACTATTGTCCGTGTATTAACCGCATCGCGGAACTTGGCCGTTTCTATCCTCTGCGGAATCAGCGTGGTGAGCTTTGTGGATTTTGTTTTTACACCAGTACTAGCAAAAGCCCAAATTCCCTACCTTCCACAATTGTACTCGTATACATTTACGCAACCCCAAGAGTGCGTGGCTCTGTCGGTTTCGAAAATACGTCCTACGTACTGCAAATGAACTGTCGAAATTCGACGCGAAATACGTGGAAAATATAATAAGTCAATCTCTGTGTAACTCGTACTACAACCGACTTTTCAAAAAGCGGTCGAAGTATTGTGTATACACAATCTCACGCAATTGGCCCACGCCAGGGGTGGATTCTCCTTGTTTTTCGAGGCTTCTCGCTGGAGAGCTGCATACCTCGCCCAAAACCTGGTTTTTCGACAAAAAAAATAAAAAGGCAGCCCTTTGAATAACCCTATGGTCTACGTAGCCAACACGGTATAGCCAATATTGAAAACGCAAACGGTAGCCGAACGGTACTGGATTGAAACCGTCGACCCTCATCGTAGCACGCGTCATTGCTCCGCGATGTCACCTGCATAGTTGCCATGGAAGCGGGACGAGACTACGTTGTCGGAGCCGCCGCTTGTGAAGAAGTGCAATCCGCCCCCGTCTGCAGTAGCAGTGTTATGTTCGAAAAGGCACTCTTTGATCTCCCGCTCAAATGCTTTCACTGCATTCACGGAAACGGCGCCACCGACGTTGGCCGTGTTCCGCGTGAAATTCGCACCCACGATAGACAGTTTGCCAGGGTCACCAATGGACAAGGCCCCTCCCCCAGGCACAGCGGAATTTTGTACGAACAATAGACTCCCTTCCAACCTTAGGGGGTCGTCTTCCAAAGAGAACATCGCACCTGCAACAACGAAGGGATGTATTGCCGAGTAATGTACGTGGGGTCCCGGTTCAGTAGCGTCCACGATACGATAAAACGTACCTGAGAGCGATAATTTCGGCCTGGCACGGAATCTGGATCAACTGGATTTCGCCGAACTATTCCCGCTTCAGGAGGTCGAACGAGCTAGTATGCACCCTCACTTGATGAGTAGACTATCGTTCAAGAATAACATCAAATCGCGCCTTGATCGGAGCGGTTCGGAGACAATAGGGCCACACTCGCTTGTTCCGAGGGATACTTGACTGTGTTTGGTATCGCTGCGACTGGAACGCGGGAGAACTCGACAAAAACAAGTTTTGGGCTACACTGGGCTTGCGCAAGGGTATTTTTCAGGCAAACTTAACAGCCCCCTCGGTATTAGAGTGCAACAAGCGACACATAAAACGTTTGGATCACGCAACACTTACTTTCCGTGAAGAGGGCACTTTTAAATCACGTGTTTTAGGGCACTTGCGGCAACGAAACTGTTTTCAGCCCAAGTGTTAGATTTCCTACCAATGCCACGGGGTCATGCTCTGAGGACTGCACTACTCCAGCAACACCTCAGAAATATTCAAAGAAACGTGTATCGACACTATACTAACGTCTCGTATCAAGTTGTATGCAGTTTTTAAGTTTCCGGTATTTCATAGGTATCGAACGCGCTTTGCCGTCCATCCCTTGCCTCGGTTGTTATTATACAGCTGGTACTCAATATGCTGGTGTTGAACCAAACGTGTCGACATTTTGTTCTTTTAAATCGTACCACTTCGGCCGGGAAAATTCGGCCTCTTTGTTTGATATATCAGAGTCTCCGATGGGTTTACATTACCGGCCAGATCGATATCGAGTTTGATTCATGGTTTTCGATATAGAACCACACTCGATTGTCCCTCGACGCCCATCTTTATACAGGCCGGTTAAAACTCAATTCAGTAGATAAATGTTTCCAGAGTCGGAACTTCACGCCGTATTTGAGAGACAGGTCCTCAATATTTACAAGCGTGTTCTGTAAGACAGATTATTATACCGTCAGATTGAAAGGATTGAAAACGTCGGGCTCCGATAAACAAGAAATTCGACCCGGTGTGTCTGGATGCTTTCCCTGTCGTCAGTCGTGTCGAATTTGCAGTTTTTGCGCTTGAAATATTGCAGGAGAAAGTATTATGAAGACGGCTTCGGATCCTGGTCGCGAATTATTGGAGGTGCTGTGCTGTGCGCAGCAGCAGCAACAGCAGCAGTAGTGCAGTAGCAGCAGTAGAGCAGTCGAATCCACATCGGAGAGGTGTTAAGGCTGCTGCTGCATGACGTGACCGTGTGTTCAGAGGGATGGAGAGGACTTCAAACCTTTTTTTCATCGAGAACTGTGATGCACAAATCCCGTCAAAACCCTCGAGCTTAGGCTGCTGCTGTATTGCGTGAACGCGGGTTTAGAGGGATGGAGAGGGCTTCAAAACATTTTTTCATCGGGAAATCTGATCCGCTAATCCGGTCGAAAAAGTGAGTTTTTCAACGGGGTGGGTGGATCGAATCGCTCGATGGAGAAAAATTGGGATCGAATAGGTTCTTTTCCAACGGTATAAGAAAGTCTGTTTTGGTGTTCGATCGGAAACAGGCTTTGTTTATTCACGTATCCGACTGTACAAGAACTAGCCTGCGTCCCTGTCCCTTTGACGAATGGAAGCTTTACGTTTGGTTTATTTCGCCACATGATCGTTTTCGATTCGGGACATATTTAAGCCTCAAGGAATCCCGAACTCCCGGTGAAAAAAAACACGAAATCATCTCCCTTTGTTAACGGGTCGACACTACACGGACTGCTAGAAAACAAGTGCAAACAAACAAGATGTGTCTGTGAACATTTGGGTTCAAGTGCGCAAAAAAATGTGTTTTACATAGTTAGTTGCCTGGTAAATCCTTCGTTCAGCATGCATCAACTTCGCGCGATAACCGCGACTCGATATTGGCCCTACGCAGTCAGCGCTTCGAATATTCGCGCGGGGGAATTGCAGACATGCCTTGGAATATCTGAAACCGGCTCATCCAGATATATATATATATATCTTCCCATGGAAACGCCTGACTTTGCCGAACATTTTCGAGGCGCGTGCTTGGTCGGGGTAGAACTTCGCCGCTTGCGCTGTTCGTGACGGCCAGCGTGATACTAAGTGGGGTTCGATTTGAGCCTATAACTCAAACGGCCTTCGTGGCTCGTAGGCTTGCAATATTGGCCAAGTTTTCAGTAAAACATTTACAGCTCTGAGACGCGAAAGCGTTCTGGGGAGGCACCGTCAACCACCACCCCTGATCACCAGTAGATGGTGGGAGGGGTCAGGGTCGGTGACGCAGATTGATTTTGAATTGTCCTGAAAATGTTGAAAAAAAAAATTCGGTCACGAGATTGAATTAACCACGTTGGGGACCAATCTTTAAATCTAGAACAAGAATCGAAGATTGATACATTGAATTATCAATATCGATATTTTGTACCCCTCGTCAAAAATAACGCCTTATCAATAGACTTGAAACCCTTATATAGCGCGTCGCCGTGTTAGAGTTGCACCCCGGCCTCAAAAAATGGAACCGGGTACCCGACCGGGTGGGAGGCGTTCCAGACGGAACCGGAACCGGGTACCCGGGGGTCCGGCGGACACGGGTACCCGGGTTATCAGACGCTATTTTGCCCCCCTTTTAGCTTTTGAGCGAGACACGGGTACCCGAGTACCCGGTACCCGGGTTACCATGCACTATTTACCCCCCCTTTAGCCTGTGAGTGGCAGCGTGGTAAGGCGGTGCGGGAGAGCAAGACTTCAAATCGTCTCTCTCGATTAACCATGCTAAAGATGTAAGGCAGAAGGCACGTGGGGTATTCTATGTGGGACCGAGTGGATAGGTGGCGAGAGGGAAGTTGAAATATAAGCGATCAATCATCGGTGCCATTTTCCTTCCACCCTAATTTTGCTGGTCCAGTCATCGGGAAATCCTTCGAATGTATCAGCTTGCATCCATGAAACCATGTGGCAAAAACCCACACCGATAAAAAAAGAAAAATAATAAAGGAGTGTGATTTAGTGACTGTTTTTTTTGTGTTAGGGCCACTCCTAACGAACAAAAAAAAAACACGATTCGTGAGATTTTTGTCGTGAACGTGGTTTTTTGGTCGTAAACAAATATATATATATATCACGATTCATGACGACGCTATTTTTTTTGTTTGTCCCAAAAAAAAACAAAATCACGATTCGCGACATTTGTCGTGTCTCAAAATACGCCTGATCAGGGCACTACGCAACCCACGCGCACCAACGGTATCCGAAGTTCGGTGCATGGCAGACTCTGCTTGGTACGTCGCTTGTGGACAACGGGCGGCTACCCAAATACACCGCTGGGCGCGGGCTAACGAAGAGGCTGTGGCCTCGAAATTTCGAGGAGGAGGAGCCACTGCTAAAAGACAAACGCGAAAATGACCTGAGGATGTCACAGGCCAGGCCGGGCAGACGACCTGCGAGATGCAATCTCGCGAACCGAGCTTGGCCGACGGTCGGTGAAATCGGAATCTCGCAGGCTGGGTCAGGCTTCGGCCCGCGATTCGAATATATCACGGGCTGGGCCAGGTGCGGACGGCCCAGCCCGGCGTGGCCGTGCCCCACTCTCGAGAGTTGGCTCCACCCCCAACAAACGTTGGGTTTGAAATATCGGAATTTTTACTATCAATATTTGAAAATATCACGAAACGTTTTCGGCTTTTTTCGTTCGAACTGAAATGTCACGGATCGTGATCTTTTGTCATACCAAAAAGTCACGAATCGTGATTTTGTTCGGTTCGTTAGGAGCGGCCCTTACTCGTTTCGCGGAAAGTTCACGCGAGCGCGCAAAAAATGCGGTGGGTCCGATTATTTTCGCCTGGTATCATGTTTCACGAGGTTGCAACGCACGTCCATGTGATCGAATCGTCAAAACCAGCGGTGCGCGCGCTGGCAGTCGGCTTGATCGTGCAGCTAGGGGTGCTCCGCTTCCCAGAGAGGCAACCGTGCGCCGCCGTACCTCGCGGGCATAGCTTAAATCAACTTACTTAACTAGAGCGACAAAGCCCTCCGCGACAGGAAAGCAGCTGGCGATTTCGTGTGGATCCTGGCGATATCTGTAAGTGCGCTTTGTCGAGTAGACTGGACGAATAGAGGTTTGCGGTTGGTCCATACCCTGGTTCATGTTAAATTAGGACTGCTTGCGCTGGTAGGGGTATCGTGTGTGTGTCGGGGTATCCTCTATTCTCTGTATGTAGTGTGCAGGGGCGAGAGACGAGAGTTTACGGGCACAGCAGTGTATGTATAAATCAACCCATACCCCAGTCTGGTGGGCTCCGTATACCCCAACTGACGGGTACCGGGGTACCCGGGGTGCAAATACCCGCGGTTCCGTGAGTTGGACCGGGACGATTCCGGTTCCGACGGTTCCGGGTACCCGCCACCGGGTACCCGGTTCTCAGTCAGATGGGGTGCAACTCTACGCCGTGTCCCCATATCCCACACATTAGCACAACACAGTCCAGGAAAAGAGCAATAATACCAACGTGAACCATAGGAAGGCAAAGAAAGACATTGTGTGATGGTCTGACTTGACGTCTGGCCCTTCAAGGCCGCCTTGGATTTGGTGTGAAGACTAGTTTTTTGTGTGACGAGTGCCGTTACGCCCGTCAATGGCAGAGATATAAGAAGGGCCGTCACTGGTGCCGTCCATCGACAGCAACAACACCTCGTTCCTACATTAGAGGTGCAAACTACTCGGAACAAGTCTTGTTGAGCATGCATACTGCGACCTGTACACTGCTTGAGTAGTCAATACGTTGCTGAAACGTAGCATGCTGAGCATCCAGCAACATGCGTGTCGTATAATAAACCAGCTACGGGTACAAAACAGTAAAACCGCTTGAAATTTGGCGCGATGAAGATTGAGATTGAGATCGAGCTTACGATTGCCTCTTCAAGTCAAGATTGTCTTTTATCGGGCATACAGTTCAATAATTGATTAGCACTGATTTCCATGGTAAATCCATCATTGGTGCGAGTAGAGCGTGATGATGACTATTGCAACATTAGCACGAACTCACTCGAACCATCAATGTGTGTGTATGTATCGTGCAGCTATGCGGAGCACAACGAGGGCAGCTTGCACAGCTATCACTCGAGTGGCTTTTATTGGCGGCGCAGCACAGGGATCAGTAGAAATAGCTTCGCAACATTGTTTAGTCCCACCAGGGGGACGTGTCTGGGCCCCACCAAAGTCAAATCCCTTGTACAGACACCGTTACATACCTCCAAACTCGACCGCCGAGTTGTTGGTAAACGTGACGTCGCCATAGATGCCGAGGAGACACCTTTTGGTATGTATGGCACCTGCACAGAATGAGGGCAGCATCGACGTTTTCCACATTTTTTTGCGCACGACGCGAGCATAATTTTATAGTTTTAACACTGACGATTTGACGAAGGCGCATGCGGTATATCACGGATAGAAACTCGCGCCCCCTGGGCACAATGAGGTGCGCTATATATACGTTGGAGGTTAATACACGATATGGTCAGTCACCGGGACACCCCATTCACTCTGCGTTGGGAATTCAGCTCTCAAGGGCTCGGTGCCGTTGGTCGTAAAGGTGAGTCGAATTTCAAAGCCCACCAGTATGTTCGTCATAAAGGTAAGTAGAACAGCAGTACATGGTCGTGGGGCAGGGAGAACGGGAGGCCTAACCCCGCTCGGGTCATAAGCACAGCAAGCAACCATTAGAAGGACGTAACAACCACGAGTCCGGCGGCGACAGCGAAACCCGATTTGTCGTTTCTACAGGCCGCATTTTATTTATTTGGCGCCGTATCGTATGTATTGTAGAATGAACAAAACTTATCGTGTTTCGATTTCGTCATCGTGTGAAGTCCTTAAACAACTACAGTACGAGTGCCCGTGTTGGGCGATAAGCAAAACGTACGAACTTCTTACGAATAAAACCACGCTTGCCGCTCCGGTTCAGACAAGGCCACAATATCAGGGGGGATGAGACAAAACGCGGCAAACATCGCATCAACAGATCACGATGATTACCTCATCATGACCACAAGCAAGGCCGACGTGTGTTATGATGGCGTACAGGTTGGCTCACGACAAAAGACGGAAAACAATTCCGTCTACGCCGTTTGTTCAAGTCAGAACGTAACATTCTTCACATTTCCAGCAAACAGCGCATCGAGAGGTGGACCTCATGTCAAGGCTGTTTTCGCTCGAACCGTAGTACAACGTCGACGTTCGAATTACTGAGCGAGAACCCCCGTGGGTCATCCTACTGTACTTGTTTTATTTTACATCACAATTTCAACAAGAGGGTATGAACACGACGAGTACGATTTTTTTGTCGCGTTCTCCATATATGGCGTGCATCCAGGGCTAGGAGCCAAAAGTAGGCACTCCTATGCCTTTAGAGCTTCATTTAGGTCACTACATGCGAAAAGGCTTCTTAGCCCTCATTGTGATTGGCCAGCTCCCGATCCTGCCAATGTCTGGCTGAAAGGTTCCAGGTACACCTCTGTGTCAGGTTGGGTTTTACCGGGGTTGGCTTCAAACGGCACCTCTACAAGTCTCAACATGTACCTAGAAAGGGTGCATTTCCCAAGCAAAAATGCTGTTTCGAGCCAACAGTCCAGGTTCTTCAGGTTGACAGTCTGCGTTGAAGGGATTAAAATGGGATGAGGCCGCGTGCCACCTTACGGACAACACATTTTGGCAAACACACTCCTGACTGACTATTTACCCATTCGAGGATATCCCTTCGTGCAACTATCAATCGTCTACGACAAGCATACGCCCAACAGTACCGATGGGTAATTAGGTCTCCTCAAGTCCCAAGAGGGATCCTAGGCTCCTCGATCCAGGAACTATTGTATGATAACTTGCTGGACATAATACAACGATCGCTTGGTATTCATGGTCAAGTATGAAATATGCTTATATTTCCGTCCAGAGCGGTACCCACAATAGTTGGAAGACCTCTTTCTGTAGATTTGCAACTATGTTCGTTTCATACCTACGTACAACATTAAGCTACTACGGGATTGGTCGCTGAGTTCCTTGCGAAGTTTGCACATGTCCCCTTTTGAGTGAGGTATGCGTATATCAAACTTAACAGAAAACCTGCTCAGATCAATACGAGTAACCTACGGCAGGATGCGTCTGGGGCGATCATTTCAGCTTACTCGGAATCTGCGCTTCCATACCTCCAACAACAGCTGAATTATCGGTGAAAAACGTGCTCTCGCCGAAAATAGAGAGCTCTTGGCCAAGATCCACCCGAATGGCACCTGCAGGTCGTCGCAAGCGTGTTTGCGAGAGTGCAAGTATGAACATGTTTAACTTATCCCATGGTACGAGGAGTTGCAATATTTAGCTCAAGTTGTTTCTGACTCAGACCAGTGGAGCTCCTGAAGTACGATTAGTACACCGGTTAGTATGATGGTTTCACTTGCGCTTTTGTTATAGGACTACGTAGCGCCAAAAAGTATTGATCGGGTTGTGCGAACTAATTTATTTGAAATCATGCTTCGAGGTGAAAGTATTGAACTCCTCGTGTGACTAGCTCACTATTTAAGGCACGATCCCTCGAAGGCACTGCCCCCACCGTGGGATTGCTCGTTCGTAAGGCCGTCCTGCTGGCCCGGGTACTATCACCCAGGGGAGTGCCGACCTGCTACTGATGTACCAGGTATGTCCTTTACAAGGTCATGCACCCAGTAACAATGCGCGATCGAAGCATTATCACACGGAGATTAAAATTTTGAGTTTTGACCGAATATTTCGATATCATAGTTGACGACTTGGCTTTGAAACATGCATAAGAATACATAAGCGGGCGCAAGGGGAGTCGAAAAGGCGCTGCAGATGATAGGGTGAAATCTGACCGCCCGAGGCTTGTTGCGACGTGCTGCGGCAGGGGTGGGACATTTCGCCCAACGTATGACTTTTGGAGGGCTCCTTTATCCAATCTCGTTGGAATGCTGATACTGCTGCTTGTTGTAGTGTCCAAAACTGTGTATTGTGATATACCCACTGTACAGGAGTCCATGGGAGTGTTTTTCAAAATCGGGCGGAGTTTTCATTTAATCTCAAAATCCGATGTTGAGTGAGGTGTACCTGGTAAAAACAACAAAAATGGAAGATATATAACGCCGTTTGAGTGAGGAGTCTCAGAAAAATCAGATGCAGCAGTACCACCGTATGTAGCATGCCTTGTCGCCCTCAAACGGCAGTGACAGTGACGATCCATTGAATTGGACAAGAGGATGAAGAAAACCACTGCAGAGAAGGTGTGGCCTGAACGCCCGCCAATTGGCAGGGAAACCTTAATTTGAGAAAAGGGGTCAAGGAAGATGCTGTTACATCACGAGACCGCGGAGCTCGATACCGCGAGCGGGGGGCTCGTTTGGTTTATTGTGGCTGTCTCCTCGAGATCGAGCACTGTGAGAAGAATACGTTGCGACGAATGTATACCAGGTATACACCAAAACCACTGAGCTAGCAATCAGTGCTGACTGCTGACTTTAGCTTAGAAATGGTGCGTCTTGAACAGCTGCAAAACGTCGTGACGCTCGGTAGTTTCGTGAGCCATTTGTCAACATGGAGCGCCGGAAGATTGGAGGCCACAGTGTAAGAACTAAAGACGCACATGCACCTAGGTTTTCGACTACTGTAGACTAACACCAAACAAAAATGTAGTTTGCGTCAACAGTGTATCCCATTCAATCCTGGCTGCTGTTGAATGGCTCGACGAGAGACTGGTTGTTGCCAACGTTCTCCATTTTCTTAAAGATGTGCACTGGTGTTTGAATCTGCAAGCTCCCCATTTCCGACATATACCCACCTCCGCTGTCGCCAGCTGAATTTCCGGTGAAGTATGCGGTGCCGTTAATTTGAATGCGCCCGTTTTGCGCCTTAATAGCTCCTGCGGGTCAAATCACGGCGAAGGTCCACGCATCAAACACATCACGATTTAGTTTATCTAGACTGTAACCTACATTTATGATATGTTGCGTAGGATATATCTACTGTAGGGGAAATCAATATCAGGCGACACGTCGTACGTCTTGCAGATTATACGGCTCACACCCGTCAACATGATCGAGACCATACAGATAATCAAACGCATCTTCCCTCAAGCATCTACAGTAGATCACGAATGGGGAATCAGCGATCACACTGTCGACATGGTTGGGATATGTGCTAGGTTGTGAGGGGGTTCACGTCACCAATAGACCACTCCTAGTGCAGGCAACGTCGCCGCCCGCTGCGTGAGAGTGTTGTTCGAGGCATGTACGTTATTTGACTTTTTCGTGGCATTCCGTGCGTATTGCCGTGACATGCCGCGAGCAGTGCCGAGGCATGCCACGGCATTTCACGAAATATCACGACATTCCAGTTCATGACGTGGCAGCCCACGAAAGTACCCACATGCCCGCAACCTATTCCACGTCAAGGCCCACGAAAAGCGCACAGCGCCCCTCACGCACGTCCCGGCGAGGCTCGCAGTGACCTCGGCACGCCACGGCAAGACCCACGGCAACAACCACGGCAACTCCCCCAGATATCCTAGAGATCATGATTACGACGACCCACAGCAACAACCACGGCAACTCCCCCAGACATCGTAGAGATCATGATTTCGACAACACTCCCGGAGAGTGTCGCGGTAAGGCCCGGCGCGGCAAGTCCGACGACACGACACGCAGCAAAACCCGCCGCGTGTCCTGCAGCAAGGTACCACGGCAAGCCCCGCGGCAAGGTGCCACGACAACACCCGTGGCAGAATATCGCTTTCAAAAGAGTTCCAGGTGAGCCTCCAGGGGCTCCTGTGTGGGCCGATTCTATTTCTTCACCTTGTCAAGAAAGGTGTTAAAAGAGATGACGATACTGCGGGAGAAAGTAGTATATGGGAACACCGTACTAGGCGAGTTCTTGCATCGGATATTGCCGCGAGGTATGTCGTGGGTCTTGGCGCAAATCTTGCGGTACTGGCCCCGCGTGTTTCTGCGGAACGTTTCGCGGTTCTGGTCGTGGGTCTTGCCACGGGCTTTGCCACGAGTCTTGTCCCTGGGTCTTGTGGCGAGTCGTGTGGCGAATCTTGCAGCGGGTCGTTCTGTGGGTCTTGCCGTGCATGTTATCGTAGATTGTACCGCGGGTTTGCCGTGGAGTTTGCCGCCGTGAATCGTGCAGTCGGTCGTGAGGTGGGATATACCGTGGATATTCCCAAGGTGCTTGCCGTGGGATGTCACGGAACCTTGCACATTATCCGCAGGAAGAACCGTGTTACGTCCCGCGGAATATGTAACCCGTGGACATTGCCGCGACATGACGCGACATGCTGCGAGCACTGTCTCGGGCACTGCCACATAAAGGCGAATAATGTGCCTGCGTGATTACTTCACTCTGCTTTTTTTTTACCTAAACCTGTACCCCGCGCGACCTACTGCATAATCTGCTCTTGCAGAGGCCGTAGTTCCGTCACACAGCACAACAACTACCTTTCGCTGCCATGGTTCAAAAAGCCACCGGAGAATGGTCGCCCGGGCGAGTTCAAGTTGATTGAGTACGGCATCGAGTTATATTGGTCGCCATGGTCCATTTTATCTGTCCGGCATCAGCTACACAATGTACTAAATCACGCCACGTCACAGAAGGAACTAATATTTCGGGGCCACCTTGAAATGATCGCGAGCGAAAGCACGTTTATAAAATTGACGATACCAAACCAATAGCGACCGCGCCAAAATTCGTGAAGCTACCGTTGTAACGGGTCTTAAACCTGTGGCAAAAGGCGTTTTCAGGTTACCTAATTGTCTTTTTGTGTCCACGGGTGTTTCAAGAATGTTGTCAACCAGGGAGCAAACCAACCGCTGAACAGCCGCAAAACCACACGCACTCAGCGCCAGCGGAAGCAGAAAAGAAGACGGGTCGATTGTTGTGCGATGCGGAGAAAGACAGGAAACGAGGCTGTGTTGTGGTGGGTGTGGTGGTGGCCATCCTCGTAGTGATACTATTGTCGCGTGGTGCCCTCTTTCTCCGTTTTGTAGCACTTCAATACCAACAGGAATGACGGGCCGGAAGGGAGTATATCGTCAAGCAGCGACTAGTCGGAAACCAATATCTGAGAGGGTTCAACAGGTGGGCGGATTTAGGTACAGGTGGTCGTCGTGCGTCCCGCCACGCACTCGAATGATGCCTTTTTTCCCAGGTTGCTGCTGCGAGAGTTCCTAGCGACAGCTATACCAGCTTTATTACAGGCAAGGTGTCTTCATTTCCAGCAGTCACGCACTATGGGTACCCAATTTTATATCCCTACGTGTCGAGCCAGCACCGACCACAATGTCTTGACTCCCAACGCCTCAACCCCACACACGATATGCACACAAATATATTTAGGGGTTCTTGTGGAACGCGTTTGGCAGAAGCAATATCGTCACGTATTGTACCATTAGTACAATACACACCGTACGAGCACCATGTTATGACGTATGGTACTTCGAAGCATCACACCCTTTGTGACCTCTCACCTCCGTCATCCTTGGCTGTGTTGCTCGCAAATGTTGTGTTGCCTGTCACATGAATAATGGCCCTGTTCAAGGCAGAAATAGCACCTGCGGGTTGGCATAAAATAGAGGAATGATGGTTCGTGCGTGAAACCAGAGAGCTTGGTCTATGCAGATAGCTTGAGTAGCCTACACACCAAATATGACATGTACAACTCCAGCGAATGAGTATAGAGAAACAGTATACCGTCACGGATGTTCCTATTCGTGCCAGAAGGGAACAGTAAGCAGCCCAGAGCGTGCATGGACCATGTATGGTAGATACATATATACTGTAGATACAGTACCAGTACTTTACATTGACGTATGCGTACAACTCTAACCAAAACAAAACACGTTTTCCATCACCATCAGACAGCCGTACTGAAGAACATCAAAGTCCTCCTTCGTTGCTGAAAACGTTTCGACGAGAGGTGTGGAAAATAACGTGCCAAACGGCGTACGTGCATGCCGACACAGACGGTTTGCCATTTTTTTCTAGCAGTGCGTAGGAGTAATGTACGTTGTGACCATGCTGCACATTGTTCGATGGCGCACATCGAATTTTTTTTTGACATATCTAAGATCTTCATTGTGTTTAGCCGTTCGGAGTTTCCCCTATGCGTGCCTTTTGAAAACAATAACTTCCTCGCATTTTAAATATCTTACCGCCATCATCTCCGGCCCGATTGTTTGAAAAATTTGTGATGCCGTTGATGTAGACATCGGAGTCCTTATCGAGAAGAATCGCTCCTGCAGAGGCAACAAGCAAGGATATATAACAGGTAGCAATATATAAATATTAGGTTATTAACTATATAACGTTCCCCTTCGGGTTGTGAGCAACGTGAAATCCCGGGGGCGTCCCAAGGCGGAAAAGGGAGTCACAGCTAACACGCTTACAGCTGTTCTTGGCGGAAACGTGACCCATGGGTTGGTGTATTGCTCGAAAGAGAGTGTAGTGGTCAGCAGGGGACCGAATACTACTCGTTTCAGGAGCAATATACATTAGCGCATGAGACGTTTCCACAACAACAGCTGACTCGTGGCAACAGCGGTTGATCTCTAACATCCCTATTAAAAGGGAGCAACTCGGCTGTAATTGTCAATGTACGGGTATACATACGGTTGAGGGCATAATGAACAACAGTATGTGTATTTGTCATGACATGTTTCTGTCCACGTATTAATTGATGACTGTCAGGTATACTTACGGTTACAGCTGCAGACTCATGGCAACAGCAGCACTATACTATTAATATTACCTGCTACAACTACTACTACTACTACTACTACTACTACAACCATGACTAAACGTTTATACAACGGCAACAGTTGTATGTACGCGGAACCATGAGTTGGGGCATGACTACTACACCGAGAACTACTATTAATACTGTACTATTAATAGAGATGTAGCATCTACAGGTACAAGCAGCATAAAAAAATACTACTCTACTATTACTACATGCACGCGGTACCATGGGTTGACCATTACACTGTTACTATACACTATTACTACTATGCAGATGTAGTACAAGCAGAGGCAGCATACACTCTACAAAATACTACACTACTACGTCGACTACTAATTATACAGCTACTTAGTACTACTGCTGGAGCTGACCGAACGCTCATACAATGCAGCCAACTTCATGGTAAGTAGTAATGCCCCAGCCCATGGTAACAGCAAGGGCAAATAGCCACGTGGTACCATGGGCTGGGGCATTACTACTATTACGGGGGTCCATAGTTAATAGGACCTATGGTATATATAAAAATCTATATATTTAACTATTTTTGCTAACAAAATTTGGTCCCATTAACTATGGACCCCCGTAATACAATGTTAATATACGCCACTACCACTACTACGTAAGTGCAGTACAGGTAGAAGCAGCTTGAATATATACTACACTACTACCTACTACTACTGCTACTACTACCTTTCATACAACGGCAACAGTAGCATGCTAGCGGTACCGTGGGTTGAGGGGGCATAACGCATATACTTTTTCTATACACCACAACTACTACGCGGATATATGCCGTATAGGTAGAAGCAGCATGCACTCTACCTAATACATCTGCGACCACTACTGTATTTATAATGATTTTATAAATGCACAGGCTACAGGCTAAGCACGGTTGAGGGCATGTACTGCTATTGGCCAGGTAGACACGGCATGAAAACAGCTGCTAGCAATAGCGGACTCTACAACGACTGTATGTAGTGCGATTATGGCTACTACAATAATGCATGTGCTACTGATATTGGAGGCATTAACAAAAACAGTATGCACTTGATACCATGGTCGGTTGGAGCATGACCAAACGCTCATAATAACGGCAATATCAATAGCAGTGACAAACATTACTCCTTCTACTACAGTAACTGTAGTTACGGGGGACCATAGTAAATAGGAACCTATACATTTCCCAATTTTACCGACAATACATGGTCCTAATTACTATGGTCTACCGGAATACGGCTACTACTACTACTACGACTACAACTATTACGGAAGACCATATGGGACCAAATATTGTTAGTAAAACTACGTAAATTAAGATTTCCTGCTACGTTACCGCCGGTGGGTCGTGATCCCACGTCTCTTTGTGGACACAGAGTGTTCTGTCTGTTGAACTACGACGGCTGAGTGATGACGTGACAAAGGGCTCAGACGAGCGTCTGACGACATGACAGGAGAAGGAGAACTCCGAGACAAGTGAGGAGGGCGAGGAGGAAGCGCCGCTCCTCCTGCCCTCCGGTCCCGGGACAACGGGACCACGGGACAAAATGGACGACCCGGCGGGGTTTCTACAATCCCGCCTGGACGTTTCACCAGGCAGCGGGGCCACCCCAACGGATCCGCTGAGCGGATGTGGAGCGGTGGCTTCCCTGGCGATGTATGGTTCATGACGGTCCCCCGACATAACCGAGCCAACGCTACCAGAAATGGAATTTGGAAGGAGACTGGGTTTTCGACTATATGCGTAGGCGTGTTGTTACCGGGGACATGGTATCCACATCACCCCCCAGTTTTGGTGGTGTTAAAGCTCGCTTTCCACCAAAACTCGAAAGTAATGGAAACCAAGGACAAAAAGGTTTACAACAGTTTAGTTGACATCGTAACTTTAAAGGCGATTGGCTCAATCAACGCCTTGAGTTACCTCACTCAATTTTACGGCAAGACAAGTCAAAAATTGCCGGACAGTACAACAGTGACGTGTGCTGTTGTAGACAGGACAGTGACAGCAGAGGACATTGTATCCACAAAATATATACCTGGTAGTTTTTTTTATGAATACCATAGGTGTGAATACCATGTCCCCGGTAACAACACGCCTACGCATATAGTCGAAAACCCAGCTCCTTCCAGATTCCATTTCTGGGAGCGTTCGCTCGGCTATGTCAGGAGACTGTCATGAACCATACATCGCCGGGAAGCCACCGGTCCACATCTGCTCAACGGATCCGTTGGGACGGCCCCGCCGCCTGATGCAACGTCCCGGCGGGATTCTAGAAACCCCGCCGGGTCGCCCATATATGTCCCGTCGTCCCGTTGTCCCGGGACCGCAGGGCAGGAGGAGTGACGCTTCCTCCTCGCCCTCTTCCTCACTTCTCTCAGAGTTCTCTCCCTCCTGTCCTGTCATCAGACCCTCGTCTGAGCCCTTTGTCACGTCATCACTCAGCCGTCGTAGTTCAACAGACAGAACACTCTGTGTCCACAGAGAGACGTGGGATCACGACCCACCGGCGGTAACGTAGCCGGAACTCTTATTGAGTCAGGAACTCTTATTGGCGTCGGACGGCAGTTGATAAACCAACTTGTCACTTGTCACCTACGTTCAGAGTGATGTCGGAATACCAGCAGTCCCAGTACCCCACCCCACTCCCCTACCGTGAGACCCCGGACAGCACGGCCGCCCCCAAGACCACTAGCTGGTGGAGCGCTACCAACAGTTGGGACTCGCCTTGCTCCTAAAGCGGTAAGCAAGGTTGGCGCGACGAGGAAACTCTCCGCAGTAGCCGTGGGTGCTGAGTCCCCTGTACAGAGTGTTGTTAGCAAAGAAGGAGTCAACCGGGGAGTTGAGTGTAGTTCTTTTTCTGGGGGGGGTGTCTCTGTCTCGAGTCTTGGCAGTGGGGTATCATCCTCACGACGTCCCCGTAAACGCGTGACGTTTGCTATCGATTTCCCCGTGTCCGAGTATGCGTCCGAGTGTCGATCTTCGAGTACCCGGGTTCACCCAGCAAAAAAATAATAAAAAGACTACCGTGTGGCACAGCTCAATGCTGGCGCACAGATCCCATCCTTTCTCTTTGTCTTTTTTCGTCTCGCAGAGTGCAGATTTCTGGCTCTGTAGACGACTGTCCAGTGTCCGCAGTATCACTCGATACTGCTACTGATGTCTCTGTCGTTTCCCACGCGTGGCTGATGTCCCATCCAGCTTTGCGTGAAATAAATATTCAACCTGTCCCTCCGGCCGCCGTTGCTTTACGGGCAGCGAATGGTTCGCCTTTGAATATTTTGGGGTTTGTCACATTGTCACTTACATTGAGTACAATCACTCATAACGTCGACGCGCTAGTTGTACCGTCTCTTGGTCCCGATTCATTGCTCCTAGATAATCATGTCATGTCTACGTTTGGAGCTGTCCTCGATTGGGAAAACCAAACATTGTCATTTCCGTCCGCTGGTACTACTATTCCAGCAATACATCGTATTAGCCATTCAGCCTCACACGCCGCCCCCTCCCCTGCCCCTAGCGACAATACCATGTCCGTCGCTGCTGTCCACCATGATGCAGAAGGAATTGATGTCATTTTGCGCGAACGTGTCGACCTCAAACCTAGACACGAAGCTCTTGTCGTGGCTTTTACTGATTGTCTCCCTTTGCGCGATCGTACTGTTTTTGTCGAACAGCGAATCATGTCCGAACCTGAATTTCTGCAGTCTGGTAGCTCGACAGTGTTTGAGAAAATTATTGTCGCTCGCACTTTAGCTACCTGGTACGCTGCCGATGGTTCAGTAGCTGTGCAAGTTGCTAACCCATCGTCCGACGGGGTTGCACTTCCGATCGGGTTATGTCTTGGTCAGCTATACACCGTGTCTGTCGTGACGCCTGACCAGTTACACGTTAACGCTGTAGCGAAAACACATGAATCCATGGAACAACTGGCTGATGCAAAATCCGAGCTTGAAGGTCCCCTGTCCACAGCTTTCACAAATACCAAACTGTCAACCGACCAACAAGCCGCTGTCCTCAACTTAGGCGCACAGTACCGTCCTGTCTTTTCATTGTCAATGTCAGAGCTTGGTTGTTGCACTAATACCGAAGCAACGTTCCCATTGCCGCCTGACACTCGTCCTGTCGATCGGGCTCCGTATCGCACTAACCCTCGCACTGCCAGTGTCATCGATAAGTGCGTCCATGATATGTTAGAGTGGGGCATAATCGAAGAGCGCCCGAGCCCCTGGGGTAGCCCGTGTACGTTGGTCGCTAAAAAGAACGGAACCCCTCGTTTCTGTGTTGATTATCGTCATACCCTCAATCGTCACATTGTCCGAAAGAGCTGGCCCCTCCCGAACATGGATTCGTGCTTAGATGCAGTCAAAGGGGTCAAGTTCATCTCTACAGCCGATGTCCTCAGCGCGTTCTGGCAACTGCCCGTTGCGGAAGAGCACATCGACCGGACAGCATTCGTCACCCCGACCGGCAAGTACTGTTTTAAACGTATGCCTTTCGGCGTGAGTAATGCACCGTGGTTGTTTCAACACATGATGTCTGTCACTTTCGGCCACCTCGGTCCGGAATCGGGTATTCTTACGTATATGGATGATATCATTTGCATCAATTCCACGTTCGAATCCCACCTAAAATCCCTCGAGCGAATGTTCTCAGCGTTACAGGCGGCAGGCCTAACCTTAAAACCGAGTAAACTCCAATTTGGTCAGAAAGAAATCGAGTACCTCGGTCATGTCATATCGGAAGAAGGCATCTCAATCGGTGCCGACCGCGTCAAAGCCATTCTTGCCTTGCCTGAGCCTACGTGTATCAAAGAAAATCGTGCATTCCTAGGTACACTCAATTATGTCCGCCGTTTCATTGACGGTTATGCTGAAATCACAGCACCGCTGGTTGAACTCACTCGCAAGGAATATGTCAAAAAGACCGCGTTCAAAAAGGCATTTGGGCCCGCGCAAAGTGAAGCGTTCGCACGTGCAAAGCGCGCCCTAACGTCGGCCCCGGTCCTCAAATATCCGAACTTCAGTCAAGAGTTAATTGTCCATACCGATGCATCAGAAGCCGGAGTAGGAGCCTTTCTCGCTCAACGATCACTCGACGGAAACTCCGACTCTGATTTGAATATCATCGCGTATTATAGTCACCGCTTCACTAAAAGTCAACGTCATTATAGTGCGACCATGAAAGAGTGTTGTGCTGTGGTCTGGGCTGCCACCCACTGGCGTCCCTACTTATGGGGAAAGCATTTCACTTGCTGTACTGACCACCAAGCACTGATGTACCTGTACAAAATGCAGGACACCTCTAACATGCTTACCCGTTGGGCAATCGCACTTCAAAATTACGATTTTACTGTCAAACACGTCCCAGGCAAACTAAACGTCGTGCCTGATATGCTGTCTCGTGCTTTTAGTGAAGTCAACGGGGAACCCATACCATCAGAGCCCAGATTGGCCGCGATTTGTCGGAACGTACCAATAGAGGGTCCTTACTACCCACCCGGGCCCCGTGAATACGAACTGTCCGCTTCTAATTTGCACGACGTAGCACCTGTCGAAAGCGATCGTGAGTTATTCATGAGCGCCGTGTCTGTCTTCCCTACCGTGGATCCAGCGAAACTCGCCGATCTACAGAGAGCGGAATTTTGTCAGTACTTTGATTATCTCCGTGCACCAGCATCAGCCCCATTGCCTACGAAAGAATCTGAGCACACGATGAGCCACTTCTTCTTGAACGAAGGATTATTATTTCGGTCATATCTTCCGGGTCACTTACGGAAGCGTAGCACTTTCCGTGATCAGCTGGTAGTGCCTACATCCCTCCGGAAACTTGTCATAAATTCGTGTCACGACCTGCCCGCATCAGGGGGTCACCTAGCTTTCAAAGGAACATTCGATACTATCCGAGATAGATTTTGGTGGCCGACCATGCCCACGGATGTCCGTACTCATGTCAAAACTTGTCTGTCATGCCAACACCGGAAGTCATCCCACCGCCCGCCCAAGTTGCCAGTGGGACACCGCCCTGTCATGCGCGCATTTCAGTGCGTCGCTGTTGATCTTGTCGAGTATAAAAGCCTATCAGAAGGGAATCGTTTTATTTTGTCGGTCATCGACCATCTCACTCGATTTGTCATCTTGATCCCCATCAAAGACAAGGCAGCTCGCACGATCGCCCGTCATTTAATCGAACGTGTGTTCTCGGTGTTTGGCCCTCCAGAAACGCTGCATTCTGATCAGGGGACGGAATTTCAAAACCAGCTAGTCCTAGAATTGCAGTCAGTATTTGGATATAAGAAAACGCGTACAGCCGCCTTCCGCCCCCAGGGCAACTCCGTCTTAGAGCGTGTCCACAGCACTGTCCACGGTATGTTAGCTATGTATAGCAATATGTCATTCGATAACTGGGCAGAGCTGTTGCCGTTTGTCCAGCTAGCTCATAACACGGCCTATTCGTCAACGCTCCAGGAAACACCTCATTTCCTGATGTTTGGACGCGCAGCTGTACTGCCTGTCAATCTCATTCTAGGTACGCCCTCCACCTCAGCGCCGCAATCACAGCTCGACTATTCCAAACAAACTGTCGAAAATTTGCAATTTGCATACGAGCTGGCCCGCCGAAATCTTAAAGAGCGAGCGGATAAGCAAGCGGTCGCTAATGAGACACTGTCATTTCCCAGGTTCAAACCTGGTGAACAAGTACTGATCCACCGCCCGTACAATGTCGCGTGACGGCCCCAACCCCAAACTCATCAGCCCATGGCGTGGACCGTACTCTGTCCGAGCGCAATTGTCACCTGTCATTTATCGCGTCACGAAAGACGGGAACCCAGCCGAGATTACTGTTCATCTCGGCCGAATGAAAAAATACTTCGTCCCCCTGTCGTCCCATGTCCCCGACCTCGATGCGCTCGATGATATTTTTCTAGGGACCAAACTTCCCGTGCCCGATCTAGAAGGCTCCTTGTCAAAAGTAACGATCGGTGCGTTCACGGTAGAGAGTATTGATGGACATAAAAGAGGAGTAGGCGCAGCATCTCTGACGAACTTTCAATACCATTTAAAACTGTAAGGATATCCAACTCAGATGGGCGTTTGGAGGCATGTCAACGCCCTTCCCCAGTGCAGAGAAATGATTGCGTCCTATCGCGCTGTTGTGTTGTCGACGGACCCCTCAGCATTTAACCCTCCTCCGCGGAAATCTAGTCTTGTTACCGCGTCTGTCACGTAGCACATTTCAATGGGCTTGTCTTGTCTTGTGTTAGCGCTTTATGTTGTCACATCAGACTGAGCAACCACTGATGATGTATGCCCGGTGCTACCGTTTCCATCAAATTATTTGTCTTGGACTGCTTTCCTATAGGAGTAGGTCTGACTTTTCTGTCTTAAGAGGTGTTGTCACCCCATGGCTTGTTTTGTCGAGTGTTTGTACCGTGCACTCTTGTTTGATGTCCTCACCCCTAGTGGTGAGCGCTGTTCTAGTTTTTTAGTTGACTGGTGCTTGGTGTCCAGGTTCGACGGTGCAAGCCTGACTTGCACAGTAGATTTGTTGCTGCGATCACTTGTCAACCCAGTTTTATGGGGTGATCAGCAATATATTAATTACCGTCGACCAAGCATGTGTAAGAGTGTGTGCCTACGTGTCCTGTGTCCTTCGCAAAATGTCGTTTGTCACCAACCACAGTGCCCTTGTGGAAAGCTTGTTTAGCGCTTCCAAGAATTGTTGTCTTATTTTCCTCAGCGTATAGATCTGAACCGAAGTTGCCATTTAGGATGTCGTCTATTATAGTCGTAGTCACGGATCGTGCCTTTAGAGGTCATCACTCACTGGCTAACGATCCATCAAGAACCTGATTCCCATCGATTTGGGGGGTCGCTTTTATACTAGGTTTGATTAACTGTCGGGCACGAGGTTTCAGAGACTAACGATAACATACGTGCGATAGTCGGCACGTGGGACACCACCGGGAAAGTTATGTGATAATAATATCAAGCGCTCGCGCATACCGTCTGTCTCTACCAAAATGCCTGACGTTCCGCATGGATCACGGCATACATAATGCGTCCGTTTTTGTCTCTACGCTTGTACCGGTTACCCATTACACACCTTCCAACCGCCACACATTCGAGGCCTCCTCATCGGAGCCCAGGTGCGAGACGATTGACAGTCAACAATGATAGCCGCGTTTGTCTGACACGTTTTTATTTCGTCAGTATTTTTTCGTGTTGGACCGCGTCTACCATAATGGCATACTGTAGGCGGCTGTCACTCCGTATCACCGCCAAGGCAATTCTACTGCGAAGAATTTGATCCGGTTTCGAACACCCATCAGATGCCAAAGCAACCAATTTAGCCTATGTCGATGTCCAGTATGTCATGTCCGGAACACTGTCATTGTCGCCGTCAGGTATGTCATCGTGTTGCTTTTAAGCACAACACATGCCTTGACAGTGATTGAGCCTTCAGCCATGTGTCGAACGACGGGTGTTCACACTCAGTCGTCTAGCGTGCTTGTCACTAGCAAACCTTCTGCTAGAATATCCCGGGATAATTGTCACAGTTGCTCTAGCACGCTCTTGTCAAGGATCATTCTGTCATAAGCCACAGCTGGCTAGCCGCAAATACACATATTACATATGTTTTTGTGAAAACGGATTACTCTCTTGTCTTCGCCCACTTTATATTGTCTGATCCTGAATGGACCGTCCGAATATTTTAATATTGGCCGTCCAGATGTCCACGGTACGACAGCAGTCTGTCAACTTGTCCTCTGCTGTCACTGTCCTGTCTACAACAGCGCATATATCACTGTTGTACAGTCCGGCAATTTTTGTCTTGTCTTGCCGTAAAATTGAGTGAGGTAACTTAAGGCGTCGATTGAGCGAATCGCCTTTAAAGTTACGATGTCAACTATTAATAGACGTGTTGTAAACCTTTTTGTCCCTGTTTTCCATTACTTTCGAGTTTTGGTGGAGTGCGAGCTCTAACACCACCAAAACTGGGGGGTGATGTGAATACCATGTCCCCGGTAACAACACGCCTACGCATATAGTCGAAAACCCAGCTCCTTCCAGATTCCATTTCTGGGAGCGTTCGCTCGGTTATGTCAGGAGACTGTCATGAACCATACATCGCCGGGAAGCCACCGGTCCACATCTGCTCAACGGATCCATTGGGACGGCCCCGCCGCCTGATGCAACGTCCCGGCGGGATTCTAGAAACCCCGCCGGGTCGCCCATATATGTCCCGTCGTCCCGTTGTCCCGGGACCGCAGGGCAGGAGGAGTGACGCTTCCTCCTCGCCCTCTTCCTCACTTCTCTCAGAGTTCTGTCCCTCCTGTCCTGTCATCAGACCCTCGTCTGAGCCCTTTGTCACGTCGTCACTCAGCCGTCGTAGTTCAACAGACAGAACACTCTGTCCACAGAGAGACGTGGGATCACGACCCACCGGGGGTAACGTAGCCGGAACTCTTATTGAGTCAGGAACTCTTATAGGTGCTATTTACTATTGTTGTTGTTGTTGTTTTCTTCACATTAAACCGTTCTTTCTACCCGTTGACATCCGGCACAACCAGTGTCCGTGCCGATTCTTCAATGCTAGAGACACAAGTTCTGTGGTCACAAAGCTACGCCAGAGAGATACTACGTTGCCACGTATGCCATGCAATGCCATGTCATCATACTGCGTACGACAGGCACGACATACACATTCCATGACCTAAGAGAAACTAAAACGAAACAAAGAGGAAAAACAAACAAAAAACAAAGACAATTCGAAAGAGAAAAATAAACAAGAAAAAAGAAGCAAATATATACCTGGTATTATGTATATATAGCAACAAAACATCGTACCCCCCCGCAGGGGATCTGGCAGACACTTGAAAAGGAGCTAAAAAAAAAAAAGGAAAAAGAAGAAAACACCACTATTAATAGTCGTCAACAGAGTAAGACTAAGAACGAAGGGAAAAATAACAGGCAAACCAAACAAAGCACAAGGCATGCTCCAGGTAGCGGCATCAGTTTATGGACCCCCGTAATACTAAACACCATACTGTTACTACTGCTATATGCATGCATGTCAGAAACACTCCCGAAAACAAATAAAGGTTCATGATGAACAGAAAGACCAAACAACCTAAAGCATCGCTATTATTAGGAAGCAGTTTTTCTGTATTTATTCACGTACAGCCACAAAAAACGTACTCTGCATTTGTCATGAAAGTTTCTAAGGACTGTCAAATACAGTACGAACAGTAACAGCGGCTGACTCGTGGCAACATCCGTTGAAGTCTAACATCACCATCGATAGGCAGCAACTCGGCCATAATCGTTAATGTACAGGTGAGGGCATCATGAAAAACCTTACCTGGTATCTGCTTTAGTAATGAAATGTTTGCCCCTACGTATAAATTAATGAGCGCCAAAACCAGTATATTAATGGTTACATCAGCAGACTCGTGGGAACAGCAGCACTATACTTCTACTACTACCACTACTACTACTACTACTACTGCTGCTACAACAACTACACCTACTATTATACTATGACTAAACGTTCATACGAAGGACACAGTTGAGGCAGTTTGGTGGTCACCTACGTGCTCGGTGCGAGGTGTGTTGTGTACATCAAAGGGTTTGGTGAAACATATATGACGCTCGACAGACGTGTGCTGCTACTGCTGTTGCTGCTGAGGTTGATCGGAAACCAACACTGGACAGCAGTAAGTGGGCAATTCCAAAATTCTTGAGACTTTCAACCGAGAGAAAGTTCAGCACAGTAGTACATTCTTCGTTTTTGAAAGTGCACACAGCTTGTACAATGTCGTATCATACGTGTCCGCCCATTTCTAGTATAAATATTATCGCGGCTAGGAAGTGCGGCAGTGTGGGCTGTGCCCGGTGCCACACCGACACAATGAGCAGTACAGCGAGGCGGGAGGCAATATTGGCTTGGCTCTGTGGTTTTTGCCCGTTGCGATTACCCGCTGTTGAGAGCGTGCGAGTGGACAACTAGCTATTAATAGGTATGATACCAATACCTGGTACCAACCTCTCCCAGGTAAACGGACCGAGGGAGCCAGTTTTGTGGTCACGAACGTACTCGGGGTTAGGTGTACACCACCTGTCAAAGGGATTGATGCAACAGATATGACGGCCGACAGATATTTACTGCTGCTGCTGCTGCTGCTGCTGCTGTTGCCGCTGCTACTGCTGCTTAGGCTGAAAGCAAAATGTACAGCAGAGTGGGCTCAAAAACGTGTTCGAGGGTGGCGGGCTATTTACTTACTAAAACAAAAGTAAAAGTTAACAAATACGTTAATAAATGTGGGGTTTTCCCTTTCACGTACTCGGCTCGGCGAGGCAGAAAGCAACCCCTTGAAAAATTGAGCCAGCTCAGCGACTTTAAATGCCCCGAGCACCGCCACGAGGCTGGGCCCGGGATCCAGACATGCATCATGTGCTCACGGCCCCCTTGCTTGCGGCATCCGAAAGTGCGAGAAAGAACCGTTGACCGCCGGACGGCAGCACGCCAAAAAAAAAGTGTATTTTTTACGCATTCATAGAGATAGCCCTGATCCCCACTTAACGTATTGAAAATGCAGTTGAGTTTTGATGCCCACTTTTTTTTTTCTTTTTTCGCCATGCCGCTGCATTTGCTACGAAGTCTGTCTTACTGCAGGCTTGCAGAGGCGTTCTACGATAGAGGTTCATCCCTCACACGAAAAGTGACTTCAGCAAAAATCACATTGCATCCCGATGAATCATCTCATGGCCCAAGTATAGAAAAACTTCATTTTTCGAAAAAAGATTGGCATTCCGCCGATTTTGGGATGAGAAGCCCCGTCACTGTTTAACAAATACTATTAATAGTAGTGGAAATTGCTACCTCTATCGTAGAACACGTCTGTACAGCGCAACGCATATATCGCCCCTTCCAAGCACTTCTCTTCGCCAGGACCTGCACATCGAAGGCAATGATACACGTTGATCCCGACACATAGCGGCTTACACAGCGACGACGACTACTCATTCATTGACCTAATCTACAGACGACGGCAAAGCATACACCAGTCGAACGATACGACGTAGCACCGCCCTGCTTCGTCGTTGGTCTTCTCCGCCCCAGCAAGCCTTCCTCCACATATTGTCGTTTTGACATCTGAAACACCCAACTCAACACAACGGCGTTTCTACCTCCTTTTCGCACATACTTTACTACTTCCTGGTAGCACATACAACAGCTGACGAACATGCACATAAACCCATACCGGTAGCTAGAAATTTGAATGTCCTTCAGATCAGTGCAGGGGAACGACGACGACACACACGTAGACAACGGCAAAGCATACCCCAGTCGGACGATATGACGAAGCACCACCCTACGTCCTCATCGGGTTCCTCTGCCTTGACAAGCCACCCTCCAGCTATTATTGTCCTGGCCTCTGAAGCATTCAACTCAGCACAACGGCGTTTCTATCTGATTTTCGGCCTTACGTTTCTACGTCCTTACGTTTCTGCGTCCTGGTAGCGCATACAGCAGATGACGAACGTTGGGCATGCTCGAAGCATAGCTGTGAGCTGTGAGTACTGTATCGCACCTATATGGGATGTGGCAGTTTATTTTTTTTCAGAGGCCTATTACGGGGGACCATAGTAAGTAGGACCAAATATCGTTCGTAAAAATAGGAAATTATATAGTTTTTTTTTAATGTTTGCCATAGGTCAATTAACTATGGACCCCCGTAATAGTATCGCCTTTCGAATGTATATTCGATGGAACGCGTAGAAGAAGGCATGTTTTGTTCGAGGATATTGATGTCCTCGAAGTAATTGTCATTTCGACCCCGACCGACGTCCGAGGTTAACCCTTGTTCCTTCCTCGATATAATACGACACGAGAGTCCTTCCAACCTTCATCATGAGTGTTGTTTACCTCGCCTTACTGCGTAAGCCCTATCTCGTCCGAGACCCTCGATCATGATAGGGTGAGTCGAGACGCTATGGGCTAGAGGCCGCGGTACGAGCGATCCCCATCTCTCAATGGTGGACGTCGGCGTACAAGAATGGGCGGACGCAGACTCCCGCTCGCTGCAGGCAACGGCAATGGAAGGAGAGCAAGCCTCCCGGAGACGCGAGAGTGCGGAGGCCGGGGAAGAACCTGTGGGCCCTACCATCGCTGTATCCGATAGAGAAGAACCTCTACTTAGCCAACTTGTCGAGCAACTGCGGCAGAAGAGCTGAGGGGGATCAATCGGAGCGACCTCGTCGACGCCGATTCGCCCAGACCTTGATGAGAGGATGGTGCCGGGGTCATTGCATGGCGCGAAGCGGGAGAATGAAGGGAACGTAGAGCAAAGGCGTATGTGCACGGCTGAATCTCTGGTGGCGAGCGTGGAATGTGGTGAAGATGGGGGCAAGGGCGGAGGATGGCACGGAATGAGAGGATGGGGGAACTGAAGTTTTGGCCAGGAGGAACAGCAGCAGAAGTATCAGCGGCCGTATCTGCAGCAGCAGCAGCAGTACCAGCAGCATCAGGAATGAGAGCATCAGCTGCGGCATGCAACGGCCTGGAGTGGTGGTAGCCAACAGCATTGGCAGCCTAGGGGGGGGGGGGGGGGCAGGCCGTAGTCGTCATTTTGTAGAGACCAAACGTCACTGCACCTTCTAACGACGCGTTTCGAACCCCGAGACAAGTTTGAGCCTGAGTTAGTTGGTCAATCAGCTGTGGTGATACCTTATCTAAGTGTATCGATGTGCGATAGCGGTGTGAGTGATCACATGACAGGACACGCTACACGTATTTAAACCCAAGGCGCTCTTCAAGGGTCAGGAAGGGGCCACGACTGGTGATGGTACAGTCAAGAAGGTCCTTTTCGTACGTATTTTGAACTTGAAATTGCACTGTGATACCGACATAGGCGTACAGGTGCCGCGAGCATACGCTATAGGCGGCCTTGCAGTCAATCTATTTGCCCCACATGCAGTACAGGCCAAGCATAACGTCACACTAGATTCGACTGAAATGCATTTCTTGGGAGGCAAGATCACTCTCCCATTTACGCGTATCAAAGGTTGCTCTTTACGTGATCACAGGTTTTCCCCTCATACCCAGTAAAGATTGCTGTAGTAACTCCAGTATAACCCCCAGTATCTCCCCCCGTTAAGCCTCCGGCTACTACAGACCTGATTGGAGCCCGTGTGCATGATTTGTTCCCGCCCCCGCCTACTGCTGTGGAGCCGACTGCTGTGGAGCCGAATAGGGTGCACGTTGATACTTTCCTCCCGCCTCCGCCTAACTGCTTAAGACTTGTCCTGCCCCAGAGCTTCGATCAACAATCGTGTAGACGAACGCATGGCTACGACAAAAACTTGAACACCTTACATATCAGTATGCAGCGACGACGACACCAAATATATTTTGCAGTCGGTAAACCCACGACATACGACAGCACGAACAGCAGCCTTCCTCGATGACTTATCAGTCCTTGTTGTTTGCCGCTGGAACATCCAGTAGCATACCGTTAGTTCTTGCGAGTATGTCCTTCCATCAATCGAATACAAGTATCCGCATATCCGCACTCCCAATACCACACATCAGAGTACCGGTGGTTCCTACCAATACCTCGTCAACCAATCAAGAAGCAGTGTCCACATATCCACACCCTTACAAAACAAGCACACACGCACGCTACAGGCAAAAATAATTGCCAGGTAGCTTGTGTATCTCGCGAGCGATCTACTACTGTACTCGGAGTATCACCCCTTCTCTGTTTCAGATCTAACGCAGTCTAAATATCCACGCCGCATGTGCGATTCATTCCTCTCAGACGTATGACATGCCCTCACTTTGATCCGTATTCAAACGTACTCTGCTCGCTTCTATCACGTATCGAAACGCCAGCAACGATGCCGTCGACTGCGGGAGGTTGAAGGACGAAGGTGATTATGTCCTACCGCACATACCACACTTGCTGTACCTGGTATTACGTACCGCATCTACCCTGTCTATTCTCGTACTGTTTCTTCATATTGGTATACCTCAGACCGTACATTGTCCACATCCTTTTTCGCTTCGTCCTGCTACCCTTCTGCATTCTGGCTAGGAGGCAATCCCGTAAAGCACCATGAGTACGCCAACCACTGCGGAGGTTGCAAACTATATTCAGATTGTTGGTGCATTTTTCTAGACGTGAGGGAAGTTGTCACTCCATGGTCTTCTATGACAGACCGATCATAGTAAACACTCGTAATTCTACTACCGTTCGTGGGCATCTATATACAAATTGAAAACACCCATGAGATCGAGGATTTCGTCGAAACTCATCTCTGCAAGCTGTGTGAGATGCTCCAATTGCACGTCCGATTGCACGTACTACCGCTTTTATTTATCCCCTCGTGCAGCAAAATACAGTCCGTATACCAGGGGGACAAATCTGAAGTTAGTTGCAGAATTCATGGAGTGGATGTGTCTATATTTTAGAGAGAAGAAAATAAATGGGGCCCGCGAGGACCAGATTCCACTCACGAGGCGGGTGGAGAGATGCCGTTATTGGTACTTATTTATTCGTGACTTTGAACTAATGTACTGTAGATTCAATTTTCAAGCGGACACGATAGTGATATACAACACGACTGTGAAATCGAGGATTTCGTCCAACCTTATAGTTCCAACCCGTCTTTGATACTTTTATCGTGCGTACTACATGTACGAGTTTTATATGCGAGGCAGGTGCGTAAAATGTGCCATATATTGGATGAATTGTGATCATAAACTAAACTATGTGCATCACTTTCCCACCAAGCAAAATTAGGGGGGGGGGGGGGGGGGGGGGGCACACGATACTGATATATGCCCGATCAGCTGCGAGAGCAAGGGTTTCCTCGCATCACATTTTTTTTAATTGCGCGTGATTAAATCGTGCGTGATGCGGATTTGAAATATTATAAAATTTATAACGAAAGCCGTGAAATCGAGGATTTCGTCGGATTTGAATGACAATGTCCTCTATGCGCATAGTATGGTGTGCTATACGCTCAAAATGAGCTCCGCAGAAATGTTCGTCTCTGTGAGTAAAACGTCCATGTCTTCGCCAGGGAGAGTGCTGTACTGGGAGTTACTGCAGTTTTCATTAGGGGTAAACGCTTACAGCATTGTTCTAAGCTTTGTGTCATTTCCAGAGAAGATAGTTACCGGCTATCAGTGCTCTGTAGGCCTACTGTGGGTATATCATACATCGTTCAACGGAACGTTTCCTCGCCGAAGAGAAGGTTGTACTGGGCGTCATTTTTCCGAAGGCCTGTTGTGGTTTGCTTGAAGCAGTATGTAGAGAGAGGATGTTAGGCATCCGTTGCCCAATTATAGGCCTACCGCTATAGGGCTAGGCTATAGGTCGTCCATGGAGGTGGATATCGGTTTTCCGCAGGAGTACTGTGTAGTTGTTTCACTCTATGCTTCTTCCGATGTATGCCGTCCAATCAGTGGATATATGTTGTGTATCAGTGTTCCGTGGGGCTAGTGCTGTGGTTTAGAGCTACATGTCTTCAGCCTGCACATATCAAATTCGCGTTGAAGCCTGTAACGTACCAGCATGAAGAGCGACCCCAACCCTCACCTCCATCAAAGAAGGCCGAATTGTGACTAAAAGTCGTGAGGCCGTCTATTTGGAAAATCGAGTCGTCTGCGTATATGGCACCTGCATCGATGCGAGAAAAAACACAAGTCAGTGCGGTTTAGTCCAAGACGCGCACAGCAGAGCTTACATCCAGCGTGCAATTAATTAAAACATCTCACCACCTCAAACAGTCCGTGCGTAATTCGGCTACACGACATGCATCTGGCGTATGGTTAAAATTTGGGCATGACTGGAAGTCATTTTCGATTAGATCTCGAGCACTACACAGTCCCCGTCCCCTCACTGAAATAGAATAATTGTCGGCGATAAGCCCGGCGTCTGCACTGCTGTGTACGGGATTTGGGGGTTCAAATGTGACAGATTGGTGAATGGGGATACCGCAGAAATTAGATGAGGAGGTCATGATCCTTGGTGTCGGTGGTTGAATGCTGTTGTATGCACTTTAATGGCCCTGATCAACTGCGAGAACAAACATAGAACAGCGTTGGCACTTGAAAACACCCGAACAATCCCAGCTCTGACCTCCGCCGGTGTTGGGTACGGTACGGCTGGTGGCTGAATTGTTGGTGAAGGACGTTTCACCGTCGATGTTGGCCTTCGACCCTTTTGCATAGATGGCACCTGCACGCGCACAAGAAAGCTGGTCATCAGCGCCATTCCTAGCACCCGTTCACATATGAGACAACGGCCCGCAAAGCATGTAGTAGACAGTATGTCGGGGTCGATGCTATCCTTAGAGGGTGTGTCGGGTGCACTACGGTAGAGGTACTCGGCGAAGACTGCGGCCTCAAGAGCATTATAACATAACCGTATTTTCGTAGCCCAATCACGATGCAACGGTCGCGGAGATGCACCGAGGCACAACTGCATGCGAGTATACATGCGGCTTTAAATCATTGCGGGCAGTGAAACCCTACCCAGACAATCGGACTAGCTGGTGTGTTAGAAGCTCTCTCTACCTCTTGGCACAGGCGGCACGGGATCGCGAGAAACAGACTCCAGACGAAGGCACATACCTCTACCAGGTATATCGTAAACGCATCGAGCCATCGCCGCGGACATCACAGGACGATGAAGAGGGTATAATCGAGCAAGCTGGCGGCAAAGGAAATCACCCCTTGCTTCGCAAAGGAATGTCATCGTTCCATTACTATAGTGCCTCCTCAAACGGAATTCCTTAACACGACCCATCATGATTCAGTAAGCTAGTCAATAGTATTCTCTAATCACTATCAACACCGTCTTGATTGGATGCCATTCTCTACACTGCTTCGAACGCATCCCCGCCGGTCGTGACTAATGTAGGAACGAAGCTATCCGGCAGCAGTTGACCGACCGGGTCTGATAAACAGCCCCGGTCAGAGTAGATATGTCCCGCATTTTATCCTATAGTTCATCTTCAATCACGTACGTATACAACGATTTTGTGGCAATTTGAACGTGTGGGTTCCTAAGGCAGCACACAGTGCGCCATGGCCCAGTCGCTTACGCTATCATCATTAATGCAAACGTGAAGTGATTCCCGCTTGATGGGCATGACCACACACCAATCGGTCGTTAACGTCGTGTCACCTCCAATAACAGCGATGTTGTTGGTGAAGGTGCAGTCGAACACATTGAGAACGCTTTCATTGACAACGGAAATAGCGGCTCCATCAGTTGAGATCCCCCCGTCGAGTATCAGGTTGCGGAGGCTGAGTGTTGACTCGCCGTCAACAAAGAACATGCCGGTGTCGATTCCGGCGTCATTGGCAGCGGCGGGCGGGGTGTCATGAAGGGCTACCCCGGTTATCGTGACATTCTTCATCTCGGACACCTCGATTCTTTCAAAAACTTGATTCTTGCCGGACCAAGTGACGTTAAACACTGCTGTCCCGTTGCACTTCATTGCCATGATGAACTCTTCCAGCTCGGTAGAGTTTTCCACCTTCATGGTTATGGTATCAGAATTGCATGGTACTGCCTCGGACGCCAGGATGAAATTGTCTGCCATCCAAGCTAACCCTGCGAGCACGAAAAGGTTCATGCTGGAGAGAGAGAAGGTGCACGAAAGGCATACACAGCAGCCAAGTTTACGCGTAGGTCTGTCACGATGCGAACAAGCAGTAATAACCCCGGCAATATATAGTACCAGGAACAACTTTCCCCTTCGCACACTAGCCGAGAGGACGAGACAAAAGCACAAACGACCCCGAGCGGAGCGGGAGAATCGAATGAAAAAAAATCTTGATACTGGCGTTTGGGCCCCCGGACTGCGATACACTGGGCGCGATGTCTCGCCCTCGCTTTCTCTCCAAGCTCTCTGCGTGGGTCGCATTCCCCACGCTCCGCCGGGTCTTCTCCGATACGCGCGGTCATCGCGGCTCCGAGACCGCCTAGCGCGGCGGCGCTGAACCTCGCTCTTGATGAGAGGGCTCGGAGCCTGCGCAGTAATACGCAACGGCTGGGTACTAAGAATGCTGTTGGGCGTACGTATCATGAACGCTCGGCGTGATCGTACTGTAGACTTACTTGCAGTGTGATTTCAGTCCTGTATATAGATCACAAGGACCCGGACGGGAGGTTTAAGTGTGCTATACGAGTACTATATTCGCACTCGCATAATAAAAATAGCTGCACAGCACGAGTTTACGCAGCATTATTTGGCCTTCTTTTCGCTTTCCCAAGGTTTGAGGATCTTCGGCCTGGGGTTTTCTGTCTGGTGCCCGCTTTCACGACCTCGTGTCATGCGCTGGCTTCATTTGGACCCTCGGAGGTTCTAGCACAGTTATGCTGTATTACCAGCTGTAGTACCAGCTTGATTGATATTCTCGATATACCTGTAACATACTGTACGCGTAGCCCTCACCAGGAACTCGCTATGGTGGATAATTGGGACTGTCGTCGACTGTGTGCGTTGATACAGCTCTAGACCTGCACCTGGCGACACACTGCTGTACTGTACGTGTTGCTGGTGTAACTGCAGACTCGGCATCGTGTTCAGATATTATCGCTGTCGTCCCCACTTTTCCGGGGCTTCTTTCATTTACTATTTTTTTGTCAGTGGTTCTCAAGCGAATCAAATGTATTGTTTGCAGGTCAGGAAGTCAAAATTCTGTACGACACACAGCCACGGCCTACTGTGGGATGTGTGAGGCGGTACGCTCTTCTGGCATTGGCTACCAATCACCTGGTATTATTAGTGGTCGCTTAGTCGTCGTCAACCTTTAGTACGTTTTTTTTGTTCAGTATTTCTCTCACTTGAAAGTGAAAGCCTTTTCTCTGTATTGTGTAATTTGTGTGAACTGCGGAACACATTCAACCAAGCAGTCATAATTACTCACGTCTATTCGAGCCGTATTACGTACATGGCATTCCGTGACACTGCCAACATTCCATGCGTCTCCCCATGTTGTCGAGTTTTCTTGCGCGGAACGTGTACTACCTGCTACCTGGTGCAGTGTAGGATATATTATCGAAACTTTCGATATCCAAATGTCGAATTTTCGAGATGTATCGCGTTTATTACCGGATGCGCTTTGCCCTGCATCCCCTGGCATCCCTGTGTTTTTTACGCCGATACTCTTAAAGGAACGAAAGCTTCTATGTACCTGGTATGTGTATAAACTATCGAAATTGTATCGATTCGTTGGGTATCGGCATGGTGCCAGTATAAAAGCAATGAATATCAAAATCGAGTCGCTTATGCTGGTTGTTTATTGATATCGTACATATGATGTGTATCAAAAATCGTATCGACTAGTATATTCCATCAAGATATCGTACACACGTATAAGCTATCGAAATCGTATCGATTAGTGCACACCTCGGACAGATCATTGATTTTCACTGCATGATGTAGTTCCTTCAAGACATAATTTTTCTCGATCATGTAGGATGTAAATCATGTTGCTGGGTAGGATCCGTACAATCTGTATGATCTGAGACAGGATTTCCGGGTTGGATCTGTATTGTACAGATCCTGCGTAGCATCTCAGAGCGGTAGGTTAGGATCTACAGTAGACGCTATCTACAGTAGATCAACTTTCTTCAAGACAGATATATTCGAGATCTTGTAGAATCTACAGTAGCTCATGTTGCTGGGGAGGACCCGTGTATTCCGCGTAATCTAAGACAGGATTCCCTGGTCTGGTCTGTACTATACAGATCCTGCGTAGCATCTCACGGCCGTATGCTTGGATCTACAGTAGATGCTCTACAGTAGATAATGATATGTCCAAGGCGGTGATCAGTGGAAAAGTTCATTGGTATCGTACTAAATGATCAAATATCGAAATTATTTCGACTACGTTTAGTTTCTCACCCGTATCGCATCGGACTCGGTTCTCTCATTCGACACCCATCAGGTCCGGGAGCGGGGAGGATATCCTGTGCGAAGGCTTCTACATGATCTGGGTGTGCGTCGAGTCTTCGGGGTTCAACCTCGACTCCTTCAGAATGACAAGCGCCGCCGAAGATGACAGCGCCTAAGTTGCACTAAAACGATACTATTAATAGTACCCACTCCAAGTGAGCATGGTGGTTAACCGTGACGTAATACCAGGTACGCTGTAAGTGACTATCCTACGGTTTTCCCGTTTTTGGCTGTTTTCTGACCGGTTGAGCTCCTCAAGTGAGCAACTCTACCGGTTAGTAGAATACTTTTACCACTGACTGTAGTCTATTAATTTTTAGACTCCATACGTAGTAGAGCATGGAAATGCTGTTCTCGTTGCCCGATACCAAACGTTCATGGAAGCCGTAGTTCGGGTGACATATTTGAGCTCTCAGAAAATAAGCCACCGTGAAGGCGTTCATCGTCGGATATACTCTGTTATAGGTCATGTAGATCTTCGCCTACCGATAAGATATTATTGTGCGGGATACGCCTGTGAGCGTCACTAAACCCACCACGGAAATCTTTGCTACAGACGCAGATTTTCGATGGCTTTCACGCGGCAACATGAGCTAGATCATATATATCATAGGTTCTGCGCTGAAAGATATAGTACTGCAGACCCTGAAGTGGGAATCGATGGTCTGTCCGAGGTGTAAAAACGTGGGGAAAAGAATTTGTATGCAGTGGCGGTGTGCTGATCGGGGGGTGGAACTGTCGTTCAGAGGGTCATAAGAAGAATTCAAAAGGGGTACGTACGAAGAAGCGGTTTCACTGGAAACCAAAACGGAGCCCGCGGCACATTCCGCAAGGCCAGCGGGTTACCTTCGGCCGCGAGATGGGCCTCGGTTGTGCCCTCGGTTGTTGCCGTGGGACTTTTCATGGCATCCCACGGCAACCTCCGCGACAATTTCCACGGCAAACCTTACGGCATGCTCCCGAGCAAAATGTTACGGCAAACCTGACGGTCAGACCTGTTGCATTGTCCACTGCAACCCCACGGCAAGGCCCGCGGCAAGACCCAACACCCACATCATGACCCGCGGCAAGTGCAGCCGCACTTCCTGTTGTAAGACGCACGACAAGACCCGCGACAAAATCTTGCGCCCCGCGACAAGATCGCGGCGATGCTAACGGTAAAACCCGGGGCAATCTATCTGGAGTTTAAAGTTGGAAACTGTATACAACATATAATTAATATTAATAATAATTGTATCTGCCAGTGTACCCTTGTATCGAGACCCAAAATCACTGGTACTGGGTGTGTAGTGGAACTCGCACGACCTTTGGAGTTGTGCCTATATACGAGCCGACCTCGTTTTCACCGCTACTATGTTGGGTACACTGCAAAATAGTTGACGATACGCAAGATTACTTCTTAACAAATTGACCTATACCCCTCGTACGAACGAGTCGTTCGCCTGTCATCGTCTAACATTTCAGCACCTGTTGCCTTGTCGGAAAGATTCTTCGTATGGTTTTCCGATGGGTCATCTCATGACGGTATCGTGTCGCCACGATAGTTTACTCGACCACGTACTAAACAAATACGTATGTTTATATTCCAGATACGTATACTGCCTAAAGCACCGAACAAAACCTGGAGCGTGCGTGTCAAAACGATGCATGATGACTACGTGTCATACAGCCAAATTCCCGAACGAATTTCACTGCTGGGAATATCAGGCTCGAGGGTTGGACGCACACCCTGCCCTAGATAAGGATTTCATCGTTGCCAGAAATAAGAAGAGATCTTGCATAGCAATGCCCACCCTTTGTGTTTGGATGACACTTTTTTTGTCACGAAGTTGGTGGCGTCGCTATTGATCCGTCACTACTACTGCTGCTGTGCTTAGTCAGGTTGCTTTTGGTTGGGAGCAGGGGAGAGAGGGGGTTGTGGTAAATTTGGTCAGGGAAAGGAGAGGAAAGGAGGGAAATCGGTGAATTGTGTGTGATTGGTTCAGCATTACAGCAGAAAGGGAGAAAGAGAGTGAATGGATAGTCTAGAATGAACTTAACCATGGACATCACGCAGATGCTTCTTGCCCGTCTTCGTCGGGGGTTTGAGATGGGCACCTTAGGGGCAAACAAAAAAACGAAAACCGAATAACGAGGCGTTTATCTGAAAACAAAAACCGAATAAAAACGTGCTGTTTATATGGATTCCGATTTACTGGTCGCCTGCGACAGTAAAATGAGGTGGTGTGGCAATCACTGCCATAACAGCACGTGATGGTACGGACGGGGTGACGTGATTACATGGATTAAACAAGACTTTGCCTATCTATATATGTACTGAAGTATGCAGTAGCACAGTGCCGTACACCTGCCGCCTGGTAGTATGTCATATATTGTGTACAGCTTCAACTATTCATTGCAGCCCTACAAGACTATTACACTGCTCTGGTAATGTAGCGATTTCTAAAATATATCGAGGCATGGAGGACGTGCAGCAGCTCGACGAGCTCAATTGTATACCCGAGACATATAAGGTGTTCCTGGTATATAATATAGATACCCTTATTGGCAGGGTTTTACACAACAAGTCGGCAAGGACCGCGGTCATCTATCACAGGAGACAAAAAAGAAATCAGGAAATTATACTGGTCTCGCGATGATACACTCCGTAGGACCAAAAGAAACAACCGCTGTGAGTAATTTATCGTTTATTTTACGTTTGACTTTGCATGGTACCCGCCCCCCGAAGACTATCCTACACCGAACAGCAGTCAGCTGTTCTCGTGTAGTAACAAATTGAAACACCCACCCCTACAGTAGTTACTACAGGGCATCTCGGCGCTTGGGATTGAGATGTATATTATAGGGCTTGGGTGCATGCGGGGTGTGTGTGGTGTGTACGCGTGGCTTCTGTCACGCCTTTTCGCTGGCACGCACTGCCAAGGAGTGGGGCAAGATAGCCAGCTAACCAGCGCAATTTAGAGTTACGCTGTTCAAAGCACGAAATTCACACTACAGCGACCATCTGTCTATGTTCGTCGCTACTAGTAGTCCTCGCATCGTGTCTACGAGGATTCGTATCAAAGGGCATACGAGCGCTCTATGGCATGGGGGTTGTTGTATATCGTCTCCTAAAGACAGCAAGGATTCAACTACGTCACCTTCACGTATTGGAGATGTTATTTGACATTAGCTATCATTTTGTCGTCACTGGATACCACGGAATATCTGGTAGTATACGGTACAAGGGATCCATAATAGATCGATTTTGGGTGTGTCACCACCTGACGAACGTTGTCATAGACCGTAATCGGGTACGGGTGTGTCATCACCTGACGAACGTTGTCATATGCCGTAATCGGGTACGGGTGTGTCATCACCTGACGAACGTTGTCGTAGGAGGTATATGTATCTGCTATGTATCTGTTAAAGATCATCAAGATTGGAACAGCCAAGAGGGGCGTTTGCACGCCCACTTGTTCACTCTACTTTTGCTCATCATCATCAGCTTGTCTGCTGAGCTTAATAACTAATCAACCTTGGCCTGGAGTCGCCAACATCACCATCTTTCTTCTATTCGAAGATTTCACTCGAGTCTGCCTAACAGCAACTCAAGCGTTTGCACCTCGATCAGTTCTGTGTCTTGACCGGTCATCGGCAAGCGAGACTAAGCGTACACCAGCTTCGAGCTGATACACGCTACTTCACACCAATCCTCAATAGGTTCGAGCCTCGAAACGCGTGCAAACGCAACCATCAGCCACGGGGTACTTCAGCGAGGCTACGACCACGTTATCCCAAGAGCTTCAGTTCCTCCTGGCTTCAGCGGGGCGGAGATTTCAAGATCATAAGAACGTCTGCTGTTGCCTGAGGAGCTTTTGACGACGAGTATCTCGTTTGTTGAAAACTACGTACCAACCTGCTGTACGCTGTTACAAAAGCAACCCCACAGACAATCCCAGTACTGCTGTGTGATTAGGGGCCCTGCCTGGCGTAGTCCACACCGTGGATAGTTTGCCTCGGAAGATTCCGAGCGACAGCTGAGTGGAAGCAACTCCCGGCAGCATTGCTGTCTGTTTAAAGGAGCTCTGACTTCCTACGTGCTTCTAGGGGACGGTTACTCTACTAAGGACCCCAAAGCAAGGGTTGAAGTTTTTACCGGGTAGCTTTTTGATCGTGTCTGAGATCATCATCTACACCGACGATTCTACGCCTACAGCAGTAGGCTATTTACACGAGTAGAAGTTTGTTACTGCAGCATAGACGACACCAGCAGCAACAACCTCACCAATGCTATCAAGGGGCTAAGGAAGTTTGACGGACGGAACCCCAGCCTCTTTCGAGATTGGCACAAGAAACTTGCTGTGGTCCTCGGCGTTACACGACGAGATATTGCAAACTTGATCAAAGGACGGGCCCGACCAACCGAAGAATCGGCGGCCACGACACTAGATGGGACGCAACAAGCTCAGGACACTCTCCAGCAAAGCACAGCGTCCTTTGACAGAGCGAACGAGGACTTATACGCCATTCTGATCTTGCTAACAGAGAAACCAGCAGCTAATCTCGTACTGAAGCATGAGCACCCAGACGGAATGAGCGGCAACGGACAACAAGCTCTGGAGGAGCTTGTACAGAAGTACAACAGGTTACAGATGAGGTCGTTCGCGCAGCCATGGACAAGCTGGTCAACACCGCCATGACACACAACCAGGACCCCGACGATTTTTTCATGGAAAAACACCTCGCCCGCACCGAGCTAGCCAGGATGGGAGAGCCCATCACCGACCGGAGATTCAAGGATATCTGCGTCCAAGGCTTCACATCTGACTACAAGCACATCAAGCTGATGATGTATCGTGATCCTACCTTCGACATCGAACAGATGCAAAGTGCGATGCGACACTTATACCTTGACGATCTTTCTCGCAACAGCGGAGCGAAGGGAAAAATCGCTGGCCGAGGTGTCGCCATGTCGGCGGAAACATCCATCTGCAACTACTGTGGAAAGGAAGGGCACCACGCTCGCACCTGCCGGAAGAAGCGGGATGAAGCCAAAAAATCCAAAAGAACCAAAGGAGCCACTAGACAGAAGTGTTCCGTCCACAAAACCACTTCGCACAGCGATGCGGAATGCTATGAACAGGGTGCCACTCGATCGGAACAATCGGGCGCTCACCTCGCTTCTGCTGCATCAGGTACACGATCCTCTCCAGCACACGACGAGAAGAGACCATCTTTAAACTTCAACGATGATTTTGATCAAGGATTCGCCTTCTCAGGACTAACGACGGGAGATGGCGGCGGAATCTCAGCATCCAACTCGGACAGATTCATCATGTTAGTGGATAGCGGCGCATCGGATCACTTCGTGGACGACGAGCTGATCCCAGGGCTGCGGCAACGCATGACAGAGTACGAGAAGCTGGACCAGCCGGAGCCCATTAAAACCGCCAGTAACAAGAAGGTGTTCGCGACGGCAACAGGCACCATCCGCGGGCACATCATCAACCATTCAGGTCGGCCGATCCCAGTTCGCATCGTCGTGCTGATCGTTCCCGGAATGGGACGCCACCTCTTCTCCTCCGCAAGGGCAATGAAATCAGGGGTAAGCACCATCCTCGAGACGGGAAACCCCCGCCTCCAGTTCGACACCACGACTTCTCTCCCTTTGAATCAACACCAGAAAGACGCGGGCATGTGCTCTTTCGAAGTGTCGCTGCTTGCCCTGGACGGCGTAACCTACGGAAAACCCAAGACGCGACCAACACCCTCGATGGGTCCGACGGCGCTGCTAAGCGCCGATATCTGGCACAGACGACTGGGGCACATGAACCCCCGTAATATGGAGCTTCTTCGGACAGTGGACGGCAATGGTGTCGACTACATCGGCACTGTGTCAGGCTGCGATATCTGCGAAGTGTGCAAGAGCACGCAAAAGGCGCACCCGAAAAAGGACAACCACAAGACTAACGGACCAATGGAACTGGTTTACACGGACCTTTTGGGACCCGTCACGCCAGCAGCAAGGGGAGGATTCAAGTACGTCAGCAGTTTACTGATGATTACTCTCGCATGAAGGAAATCTTCCTTATTAAGTCCAAGACGGAGGCCGCCCACTCGCTCCACCTTTACAACAAAACGGTGGCTGTTCCACTGGGGCTGCGCATTCAGCGATTGAGATGTGACAAGGGAGGGGAGTACACTTCCAAAGAGTTCAAGGAGCTCTGCGTCAACTCCGGCATTACCATGGAATACACGGCCACAGCAACGCCTCAACACAACGGCGTATCCGAGTGCGATGGGAGGACACTTGCAGCAATGACCAGATGCCTTCGTAAGAACGGCAACTTCCCCCGCACCATGTGGGGTGAGCTATTTTTTACAGCAGTCTACCTGTGCAACCGGTCGCCACATTCGGCATTGAGAGGACAAACACCCTTTTTGAAGATGCACGGCAAAGAGGCAGATCTTTCGGGCTTGCGGGCTATCGGATCTAGGGCCTTTGTGCACACCGAGACCTACACGACGAAGCTCGGCGATATAGCATGGGAAGGAAAGCTCTATGGATTTAGCCAAGACAGCAAAGCCTACCGCATATACAATCCCGACAAAGGGACTGTTGTAGAAAGCAGAAATGTCACTTTCCTGGAGACACCACCATACTCCATGCCGCCCGTGGGAATCAACAAGAACTACGAAGATGACGTCTTCGATCTCACCTCCTTCTTGGATTTCTCGATTCTAGATTCACCGGAGAAAGAGCTGGAGCACCTCCGAGCGAAGATGAGGGGTATGCTACAAGAGAACGTGAAAACATTCCTGCACCAGGAAACATCATCTCTACCAGAGGAGCCTAGGTCATCCCCGAAGGAGGAACAGTCCCAAGAAGCTGGAGCCTCGCCCGAGGTCGTACCTGCTGCATCAGCCGAAGAACCGGTTGTACAGCAGCATCGGGTAACTCGAGCCAGTACGAGATCCAGTCCAAACACGGATGATACCTTCGACAGCTCACTCACCCCCAGCCAACTGCTCTACTTCGCCAAGGGAACACCACGGATCAAGACCATGGGCATGCGTGAATAATTTGCTCACATCGACGGAAATCCCTTCCTGTCCTACAAGGCTTCTATATATGCTACTTCAACCCCCGAAGACAAGCGGTTTTCGGAGGAGGAGAAACGAGTACTTCAAACTCCTCGTACGCATACTGATGCCATCAACTCATCAGAGCACATGGAATGGAAAGAGGCCATCAACAAAGAGATGGACAGCCTTAAGGAACATCAAGTCTACGAGCTGGTCCCAATCACCAGCGTGCCCAAGGAGCAACATCTTCTTTTTCACCGTGGGACGCATCTATCTACTGCTTCGCCCGGGGTTGAATCTTCACTCTGGGTGGAGTCACACTCGATCCACCGCATCACGAGACCGCCCATACGGTACACAATCCAAGCGCCGAGGCGACCTTCGACAGCATGCACGCCAAGAGGGCATCGGGGGAAGACCCCCCGGACACGTGTGTGGATTTTGCCTTCACAAATAGAGACCCTTTTCGAATCTCGAAGGAGGAAAACTGGGTGATCGAATCCCCACCAAAACACTACGATGCCATTCATTCCCGGAGCAGCATCACCCGGGATCATCAGATCAACGACATCTGGGGTCATCAGAGCATCAGTATCTATCTATCATCTGGGATCACCGGAGCATGCACGTCTGGGATCACTGGGTCAACATCATCTGGGATCACCAGATCATCATCTGGATCATCATCGTCTGGCATCACCTAAGTATCAGCTGAGACATCACCGCCTGCTTCACCAGGGGTCGTGTCAGCTGCTCGAGAGCTGTGTCTGACTCGTGCCTCCAAACGAGCCGAGCCCAAAACAGAGAACACAGAAACAAAGCGTCAGCTGAAGGAGGTCTACATGCTCACGATAGCGGAGGGACAACCACGGGCAAACCCCGGACAGGATTTGCGGCATCGACACAGGACGATCAAGAGCCACTGGCGACTACGGCCTTCATGTACAACTGCAAGCCAACTTCAGGAATCCTCTTCTTGCTGGACGGAGAGCCCATCATAATCGGGACCAAGAAGCAAACACTGACTGCTTAATTAACGGTGGAGGCAGAGCTGAGACGACCATCAGTTAATGGGGAAAAGAAAAGACTACCTCTCCAACTTCAACATAAGTTGAGCCTCAAGCCACTGGAAGCGTGAACTGTGTTGTCTCCCTTACCGAAGCTGTGGGTTGTCGCATGGTCAATTTGCACGGGGTGGATAAGAAATTATTTTCCTTGGGTCAGCGAACTGATCACTGGAGTTTTTGCATTCATTGGTCGCGTATCCCGTCCATCTTCCTTACAATGCAGTACAATGACCGGTGTTGTGCAAGATAAAAAGTATAAATCGCAGTCAGTACCAAGCAACGGTGCTTTGTAACCGAGTCGAATCATTAGGTTCGAATGTGTAGTTGAAAAGAGTACATCATCTCCGGAACTTCAGGATGTATAGCAGGAGAACTTTCCACCTAGATGAGTCCAAACAGGAGATTAGCATACACGAGGGGGATGTCTCTCTGATAACAGTATTTCTTGTTACAGCGTTAAGCTGGCAGTATATAAAAAAAAAGCATGTTCCTTTGTTTTGTGGGCGGCAGGAACGTTAGTATTTTGTTCACTCCTGTTCTTGTTGCGGAATGATGAACAAATTCACTGTTTTAGACTACTACACACATTTAGTATTCCTTTGTCGTTTAACTGACTGGAATGTAGTTCACGGTTTCGTGATTCTTGGACTGATAGCTAAGCTTGCATAACATGTGCAGAAAAGTAGCAGAGCTGGATATTTTACATCGGCTTGTTTTGTGTAATCCCTCGGGTATTCTAGCAGAATGAGTTTTAGCTCTCAGTAGTTCAAGTTGAATACTTTCACCACAACAATTATGCCCTTGTTGCGTGCATTTTTTTAAGTATGGCATGTGGCGCAGAGGTCGTACTAATTGTTTTGTTTGCCTGGGACTACCAGCATTGAAACGAGTTATCGTAACGAGAGGTCGTATTGGAGATGTTACTTGACAGTAGCTATCATTTTGTCGTCACTGGATACCACGGAATATCTGGTAGTATACGGTACAAGGGATCCATAATAGATCGATTTTGGGTGTGTCACCACCTGACGAACGTTGTCATAGACCGTAATCGGGTACGGGTGTGTCATCACCTGACGAACGTTGTCGTAGGAGGTATATGTATCTGCTATGTATCTGTTAAAGATCATCAAGATTGGAACAGCCAAGAGGGGCGTTTGCACGCCCACTTGTTCACTCTACTTTTGCTCATCATCATCAGCTTGTCTGCTGAGCTTAATAACTAATCAACCTTGGCCTGGAGTCGCCAACATCATCATCTTTCTTCTATTCGAAGATTTCACGTGAGTCTGCCTAACAGCAACTCAAGCGTTTGCACCTCGATCAGTTCTGTGTCTTGACCGGTCATCGGCAAGCGAGACTAAGCGTACACCAGCTTCGAGCTGATACACGCTACTTCACACCAATCCTCAATATCACGCACACAGCACACAGCACACACACGCATTCACATATATATGCCCCTTTGTATCTGCATATTTGCACATCATACAATACACCTGGTACCTGCCTGGTATACGAGTAGCAGATAATAAGTTTCCTACTATAATAAATAATAAAAAAATTAGCCCAGCTTTGGTTGACGTAAAACTTACCAGGGTACCAAGTACGTAGTGTGCAACATGCTCTACTACAAAATAATCCTGCAACTGCTGCTGTGCAGGTAGTAAACTGATCATGGTTTTATTGTGTCGAACATCAAGCAAAATATGTCCAGTTCTGCCGGGTTTTTTCCCGGTTTTATCCGGTTCTTAACCGGTTTAAACCGGCAAAGAACAACGTTGTTTGTTTTTCAAGAACCGACTACTCGAACAAGCCTGCTGGGTTTCGAAAGAAACGGTTTAGACCGGTTTTGTTTTCAAGGTGCCTACCTGTAGTCGGAACGAGAAACGAGAGAGGCATGAACCTCGAGGTGGTAGTTGGTCGTCGTGGTCGAAAAGTCTGGCCATTTTCGGGTAGGTGGGTACAACTTGTTCGGGTACCTCTAGGGGGGCAAGGAGCCAAAATCGTGTATACCCTGCGCAAATGTAGACACCATCGGGTGGTGGCCGGCGTCGACCAATGAGATGGCGTCTTGGGGCCGTCGGGGTCACTCAAGTAGAAAGGTACCCTATTTTGGCTACAAAGTCATCGAGTATACCCGATTTTGGCCTTTTGTCCATATATGTATATTCGTTGAAGTACGCCAGACATCACCAGGGCATGTTTCCCAACAGTCAGCAGTACACCCTCACCTAGACATGTAGGCGATATTCTGCACAAGCACAATGATCTGGTGCGTGGCGCATGGCTACAAGTTTGCACTTCACAAGGATGGGTACGCCTGTATTTTAAGAACCTTGCCCCGCGACAAGGAACGTCAGAGTTGTTCTGCACACCATCGTTTTTTCCTACTTCGAGGGTATTTTTGACTTAAAAACCAACTGATGGTACCGACTCTGACGGGATATACGAAGTATGAGAGATCTCCAGTCCTGAGCGAGCGCACTAGGGCCCTCTAAAAAAAAGTACCTGTGGTCGGTTCGAGTCGTTGGCTTCCAGTGTCGACTTCGTAACGACCGTGCCACTCTCTCGTACGCAAGGCCTTCAATATGACGCGTAGCAACAGCATCGAAACGACCATCCGAAAGCGGCGGCTCAATTTCGTGGGGGCCTTGGCACGGCAAAGCAAGAGGCGATTACCCAGTCGGGTAATGTTCGAGACGATGGCTGGTAGGGAGAAGGATCAAATGAACCGCGCTGCGGTCCACCGCAGCAAAACAAAACCGCAAGTGGTACAGGGGGGGTCCTTGAAACAGCCGAACGGTTCATGGTGAGGTGGCATGAGGATTCAAAGGTATTGCTCAGTAGGCAGCGACGCGAATACGCGATGGGCGGCACCCTTTAGCATGGGGAGAGGGAGGGCATCATGAGGAAAATAATAACCACGGTGGACGAAAATAGGAAAGAGACCGTCAGGCAGGGCACTAAGTGAAACATGTATCTGCTACTTGTGCCGCCAACAGCAGCAAGCTCGTTCGAACGTGGTCTTCCTTTGTTAGCTTTTCACTTTTATTTTGCGCTTTGATCTCCCTTGATTTCCTTGTTACCTTTTAACTTTTTCCCTTCTTGTCCTTATGGCAGGAGTCTTGTGACTTGGGTGGATGACGAGCGCTTCGTATGGTCTGACGCATCCTCTCCGAGAGTGGGGCATGATTGCCGAAAGCAGGATGCAGACGGCAGGCAGGGTAGCAAGGTACCAGACCAACTACTGTAGTAAGTCGAACCTGGTTATGCTACTCGTAAAAACTGCTTGGAGGGTGTTTTCCGCCTGTTTTTTGTCGTGCTTTCGTTTGCCTGTTGATTCCCCGATAATTCTTGGACTTACAACGCTGTTCGTATGTTGGCTGTTCGAATGTCGCAGTGACACATGGTTACTTCCGCTATTAATAGCAAGGCTTATCACGGTAATTTTGGCGGGACGGTAACGGCGGGACGGGACGGTAAAACCGCAGTTAAAATGGTCCCGCCGTCCCGTCCCGCCGACAAAATCCCTGACCGTCGTCAATTACCGTCCCGTCCCGCCATAAAATCTCTCCCGTTGGAAATTACCGTCCCGTCCCGCCGTGACACTGAAAAATTACCGTCCCGTCCCGCTGTGGCACCGAAAAATTACCGTCCCGTCACGCCGTGACACCGACAAATTACCGTCCCGTCCCGCCGATAAAATCTCTCCCGTAGGAATTTTTCGTTCCGTTCCGTCGTGACACCGCCTCTGGCGGACATAACTTGCCTCTTGCCCTATAAGAAACACTCATTCGTGGTCGTCTGTTCCCATCCATTTCCACCACGAGTTACGAAATAAGTTGTACCAAACTTCAATATTAATAGTAATTCCTAAATCGACGAGCAGTGGGAATGCTGAACCCTATGCGCGATAAAAACTAAAGGCACGTACCGGGGGGGAGAAGGGACGACACCTGTGACCACGGCTTGTCCAGAAGATCGTCGAGGGTAAAACCTCCTACGAGTGGGCTGGAAAGTAAAAGTGATGATGAAAAAAAAATATATATATATATATATATATAAATACATGTGTTACAATAAAATTGTGCACAACTCCTATCTATAAATGAAATACGTATATAACAGCAGTGTTAGGCGTATTACCCAGCTTGCAAAATTGGGTACAATATCAACTACCAGGTATTCAATTAATTATTAACCAGTCGAACTCACAGACGACGTATTTTTATCGTCTTCATCTTATACAATACCTGGCATGAAATTGCTGCGCACCACATTTACTTTCTTTTTTAGCAGGAAAAGCTGTGCTGGTGTTGATCAGCAGCTGGTTGGTGATTTGTAAGTACAAAATTAAATATTACCATCTACGAAAAATATTGAAATTATATGAACTGCATACCTAGTGGTGTTTTTTTTCTTTTTTCATTTTTTTTACAGTCTTCATATATTACCCTCATATTTCCACTCGCAACTGAAGGCAGTATCATAACACAACACCTGCCACAGGCTCGCCACCACACACAAACAGCACAAAGGCCACTCAACTCACGGTCACACCAGTACTGGTGTGGCCCAAAAAGATTTCAGGAGAAATGTCATCAAGCGGGACGCAAAACGTGCGCTGTCAAGGATGTAGGGCCGAGTGTTACACATTAAAACCTAGTAGCTTGGTGTCAGTCAAATCATGTCAGTGCCAAGTTGCTGTGTGTTAAAGGGGGAAAACGCTGTCTCCTAACATATTTGGTGTGACCGGCACGGACGCCATGGATGCCTATCTCACGTGCGGGGTCGATCGACCAGCAGCGGCACTAGAATCACCATCGCCGACGCCACCACCTCGACCTCCACAACCACCACAGTAACACAGCGCAAGCTCAAAACCATCAGAACAGCCACCATGAGCTGGCAACGCACCAACAGTGCTTGGGGCAGGGGTGGAAGAAATCAGAAGACGTCGCCCGTGTAGTGGCAGCACTTCTCGGGGCTTGCAATGGGCTGCGCGGTTCGAGACGAAAACGTCTGCATCGGAACGGCTGCCTTCGCGGAACCAGCAGTCAGTGTGCGGGAATTGTTTCACGTACAACCGCGCCGACCTTGCGGCGGGAAAGAAGACAAATATATTTACCGTCCCGCCCCGCCGAAGAAAAAGAAAGTTACCGTCCCGTCCCGCCGAGGAAAGCATTATTTACCGTCCCGTCCCGCCCAGGAAAAAACATTTACCGTCCCGTCCCGCCGAGGAAAAAAAGTTACCGTCCCGTCCCGCCGAGGGGAAAAATGTTTACCGTTCCGTCCCGTCGTGAAAATCAGTCCCGTTGAATTTTACCGTCCCGTCCCGTCGAGAAATTTGGCATCCGCTGTCCCGTCCTGCCCCGCCCCGCCAACTTTTCATGTCCTCATTTTATCGTCCCGTTTTCATTTTTTTTCCCCGCCAAACGAGTCAAATCTGTCCGTCCCGTCCCACCACGATTCTCAGTCACTGAGACTGTGATAAGCCTTGATTAATATTATTAATAATAGTGTGATAGAGTCTGCCGGGCATGACAGCAGTTGTTTCTTTTCTTTTTCTTTTTTTTCTCTTTCGATTTGTTTTTGGTTTTTTTTTTTTTCACTCTTTCATGGAATGTGTGTGTCGTGCCGGTCGTGCCGACTATGTGTGCTCCCCACATGAAACGGTTCTGTCTACTCGTCGATATCCAGCACAACCAGTGTCCTTGCCGATTGTTCAATCTTAAGAGATACAAATAGTTAGTGACTTACGTGGTCACAGATCTACGCCACACAGATACATTATTATTATTTAATGTGGTCCTCGGTAACGATTTGTCTGGCGGACACAGGTAGGTGGGATGTTGGTCATTCGGCGGTATTTTTTTTGTGGTAGGCGGTATTTTCTAAAACGGCGGGAATTATTCGGCGCTAATGCCGGCGATATTTTTTGGCGGTAAAGCGGTTCCTCTTTTTTCGGCGTAATCGACTCTGGCGGTGGGCGGTATGTTTTCCTAAAACGACGGTAATTATTCTATTTATTCGGCAGTAATGCAATACGGCGGCATATTTTCGGCGGTGAAAAGCGGTTTTCGTTTTTCGCCGGTACCATACACGACTTGGCGGTTGTTGGGGTGCCTCGCACTATGCGATTCAAGCCCGAACAGAGGGCAAACTTCCTTCCGACGGTTTGCCCTGCACGCTTGTTTTTGTTAACATTTTACGGCGATTTCTAGTTTCAAGCGGGAAATCGAGGCAAATCCAACAGGGAAACCTGCGATTAGCTATGCGTGTTCATGCTATATGACGAAACCCCGCCTACCACCATGAAACCAGGTCAGCTCTTCTCCAGCGCTGCACGTTTTTTACAAAAACTATAACTGTCAAATGGCAATACCACCACCTCAAAATAAAATAAATAACGCCCCAATCCCGAGGACCGCCCTGGATGTAGACATCAGTACAAATCCATAATGAAGAACGCAGAAATGATCACGAGGCAACGAATGCGACAAACAAGGGCAGGCAGACAGGGGATACCATTCACATGGCCATTCGTGATATCTACAAGGCAAAGTTAACCACCACGTTTGACCTCTCGTCCTGCGCCGCCGCCGATTTCTGTGCACTCTTGGCTGCTTAGCCCGTGCCTGCGGTTCGTGGCGTCCGACGTGCGGACCTCGCTAATAATGTGCCTGTTGAGCCGAATGAACATCATACGCTCGATCATACTTGCAGCCATGTCGCTGTGTAGATCAACAATGAAGAAACCATTACAAAATAAAAATCTCCGCACTATGAAATGAGAAAAGAAAAATGAATCATCGCCAGAAAAACATAAGAAACAAACCATCGTGCCCCCCCCGCAGGGGATCTGGCAGACATTTGAAAACAACGAGCTGGAAAAAAGAAAGGAAAAAGCAGAAAAACACCAATACGAGATAGTCGTCGTCAACAGAGTAAGACGAAGAACCAAGGGAAAATAACAGTCAAACCAAAAAAAACAAAGCATCCTCCAGGTAGCGGCAGCAGTTTATGGTACGAGTATCACAGCCAGGGTCTCCCAGCAAGTCCGCCTGGTACCTTGCTACCCTGTCTGCCGCTTCCGTCCAGCGTTCGTCAACTATGCCCACTATGCCCAGCCCCGCGGCGTCAGACAATACGAAACAAGCAAAGCAGGCTCGTCATCCACCCACGCCACACGACTCCTTCAATAAGGCTTCGTATCAATCGGACAAAGGAAGAGAATGAAATGAAATTAAAATCACAGAGGATCAGCGAAAGAAAAAAAACAAAAAAAATAAAAATAATACTGCACCACAATGTAGTATCTCTGTAGCGTATTTGTGTGACCACATAACTTGCTTGTACCATGGTATCTGTCTATGATTGAAAAATCGTCACGGGGACTGGTTGTGCTGGATGTCGACAGGCAGAAAAAACGATAGAAATGTGCAACACACGCACAAACACCTGCTGCTGTACCCGGCGCTGGATTTAATGGTTGGTGGTCGTTATCGTTATGAGATCAAATGGTACATGTCGCACCGTAAACTGGCCACAGGTTGTCCCTAGTACGCTGGTTCGTAAGACCCGTTGGTCTTGTCTGACTACCTGGATTCCGGGCACAACAGCCACGTGTGGGTTCGACTCCCAGAATCAACCCAACAGTGCCCCTTCGTGTTGTTGTTGTTGTTGTTTTCTTCACATTAAACCGTTCTTTCTACCCGTCGACATCCAGCACAACCAGTGTCCGTGCCGATTCTTCACTCCTAGAGAGATACGTGGCGGGCAGTAACCGGCGTGAAATGTTTCAGGCGTAGCCGGATTGTCCGTGGTTTCCAGCGACTCGTTCCACGGTGTTTCGGACGATCTGTGGATCACTTTCAAAGATCCTGTTACCGCCCTGGTGGGCGATAATTTAATGACGGGAAAAATACCGAGGACCACCCTGACTATTATGCCGTAAGCAGAGTACATGATGCAATGCCATGCCGTGTCATCACACTGGACACGACAGGCACAATGTACGCATTCTATAAAAGATCCCAATATGATGAAATCGCCTTGTCGTCGCACCGCATTATCCGCTCGGCTTACTGAATCACTATGTAGTATCTCTGTAGCGTAGTTGTGTGACCACATATCTTGTACCATGGTATCTGTCTATGATTGAAAAATCGTGACGGGCACTGGTTGTGCTGGGTGTGGAAAGGCAGAAAAACGATCGAATGCGAAAACACGCACAAACACTGCTGCTGCTGTACCCGGCGCTGGTTTTAATGGTTGGTTGTCGTTATGGTTTCGAGATCAAATGGTGAGACGTACAGACTCGTGACGCACTGTATACTGGCCGCACGTTGTCCCGTGTGCGCCGGTTGGTAAGACCCGTTGGTCTTGTCTGACTACCTATTAATAGATTCCCTGGAAAACAGCCAGGTGTGGGTTCGACTCCCAGAATTAACCGAGTACCCCTTCGTGGCGGGCAATAGCCGGCGTGAAATGTTTCAGGCGCAGCCGGGTTGTCCGAGGTTTTCGGACGACTCCTTCGATGTTTCGTACGATCTGCGGATTACTTTCAAAGAAACGGGTTTGGGATCGACTCCCACAATTGTCCGAGTACTTGCCGCAGCCCCTGCGTGACATGGAACCACTCCGAGATCTCGCCGTCATCCGTACGCACGCGAGGCCGCATGCCATGGTGGAAATTACGGATAACTATTAATATCAGCATCTTGAATGTACGCTAACGAGTATGAGTACCTGCCATAGCAGCTTTCCGTCGACAGAGTCGTACGCTTTCTGCAGATCGATGAAGCACACGTACAGGGGGATTTTCATCTGTCGTCCGAGTTCTTGCAACCGGCGCACGACGAACAACATATCAATCGTTGATCATGCGGGGCGGAAGCCGCACTGTTCCTCCGGGAGAGCGTTCTCCGTCTCGCAGTAGTTGCTGAGGCGAGACGCGACGATTTTCAACAAACCTTTGCCTGCGTGGGCAACAAGCCAAATGCCTCTGTAGTTGTTGCAATCAGTTCGGTCCTTTTCGTGAAGAGGCCTTGATGGGTAGAAGTAAGTTATTGGGCCCAAAGAACCACAACAAGGGCTGAAAAGGTCAAGCTTCGTTTATATTTCCATCAACTATTTATTCTACAACTACGAAATACGGATCGTGGTTGCGAATCTCTCTAATTCCAAGTTGTACGTACATCAAATGTTGCCGAAAACGCCTACGCCCGGATATTTAACGACGCACTCCTTGGGGTGCTATTAGTTGCGTTCAACATGTGCTCTTGTTTGCGTTACCGCTCTGGTGTACAGGTGCTCTGTCAGACCACTGTCTACTCTGCTTACTGAACAACATGCAACCTTGTGACCACAGCGCTTGTGTCCCTCTACCTGGTAGGATTGAAGAATCGTAAGAATCTGCACTGATACCGGTTGTGCTGGATATCGTCGGCTAGAAAGGCTTCATGTGAAGAACACAGCAGAAGTATTAATACTACTAATACACACATTTTCGATGATTTTTATTCGTTGTTGCGTGAAAACGAGCCTCAAACTCTTGCGACCGAAATCGTCGAGAGTGGGCGCCTTCTACGCCCCGGCTACATTTTTACCCGCGGCGTGCGTGCGAAGGGCTGTATGGGGCATGTTGTACGTCGATGACGCAGGAATGGTCTCGAAGTCGGCTGAAGGGCTCTCGAAAATGATGACAGTCATCGTGACTGTCTTCGAAGCAGTAGGTCTCACGGTGTCGGAAAAAAGACAGAGGCAATGCTTCTCAACAAATACCAGACCAGACAACCCTCGCAACACATATCGTCATCGAAGCAGGCCACAGGTATAAGCAGACGGCCCAGTTCTTATACCTAGGCGGCATTATTCACGAAAACGCTGACCTCTCGCTCGAAATCGACCGACGGATCTGCCTTATGCGAGCATGCCTCAAACGGTTCGACGCAGAGTTTTATGTTAGGACAACTGTCCCCCTCAGCCTGAACGTCCGAATGCTGAAGGCCGAGGTGACTGAGACCCTGTTGTACGGGTGTGACGTGTACCCTCAGAGCGGAAAACTTCGCCAAGCTTAGAACGGCTCACTAAGTCCTGTTGCTAGCCATTGGCTTCCAGCGGCAACTGCCTTCTGACCATACCACCCTCTCGTATGCGAAGGCCCTCAAGATGACACGTTGCGAGAGCATCGAACCGACCACCCGTAAACGGCGGCTCTTCTTTGCGGGGGGCGTGGCACGGCAAAGCAAGGAACGATTGCCCAGTCGGGTAATGTTCGGGACGATGGATGGTGGGGAGAGCCGCGCATCCGCCGTGGGTGGTCCAAGGGAATGGGGGGAGGGGGGGCAACGGGAGGAGTGGCAGTAATCCCGACCAAGGAAATGCGGGGACGGGGGGGGGCAGGAGTAGAAGGGAAACTGTGGTGGGCGAAAGTTGGAAGGAGATGGCAGGCTGGGTAATAAAGCACCAGGCCGACTAGGAAGTAGAACATGCCTATACTACTCGTGCCCCCAAAACTGGTGCAGCTGGTGCGAACGTGGTCTTCCTTCGTCTTCTGTATATTTTCTTTCTTGCGCTGATCCTCTGTAGTTTTTATGTTATTTATTTCTCTTCCTTTCTTCTATTGATAACCCTTATTAGAGGGGTCGTGTGGCGTGGATGGATGACAAGCCTGCTTTGCTTGTTTCGTATTGTCTGACGCCGAGGGGCGGGGGGTAGTTGACGAACGCAGGACGGAGGCAGCAGACAGGGTAGCAAGATACCAGGCGGACTAGCAGGGAGATTCTGGCTATGCTACTCATACCACAGACTGCTGCCGCTACCTGAAAGGTGCTTTGTGCTTTGGTTTTTCCCTTGGTTCTTAGTCTTACTCTGTTGAAAAGTACCTGGTAATGGTGTATTCTTGTTCTTGTTTTTTCCAGCTTGTTCTTTTCAAATGTCTGCCACATCCCCTGCGGGGGGGGCACGACAGTTTGATTCTTCTATTTATTTTTTTTTTTCTCTTTCGATTTGTCTTCATTTTTGTTTTTTCTTGTTTTCTTTCGTTCCTCTATGATTTAGAATGTGTACGTGGTGCCTGTAGTACCGGCGTCCCCGGTGGCTTGGTAGGTGGTCCGCGAGCCTATCAAGATCAATTTCGTGAGTTCGAGTCTCACCGAGTGCATGCTCGTAGGGACTTTTTCTTGCATAAAATTGATTAGCGGAAAGCGCGAGAGCGTGAGTTATAGCTGTACATTCGATGAAAGTCGACGAGCAGTGGGATTGCTGAACCCTATGCGCGATAAAAACTAAAGGCACGTACCCGGGGGGAGAAGGGACGACACCTGTGACCACGGCTTGTCCAGAAGATCGTCGAGGGTAAAACCTCCTACGAGTGGGCTGGAAAAAAAAAAAAAAAAAAAAAAAAAGTATCCAGTATAACATGGCTTTGCATGGTCCACTAAACTGCTTGTGCTTACTGCATACTGGTACGTGGCAACGTATTAATAGTATCTCTACTGCTGTGGCGAAATTTTGTGACCAGAGCTTGTATCTCTCTAAGATTGAAGAAACGGCACGGACACAGGTTGGGCTGGATGTCGACGGGTAGAAAGAACGATTTACGAGTAATGTGAAGAGCACACACATTACGTCGTACGACATCGTAACAACGTAGTTTTGCCTCCCGCAACATCTTCGACGACGCCATCTGAACGCATCATCGGCGTTGAGAACAACAAAATTTAGTATACTCGTAATCGATATGTTTCTCGGTGATACAGACATCGTGCTACGTACGGCTACCGGTAAGCTCCCTTGCGTGAGACTAACCTTTTTACCAGGTAGCGTTTTTGCGAGCTTTTTGTGTTACTCGCTCGCAACTTCGAGTAAACGAAAACACCTCGTGAATCCTTTTTCCCTGCTTGCGACTGCCGTCTGGCGCACTCGATGTCGAAAACCACCGCACCAAACGCATCCCTCAATTTCGCGGGCTGTAGTTTCATGTTGTTGTTGTTGTTTTCTTCACATTAAACCGTTCTTTCTACGCGTCGACATCCAGCACAACCAGTGTCCGTGCTGATTCTTCAAACCTAGAGCGATACAAGTTCTGTGGTCACAAAGCTACGCCACAGAGATACTACGTTGCCACGTATGTAATGCAATGCCATGTCATCATACTGCGTACGACAGGCACGACATAAACATTCCATGACCTAGAGAAACAAAAACGAAACAAGAGAAAAAAAACAAAAACAAAAACAAAGACAATTCGAAAGAGAAAAGAAACAAAAAAAGAAACTAAAATATACCTGGTATATGTATATACTTCAGTATAGCAGCAAACCATCGTACCCCCACGTAGGGGACGTGGCAGACACTTGAAAAGAACGAGCGGGAAAAAGAAAAGAAAAGAAGAAAACACCACTAGTCGTCAACAGAGTAAGACTAAGAACCAAGGTAAAAATAACAGTCAAACCAAACAAAGCACAAGGCATGCTCCAGGTAGCGGCAGCAGTTTATGGTACGAGTAGCACAGCCAGGGTCTCCCTGCTGGCCCGCCTGGTACCTTGCTACCCTGTCTGCCACCATCGTCCAGCGTTCGTCAACTATGCCCGGCCCCTCGGCGTCAGACAGTACGAAACAAGCAGAGCAGGCTCGTCATCCACCCACGCCACACGACTCCTTCAATAAGGCTTATCAATCGGAGAAAGGAAGAGAAATGAAAATCACATAGGGTCACCGCAAAGAAGACAATAAAATGAAATTAAAATAAACAAAAACAACAGGAAGACAAAGGAAGACCACGTTGGAACCAGCTGCACCAGTTGGTGGTACGAGTAGTATAGGCGAATGCGGGGTGGTCGATTTTCAGGAGTTCGGCCGGGAGATCATCTGGCCCGACAGCTTTCCAGCTTGACATCCCCTTAAGTGCTTCCGTCATCTCGTCCATGGATGGTTCATCTCCGAGCGACAGTTTAAGCGGTCGTGATGGCAAGAGGTCGATGATCGTGGAATCGAGTTTAAGCGATTTCGTGTTCAAAAGTTTGTGGTAAAACCTCCCCCACCGTTCACGATTTCGCACCTTATCCCGCAACAGCGTGCGATCCTCGTCCCTAATGAACTGTTCGCTTCTCGCTTTAGTCCCTTCCAATCCTACCGTACTCTTGAGGTGCTTGTAAAAGCCTCTCCGGTCGTTGTTCGCTAGTAGTCGTTCGGTTTCAGCGAGGTACGCTTCGAAGTACGCATGCAGTCCTGCGGCAATCACCTTCTGCAGGTTCGCACACGCAGATCTCAGTATCTTCCACGCGGTTCTATTCTGGGGGTGGGCACGCAAGAATTGCCGTGCATCCTCCCTCGCTGTCCATGCTAATATGAATGCGGTCACGGTTTCGGCAGACTCACACCATCCATGTCTGCGGTGGCGACGTGGAGCGGGTGGTACCTCTTTTTCGACCGCATCAATAATAGCGGCAGTGAAAAACTCAACCATGCCAGACGTATTACGGGGCTGGTTAGGCTGGTTGAGAGTGGAGATGACCCTCGCGACTACTCGTTCACGACACTTTCCATCGGACATAAAAAGCTGCCTGTCGAACTCTCGGCGTTTTGTCGGTCTACGTATTTGTCTGTTGGACGCAAAGTGACCACTGAGTCGGACCTTGACATACAAGATGTTGTGGTCTGAGTCAGCCTTAGCTGGGGCAGGAGGCTGTGGGACGACTTTAACATCTTGTACTCTAGGTCGATGGGCTTGACGGGTTAGGATGTAGTCGATCCGCTTACGGTCACTCGGGCTGGTGCCGTTGTGTGTATGCGAAATCCCACCCTTGCGCGTGCTGAAAAACGTGTTGGTGAGAGCTAACTTGCAATTGGTGGCGAACGACAGGAGTCGTCTGCCATTATCATTACGAACATCACGCCCATATGCTCCAAGCACTCTATTTTCGTCATCACCACACCCTTCCATCCTCTGTCCAGTTCGCGCGTTGGCATCCATCAGTACAAACAGACACTCTTTCGTCGGGATCTTTTCCACCAAGTCCTCCAGCTTCTGCCAGACGCTACGTTTCAGTCCAACGTCTTTGGTACAATCAGTTGGAGCATACGCGACGACGAAATTAACTGCCTCGTATTTGCTAGCCAGCTCAAAGCGCATAGACATAAGCCGCTCGTCAATGAACTGATGAGAGTACACAGCCTTACTGCACAACGATTCCTTTACAGCCAGACCTACTCCGTACAGCCCTTGCCTAGCAGCTGTTGTTTCCTGACCTGAACAGAAAACGCGATACCCTGCCGCACGAAACGTCGTGCTACCGGTCCTCCGGGTTTCCTGCAGGCCAATGAAGTCACAGCCGAGGTGCCGTCCCTTCGCCAGTACACTCTCGTCATGTCCGTACCCGTTCTTCCCCTTTACAGCCAGGGTGCGCACATTGTAGGTCGCTACCGCGACCAGTGCCTCCTTCTGTCTCTTACGAACCTCGCGTGCTGATTTCTTTGCCAGCCGACGTGAGGCTCGTCCCCGCCTCCTTTTTTTCTTCTTTTGTTTCTTTTTCTTCTCTATGGCGAAAGTGGCTCTCCGTTTCGTAGCCCGGTACGCGCCTTGGTTTCCGTTGGCTGGGTGCAGCCGTCCCAGCCAACGCCGACATTCCCATCCTTCCTGTCGTGCATGCATACCCACGCTGTGGCCAGCCTCTCCACTCCCCCGACTGCCCGTGTAGCGCTCTCTGCTGTGGTGATGTACCCGGTTAAGAAGAAAAAAAACATCACCACCCCACGCGGTCCTTAAAGCGACCAGGCCACCAGCCGGACCGCGCAAGGTACCCTCTCTACTCAGCCAGAAGCTCGATGTTCGTGTGACTGTCGCTAGACCGTTGCAGATGCTTGCGGACTTCCTCGGCCCACCCCATGGACGGGGCAGGCCGAAGACAAAGAGGCATGGGGAGCCATAGCTTTCCGCAACAAAGGGCGTGCAACACATCAAATTGGGGTTTATTTGTCTGATTTCGTGGACTGCATCGTAGCACCTCCAAGTCCAAGTGTAGGCCTGTGCTGAGAACCTGGGGAAGATCAATCTCGGGAGAAACACAAGCTGCTGTGGTCGACCTCTTTCAAGTCACGGTCGCCCTCCGGTAAGCCAGCGTCTCAGGTGGCATAGGTGGTCCGCGTGCCTACTGCCGTAATATATATTCAATGGGTTCCAGTCTCACCGAGTGCATACTCGCACCGAGTGCATACTCGTAAGGACTTGTTCTTGCATAAAAAAGTTGATCAGCGGAAAGCGCGAGAGCAGTGAGAATGCTCAATCTTATGACCAATAAAACCGAAGGCACGTACAATATGGGTGGCCAGAAGGGACGACGCGTGTGGCCACGGCTTGTCCGGGAGACCTCTGACGGTAAAAGCGTAAGAACCTCACAGAGAGTAAAAGTTACGATTGAAAAAAACGAACCAGCAGATGTTCTCAACACAGCGTGTTGAAATAACGATGCTGCACGTTGTCAGATAAAACGTCTAGAGGTTTTATTAGCCGGAAGCCCGGGGACCAGGAGACACTTGGGTGCCAGCGTGGACACACCAGCCCACCACTATCAATGAATTGCTAATCAATGGACTAGTCTTTTTTTCGTCGTTCCATCGACCTTCTTTGTTAATATTCTACGAAGTACGTGCAGCAAAAGCAGCAGTCTGGATATCGTGATAATAACGCAAACACAGGCGACTCTTGCATTACTACTCGTAGTAATCGATGGTAATAAGGCGCGACCTCTATCATCCCGCGGCCATGTTAGTTCAGTTTGCGTGTTTTCATCTCGTGTGCGCTTTCTTCGTCTCGTGTATTTCTAGCAACCGAATTTCGATTTTTTAATGGTTTTTCGGATCTCCCTGCAGCTCCAGCAATTTCGTGTGACCACGGACTGCTTCATTTGAGAGTTTATGTTAGAACAACAACAATACCTGCAGTAGTCATATCTGCGATGCATCATTGTGCGCGAATACGGATTATTCCGTGTTGTGCTCAACCAACACGAACGAACATCTACGTACGTACGTACGCGGCCGTATGTATTTGTGCCGTTTGGGCTAAGGGCGTGTTCAAACACAATCGAAAACTCGGAATAGACAATCCAAAAGAGTAAGAGTTTTCGCCAAAATCATGTATACCTGACCACTTTTCGGTTAAAATCTGTTACTTACTACATGATAACAACAAGTACAACATACCCAAGAGCCCTGCATTAACCATTCTTTCACTCCAGAGTTATTGGAGCCTGTCGTGCGAGCACGGACTGCATTGTGTTGTGGCGATGAGTTAATGTGAGAACAACAACAATCACATCAGGACCGCCGTACACGGCGTCCAACCTGAGATTCTACAGCAGAGCTTCTCAGTAGGAAAGCAGCAGAGGCAGTAGGACACACGAGGCCAGGGTCAGCGTCGCTGTACGCTCGGCTTGTGTGGGTTTAACCCTCGGACTCGATATTCTTGTTCGTTCGCTGGTTCCGCACTCATAATTTTTTTTCTTGAAGACGTAAAATTTACAACCTGACTGTCCAACAGAGCTTCTCGTAGCAGCAGATGCCACCACTACTGCTGCTGTACAACATCTACGGCAGATCTCCTCCTGCTTCTCCGTCCCCTCATCAGTAGAAGGGTGGGCCTGACAATACCACCTGCAGCATATCTTGGGGACATGGTCCGAACGTTGCTAGGCACACTCTGCCCACACGAGTACTCGTGCCCGCGCGCCTCATTAAAATACGGGTGATGCACCCGAGACGATTTTACTTTCTCGGAAGCATGTGTTTTAGATAGCGAGGTCTTGAATGAAGATCAGACAACGAGGTGCCTCGTATCTAGAGCTATCATACACGTATGCGCTACACCAGGCCACTATTACATACTTTTTGCTCTCACATTTAAATCGGTGACTCGAGCCAGTCTTAAGAAAGCTGACTGTACACAGGGGGCGTGCCTCCACCGACGACGTAGCACCGAGCGATACCGAAGATCCAAAAGAGAAATGACGAGGAACGAATGCTGTCTGTGGAAGAAAATGCACTGAGTGCACTCTTGGCTTTGGAAAGGTGAAATACTGGTAATAATGGCGGGTTCATCAGGCAGAGTCGTTGCAAATATGTAGCGCCATTACTATTTCGTGTCAGGGATGGATGCGGATTTCATCACGTGGACCTATCAAAATCAGGGAAACAACATTTTCCGGGAACCAGCCTTTTTCTTCCGTTGTTTTGTTTGTTTCCTTATTCCTGTGGGGGAAAAGGTGTGGGGTACGTGAACTATTATCTATTCCAATCTCGGGCTGGCCCATTAGTATCAACCTTTCTTTACGACTGCCGGCATTCCTCTTCTGTTTGCGGACAGAGAAGTTGAATTGCAAGCAAGTCGTCTGTGATATGAGTAGAGTATTCATGGGCTATAGATATAGATAATACGTTGCAGTCTTGTAGTCTCACGAATACGAGAATAATCCAAAGAATGGGTCGGATATTCCGTTAGTCGAGAGTATCGTTATTTTAGGAATGTTCCCTAGGGCGGATAGCCCGTTAGACGAGAGTAATGTTCCTTGACGCAGATAAGACTACGAAGTGAGAAGTTCTTATATTAGCAGAAGAGCGATCGGTAGCCATAGGAAAGTTCTGTTGGAGTACATCAGATAAGAGGAATTTAGGAGAGCTTGTGGCATGGGGTGGAACGAGTATATCTGGGCGTCGAGTCCCGCCCCCCTACCTCTCACTTCTCTACCAGAGCACCTCCTCGGCTCTCGCCATCACTAAGAAGATCTAAATCAGAAGAAGCGAAGCACTGCTTTCCAGCTGCCAGAACCACCTGCGTCCCTTACCACTACCCTTACCACTAACCTAGAGCGGTCTCCGCTTTACACGTCCCTAAAACGGGGCAGTAGTCTCAAAAAGGTACGGTTCGTCCAGGCTTTCGTTTTAGTACTGCTTCGAATGATACAGAATGGTCGGCAATTACCCCCCCGGGCACAAGTATTAAGATCGTACTCTTAGTACTTGGGAGGCGTATATCTTAGATTGAAAACCAGGATTTTTGCAGCGAGGCACGAGCCTCGCTTTCAGTCGCACACTGCTGTACATCGTGCTCCAAAGGGATATAAAGGTGCTCCTCTTCCATCTCCAAGCAATGAACACACATGAGAACCAACGAGTACCTGCCCAAACGGCAAACCAACAGTAGTAGCAAGGGATACAGAGTGTCCCGATCATGAACAAAACAAGTGGCGTCGATGACCCTTGAACATAATAACATACTAACACGTTTGACCAGTAATTTTCAGTCGTTTTCATTCCACACGTTTATCTTCTGTGCTGCTCAGGCACAACAATTTTCCTATTTTTCTTTCAACTTAGTTTTATTTTCTTTCGGTTTCTAGCTATATATTAATATTACGGGGGTCCATAGTTAACGGGACCAAATTTTGTTAGTAAAAATAGGCAAATATATAGGTTTTTATGTACACAATAGGTCCTGTTAACTATGTACCCCCGTAATAGTATGTTTTAAGATATACTGTATGTCGTGCCTGTCGTATCCAGTACGATGACATGGTATCGCATTGTCTACTCCGCTTTCTACCTCCGTTCCCCTCGGTGCGTAACATGTTCAAGATGCAATGTTTGTCGTGCCTGCCGTATTCAGCATGATGACTTGGTATCGCATTGTCTATAGCTAGCTCCGTTACCCTCACTGCGTCTTGTGTTCAAGCTATATACCGTGCCTGTCGTGTCCTCTCGGCCTTATTTTCTACATTCCCCTGAATGCCCTCGGCAGGGTATGAGCGCGAGTAGAGAGGTGGGAACCTTTGCAAAACAAAAAACGGTTTAAAACCGGTTTTTGGAAACCCAGCAGGCTTGGTCGAGTAGTCGGTTTTTGAAAAAAAAAATCGCTTTTTTTTTTGCCGGTTTAACCGGTTAAGCGGAACAAAACGGAAAAAAAACGGAAAAAAAAAACGAAAAAACCGGTTTTAACAGGCAGAACCGGACATATTTTAAAATAATTTTTCGACAGAATAAAACCCATACCATCATTAATAATAGACTACCTGTACAGCAGCACAGTTGCAGGACTAGTATTAGTAGAGCATGTTTCTGATAGTTTTTTACATCAGACGAAGTACACAAACATCCTGCTGCACTATCCTGCTGCATCCGGCGTCCCCGATGGCTTGGTAGGTACCGGGCAGACTAAGAAGTAGAGCATGTCTATACTACTCGTACCACCAACTGGTGCAGCTGGTTCGAACGTGGTCTTCCTTTGTCTTCCTGTTGTTTTTGTTTATTTTTATTTCATTTTATTGTCTTCTTTGCGGTGACCCTATGTGATTTTCCTTTCTCTTCCTTTCTCCGATTGATAAGCCTTACCGGCGTCCCCGGTGGTTTGGTTGGTGGTCCGCGAGACTGTCAAGATCAATTTCGTGAGTTCGAGTCTCACCGAGTGCATGCTCATAGGGACTTTTTCTTGCATAAAAAATTGATAAGTGGAAAGCGCGAAAGCGTGAGTTGGCTACATTCGATGAAAATCGACGAGCAGTGGGAATGCTGAACCCTACGCGCGATAAAAACTAAAGGCACGTACCGGGGGGGAGAAGGGACGACACCTGTGACCATGGCTTGTCCAGAAGATCGTCGAGGCTCAAACCTCCTACGAGTGGGCTGGAAAGTAAAAGTGATGATTAAAAAAAAAAAAAAATGAAGGAGTCGTGTGGCCTGGATGGATGACGAGCCTGCTTTGCTTGTTTCGTACTGTCTGACGCCGAGGGGCCGGGCATAGTTGACGAACGCTGGACGATGGCGGCAGACAGGGTAGCAAGGTACCAGGCGGGCCAGCAGGGAGATCCTGGCTGTGCTACTCGTACCATAAACTGCTGCCGCTACCTGGATCATGCCTTGTGCTTTGTTTGGTTTGCCTGTTATTTTTCCCTTGGTTCTAGTCTTACTCTGTTGACGACTATAATAGTGGTGTTTTCTTCTTCTTCTTTTTTTCCAGCTCGTTCTTTTCAAGTGTCTGCCACGTTCCCTGCGGGGGGGTACGATGGTTTGTTGCTAAACTGAAGTATGTGTTGTTGTTTTCTTCACATTAAACCGTTCTTTCTACGCGTCGACATCCAGCGCAACCAGTGTTCATGCCGATTCTTCAAACCTAGAGAGATACAAGTTCTGTGGTCACAAAGCTACGCCACAGAGATACTACGTTGCCACGTATGTAATGCAATGCCATGTCATCATACTGCGTACGACAGACACGACATACACATTCCATGACCTAGAGAAACAAAACGAAACAAAGAGAAAAAACAAAAACAAAAACAAAGACAATTCGAAAGAGAAAAGAAACAAAAAAAAGAAACTAAAAAATATACCCGGTATATGTATATACTTCAGTATAGCAACAAACCATCGTACCCCCACGTAGGGGACGTGGCAGACACTTGAAAAGAACGAGCTGGAAAAACAAAGAAAAAGAAGAAAACACCACTAGTCGTCAACAGAGTAAGACTAAGAACCAAGGTAAAAATAACAGGCAAACCGAACAAAGCACAAGGCATGCTCCAGTTAGCGGCAGCAGTTTATGGTACGAGTAGCACAGCCAGGGTCTCCCTGCTGGCCCGCCTGGTACCTTGCTACCCTGTCTGCCACCATCGTCCAGCGTTCGTCAACTATGCCCGACCCCTCGGCGTCAGACAGTACGAAACAAGCAGAGCAGGCTCGTCATCCACTCACGCCACACGACTCCTTCAATAAGGCTTATCAATCGGAGAAAGGAAGAGAAATGAAAATCACATAGGGTCACCGCAAAGAAGACAATAAAATGAAATAAAAATAAACAAAAACAACAGGAAGACAAAGGAAGACCACGTTCGAACCAGCTGCACCAGTTGGTGGTACGAGTAGTATAGGCATGTTCTACTTCTTAGTCTGCCCGGTACCTGACTACCCTATCTGCCATCTCCTTCCTACTTTCGTCCACTGCAGTTTCCCTGCTACCCCTCTTCCCCCCCCTCTCCGAATTCCCTTGGTCGGGTTTTCTGCTACTCCTCTTGTTGCCCCTCCTCCCCCCATTCCCTTGACACACACCACCCACGGCGGATGCGCGGCGCTGCCTGCTCAGCTCAGCCTCAGCCTCGTGCCACCTCACCATGAACCGTTCGGCTGCTTCCAGGATCCCCCGGTACCACTTCCCCGCCTTTTTTGCAGCAGTGTGGCCACAGTGCGGTCTCAACTCCAAACACCAAGGGAGCAAGTTCCGTTGACCCTTCGGTGGCGCGGAACTCCCTAAGGTCTTCGACTACGCATCTATGCCAAGTCTTAACCTGTCCGCCAGGTCTCGGGTTCTCCCCACCAGCAATCGTCCCGAACATCACCCGGCTGGGTAATCGATCCTTGCTTTGCCGTGCCACCCCCCCCGCGAAGAAGAGACGCCGTTTGCGGATGGTCGTTTCGATGCTCTCGCAACGTGTCATCTTGAGGGCCTTCGCGTACGAGAGGGTGGCATGGTCAGTACGAAGTCGGCGTTGGAAGCCAATGACTCGCAACAGGACTTGGTGGTGAGCCGTTCGAAGCTTGGCAAAGTGTTCCGATCTGAGGGTCCACGTCACACACCCGTAGAGCAGGGTCTCAATCACCTCGGCCTTCAGCATTCGGACTTTCAGGCTAAGGGGGGCGGTCGTCCTATCATACAGCTCCGGGCCGAACCGTTTGAGGCATGCTCGCATGAGACGGATCCGTCGGTCGATTTCGAGCGAGAGGTCAGCATTTTCGTGGATAACGCCGCCTAGGTACAAGAACTGGGCCGTCTGCTTATACCTCTGGCCTGCTGCTTCGATAACGAGCGGTGGTGCGAGGGTTTTCTGGTCTGGCGTTTGTAGAAGCATAGTCTCTGTCTTCTTTTCCGACACCGTAAGGCCTGCTGCTTCGAAGACAGTCACGATGACTGTCATCATTTTCGCGAGCCCTTCAGCCGACTTCGAGGCAATCCCTGCGTCATCGGCGTAGAACATGCCCCATACAGCCCTTCGCACGCACGCCAACGGCTCCTGCTCCTCCGTCCCGACTACTCCAGCATCACTAAGTTGGACCAAATCCCTTACGATTGCTTCGTCATGGCTACAGCGTACTAGTACGACGTGCAACGCAGCAGCGAAAAATACGTTGGACAGTAACGGTGACAGCACACAGCCTTGCCGCAGCCCCTGCGTGACATCAAACCATTCCGAGTGCTCGCCGTCATCCGTACGCACGCGAGCCCGCATGCCATCGTGGAAATTACGGATAATTCTCAGCATCTTGGTTGGTACGCCAAAACGTGTGAGTACTTCCCATAACAGCTCTCGGTCGACAGAGTCGTACGCTTTCTGCAGATCGATGAAGCACAAGTACAGGGGGATTTTCCTCTGTCTTCCAAGCTCTTGCAACCGGCGCACGACGAACAACATATCAATCGTTGATCGTGCGGGGCGGAAGCCGCACTGTTCCTCCGGGAGTAATTCCTCGGTCTCGCAGTAGTAGCTGAGGCGCGACGCGACGATTTTCAACAAGACTTTGCCTGCGTGGGCAACCAGCGAAATCCCTCTGTAGTTGTTGCAATCAGTTCGGTCCTTCTTTTTGTGAAGGACCTTGATGATCGCGTCTTTCCATTGCTGGGGGACTTCTCCTGTTACCCAAACATTGACAAGGATGTTGTGAAAGCACTGGGCGAATGCGGGGTGGTCGATTTTCAGGAGTTCGGCCGGGAGACCATCTGGCCCGACAGCTTTCCAGTTTGACATCCCCTTAAGTGCTACATATACCATGTATATTTTTGTTTCTTTTTTGTTGTTTCTTTTCTCTTTTGAATTGTCTTTGTTTTTGTTTTTGTTTTTGTTTTTTCTCTTTGTTTCGTTTTTGTTTCTCTAGGTCATGGAATGGGTATGTCGTGCCTGTCGTACGCAGTATGAGGACATGGCATTGCATTGCATACGTGGCAACGTAGTACCAGGTATCTCTGTGGCGTAGCTTTGTGACCACAGAACTTGTATCACTCTAGGTTTGAAGAATCGGCACGGACACTGGTTGTGCTGGATGTCGACGCGTAGAAAGGACGGTTTAATGTGAAGAAAACAACAACAACATTCGATGAAAATCCACGAGCAGTGGGAATGCTGAACCCTATGCGCGACAAAAAATAAAGGCACGTACCGGGGGGGAGAAGGGACAACACCTGTGACCACGGCTTGTCCAGAAGATCGTCGAGGGTAAAACCTCCTACGAGTGGGCTGCAAAGTAAACGTTATGGAAAATAAAATAAAATAAAAAACTACAGCAGTTGTTGTGGTTGTTTTCTTCACATTAAACCGTTCTTTCTACCCGTCGACATCCAGATCCAGCACAACAAGTGTCCGTGCCAATTCTTCAATCCTAGAGAGATACAAGTTCTGTGGTCACAAAGCTACGCCACAGAGATACTACGTTGCCACGTATGCAATGCAATGCCATGTCATCGTACTCCGTACGACAGGCACGACATACCCATTCCATGACCTAGAGAAATAAAAACGAAACAAAGAGAAAAAAACAAAAAAAAAACAAAGACAATTCGAAAGAGAAAAGAAACAAGAAAAAAGAAACAAAAATATACGTGGTATATGTATATACTTCAGTATAGCAACAAACCATCGTACCCCCCCGCAGGGGACGTGGCTGACACTTGAAAAAAACGAGCTGGAAAAAAAGAAAAAGAAGAAAACACCACTATCATAGTCGTCAACAGAGTAAGACTAGAACCAAGGGAAAAATAACAGGCAAACCAAACAAAGCACAAGGCATGCTCCAGGTAGCGGCAGTAGTTTATGGTACGAGTAGCACAGCCAGGGTCTCCCTGCTGGCCCGCCTGGTACCTTGCTACCCTGTCTGCCGCCATCGTCCAGCGTTCGTCACCTATGTCCGGCCCCTCGGTGTCAGACAGTACGAAACAAGCAGAGCAGGCTCGTCATCCACCCACGCCACACGACTCCTTCAATAAGGCTTATCAATCGGAGAAAGGAAGAGAAATGAAAATCACATAGGGTCACCGCAAAGAAGACAATAAAATGAAATAAAAAAAAAACAAAAACAACAGGAAGACAAAGGAAGACCACGTTCGAACCAGCTGCACCAGTTGGTGGTACGAGTAGTATAGGCATGTTCTATTTCTTAGTCTGCCCGGTACCTGGCTACCCTATCTGCCATCTCCTTCCTACTTTCGTCCACTGCAGTTTCCCGGCTACTCCTCTTCCCCCCCCTCTCCGCATTCCCTTGGTCGGGTTTTCTGCTACTCCTCTTGTTGCCCCTCCTCCCCCCATTCCCTTGGACACCACCCACGGCGGATGCGCGGCGCTGCCTGCTCAGCTCAGCCTCAGCCTCGCCTCGTGCCACCTCACCATGAACTGTTCGGCTGCTTCCAGGATCCCCCGGTACCACTTCCCCGCCTTTTTTGCAGCAGTGGGCCACAGTGCTAGTTCCCAGCGACAGCTGCTAAAAGTGTAATATTAATAGTATAATATTGATATCATCACTATTTTGTTATGAACTTCAGAAAAATAGATGTGTCCGGAATTACAATTCACGTTTTAATATTAATAATGAGCACGAAAATCTCATTTTTTTTCCGAACAGAGTGGAATATATGCCAGAGGATGCAAAACATCATCAAATTCCGAACTAATCCTATATAAATAGTGGTATATGCCACAGGATACAAAAAATCCCCAATTCCGCACTATATATATATATTTTGTTTTTTTTTTCGTCACTTTTACTTTCCAGCCCACTCGTATGAGGTTTTTCCCTCGACGATCTTCGGGACAAGCCGTGGTCACAGGTGTCGTCCCTTCTCCCCCCCGGTACGTGCCTTTAGTTTTTATCGCGCATAGGGTTCAGCAATCCCACTGCTCGTCGATTTTCATCGAATGTACAGCTAACTCACGCTCTCGCGCTTTCCGCTAATCAATTTTATGCAAGAAAAAATCCCTATGAGCATGCACTCGGTGAGACTCGAACTCACGAAATTGATCTTGATAGGCTCGCGGACCACCTACCAAGCCACCGGGGACGTCGGATTCCACTCTCCTACCCGGTAGATAACAAGTTTGTGACGTATATAAGAAGAATGCTTCATTTTATGGTGCGATGGTTGACAAAAGGTGGTTGTCGGCTTGGTTTCGGATGAAATTGTGCTCATCATCGTGAAATTGTGACACTGTCGATTTGTACTTGTTCGTTATATTTTGCACGCTGACTAAAAGGCTTTTTGCCGTTTCACCTGGATGTCAGGATAGTTAACATGTGGGTGCTACTGATTCAGGTGGCGTAGCTTGTATGGGTGTTGGGTGTGGGCGCTGCCAGCTAGGGGGCTGCCATAGTTGCCTTCCCCACCCATTTGTTCCGGTGGCTTTTACAGGTTATATAATGTCCAGGTCGGTGCCTTGTAGGTGTTTGTTTTTTTAGTTGCTACATGCAAACAGCTGATTGCTGTTCGGGGTTCGATAGTCTTCGGGGGGGGGGGGGGGGCACGCGGTTGCAAAGTCAAACGAGGAATAAGCGATAAATTACTCACCAGCAGTAGTTATTTTGGTCCCACGTAGTGCCTCATCGCGAGACCAGTATATTTTCCTGTAGTATTCTTACTCGATGTCCTGGACCATTTGATGTAAGTATTGGATTTTAGGATGAGGCCTCCTGCGCGGCAGGGGTCCTCGTCCGGTATTTCGCCCCGCGCTGAGTGGACAAGCGCATCGCCTGCTCTGCGCGGGGATAGTACTTGCAAATGATCTGGGAATCCAAGCCTATGAATGCTCATTCTACTGACGGGTGGATGGGAAGTCTCAATAAATATTTCGTGTCCCCCTCTGCTCACGAGGTGTTGGGAACGAAATGACGAGTGATCGTAAGCGACCACTCCACAATACAGATTCAAGACATTTTCGATGGCACCCTGAGCTCCATGATTTGTGCCAAAACATTACCTCTGTTGTCATCGCCAATTTTACTGGAGTATTCTGACTCGATGTCCTGGATCATTTGATGTAAGTATTGGATTTTTGGATGAGGCCTCCTGCGTCGACCCGTGGTCTCGCCCATACTTCGTTGCGTCGTTGGATAGTATTTTGTTGTGTGGACCACTGGTCGGATACGTACTTGTCTCGCCCAAAGTTCCTTACGCTTGCCTCAACCCTGTCTCGCACATGCTGCGAAATCCTTCTCAAGCTCGGGCGACAGAGGAAGCCGGCTAGCGTCCGCGTAGCGCTGCCCACGTTTTGTCTTGCCACCTTGGACCCGGCCACTAGAAGTAGCGCCGATGTAGTACTTCTCTATTGCCTCCTTCTTCCAACCACCTATTTTCATGATCTCGTCCACCGCCGTCTCGATCTGGTGAGGGAGCCTCCCACTCGAAAGAAATGCATCGCGGAATGGTCCGGCAGGCCTGCCCTCGCGCAAGCGAACCTGCAGGGAAGCGGTCATTCGGGCTGTGGAGATGGGCGGAGAACCCCGGCCGCCCTCTGTCGTAACCATGGGGAAAATATGCCAGGCGGTGAAATCCCACCCAATCCGCTGTTCGTTTGGATCGTTCCAGCAGCGACGGTTACAAGTTGTAGAGGGTGGCGTATATCTTCGCAGGCGTTATTATGAATTATGCCGTGTGTTCACGAGGAGAGTTTGAGTACTCCGTTCTCTGCTCCGTTCTCTGCTCCGAGGTACGAGCTAGGCTCCGCTCTCTCTCCCCTCCTCTGTCCTCTAATACAACGATTATAAAGAAACTCATCAGACCACGTGGTGGTCAGGGCATCCAGGCTTGGACTCTACGAACACACTAGTGCTCTTGAACGTTTGAGGTCTGGTACCAGAAGCCCACGATGCCCTCGAAGGGATCGGCTCAAGAAGAGCGCGACTCTCCAAGTGACGTTGAAACGCTGCGACGCGAGATCGAACTGGCGATGGAGAACAGCGAGGCGTCGATGCTGAACGCCATGAGGGAAATGATGACCGAGTTCATGAGGAACAACGGTCGATCGAAGCCAGGCAGCGCTGAAGGCAGCGTTGCCGTAGGAGAAAGTCCAGCAGAGGTAGGAACCACTGCTGTAGGGGAAAGCCCAAGAGGGGCAGTACCCACTGCTGAAGTACGAGAGACTACTGCTGCTGTTGAAGCAGGCACTGGTCGATCGGAGTCCGGTAGCGCTGAGGGTAGCGCTGCTGTAAGGGAGAGCCCACAAGGGGCAGTACCCACTGCTGTAAGAGAGATTGCAGCAGAACAAGAGACAAATTTGCGTGAGGGCGCCTCGCCAGATTTGGGAGCAACTGGACGCGGGAGAACTGCGTTGCCTGTCGAGGTTGGCCCACCGAGGGGTCATCCAGACCAGCATGGGAGGACAGGAGGATGGGGTGCATACCCTGGCGGTTCGTCTCAAGGGGGCGCCGTGGACCCCTCCTCGGTCACGGCAGGGAGGGCCGAAACACCCGAGACGATGCGTTCGTCTCAAGGGGGCGCCGTGGACGCCTCCTCGGTCCCGGCAGGGAGGGTCGAAACACCCGAGACGATGGGTTCGTCTCAAGGGGGCGCCGTGGACGCCTCCTCGGTCCCGGCAGGGAGGGCCGAAACACCCGAGACGATGGGTTCGTCTCAAGGGGGCGCCGTGGACGCCTCCTCGGTCCCGGCAGGGAGGGCCGAAACACCCGAGACGATGGGTTCGTCTCAAGGGGGCGCCGTGGACGCCTCCTCGGTCCCGGCAGGGAGGGCCGAAACACCCGAGACGATGCGTTCGTCTCAAGGGGGCGCTGTGGACGCCTCCTCGGTCCCGGCAGGCAGGGCCGGAAAAGACCCGGGCGCAGCATCAGCCTCCGACACCGTCCAAGGGAACGGTGAGGATCCCCCCGCGGTCCTGTCGGGGAGGACCGCACACGAGCTCAGCAGCTGGGGCCGGCTCCCCCCGACAGTACGGGGCCGGACCCGGGGTCAACGCCAACGCCTGGAGGGTGAACCTGCTGTGCACCAGGTAAGGATGGATGAAGGAGCCGCAGACGCGCTGCTTGCGGCAGCGTACGAGTCGTGGACGAAGCCTGGGAGTATGCTGGATCGTACGCCCTGGACGACGGAGGACGCAGTGGCTTTGATGGCCGGAGGACCTGCTGTGGAGAACAAAGGGGAGTTGAGCGTGTGCATGCCGAGTGGTTTCCCGGAAGACGTAGAACCGCCTCCACAGTCCGTAGCAGATGTAGAGCGTTCTCAATACAAAGCGGCGTGGCACGAGGCCATGAAAATTGAGTTGGACGGTCACAAAACGACCGGTGCGTACGAAGCCGCGACACCGCCAAAAGGGCGTAAACCTGAAGGTGCGAAGTGTGTTTACCTACAAGACGGATAAGGATGGCTTGATAGCAAAGACAAAGGCCAGACTTGTGGCTAAGGGTTTTAGCCAGGTGCAGGATGTAGATTATTTTCAAACGTTTGCACCGACTCCCTCGCCATCGTCAGTTAAAATTCTGGCGGCTGTTGCAAATGAACATGGTTTAAAGATTTTTCATCTAGACGTCGCACAAGCTTTTGTTCGCGCGAAACTCGACGCCGAGATATACATGAAACTGCCCGGTGGGTGTGGTAACATGTCAGGAAAGATCGTCCGCCTAAACAGATCACTGTATGGTCTAAAGCAGAGCGGACGGCAGTGGGCCGGATTATTGGTAGAGACCGTGGTAGAATACGGAATGGAGCAGTGTAGGTCTGACCCGCGTGTGTTTCGCATGGCTGTGGACGGCAAGGTAGAACTGATCATGGCCGTTCATGTAGATGACATCGTGATCGCAGGATCGGATGAGACATGTGGAGATTTCCATGCCGCGCTAGCTATGAAATTTCCCACGAATAACCTCGGCGAATTGACTTGGTACACTGGTTGTGCTTTCAAACGCGACTGGGAACTAGGAACATTCGAGATTACGCAGAAGGCGTTCATTGAGAGCATGCTGAATCGTTTTGGTGTTAGCTCATCCTGTGATATCCTCGCGACCCCCGGTGTGGAACTAGGTCCAAGAGAGGAGGGCGAACTTGGAGGAGACTGGCCGTACAGGGAGGCTGTGGGCAGCTTGATGTGGCTGTCGACCATGACGAGGCCGGACATCTCGAACGCTGTGCGTGCTGTGGCGTGCCACTCCCACAACCCAACAGAGAGGCACTGGAAGGCAGTTTTGAAGATTATGGCTTACCTGCACGGGACCAGGTTTATGGGATTGACTTTTGTACGGGGCTCGGGTTTGGATTTGACTGCGTATAGTGATGCTGATTATGCGGATAAGTCGAACGATAGGCGCTCGGTATCGGGGACGGTAATTACCCTAGGGGGTGCGGCCGTCAGTTGGGCAAGTAGTACGTAGAGGTGTGTTACGTTGTCGACAGCAGAAGCAGAGTATGTCGCCCTGGGTGAAGGGGTGAAGGAAGCTTTGTTTACGGGCGCGGTGTTGTCGTTTATCTGTCCAGAGCTAAGCGGATCATGTGTCCGGGTTTTCGAGGATAACCAGGGGGCCAACGCGTTGGCTGAAAACCCTCTTAGTTCTCGCTCGGAGTAAGCATATCGACGTGCGTTTTCATTTTGTCAGAGAGCTACTTCGTGCTAAGAAGATCGACATTCAGTTCGTAGCTTCGGAAGAGCAGCACGCGGATATTTTGACGAAATCCCTTGCTGCGACCCCTTTTAAGTCGCATCGTAGGTTCTTGCTGAATCTGCCTTGGGAGGGTGAGTGAGGGGTATGAGCATTATTCGATGAGTACCATGTTTGAGTGATGCGAGGAATAATTTGTCAGGTCGCCAACCCTGCGCTACTTTGAGGGGCATGGGGGAGTAGGACACCGCTTGGCCTTTTATTTTCTGGCAATGGTCATCGTTTGGAATGCGGCCGTTCTTTCAATTGCAATGGTTTGGAGTATATGTGTTATACAGGGGGTTTTGACCCGGTGGCCGGGTTTCCTCCTGCGGAACTGTCGTTGGCTGTTCTTAGGTCCTAGCAAGTCTTGAATGTCTTTTCGGTCTCGTCACTGCTGTGAAGAGCCAGGGAGGGTGTTCGTTTGGATCGTTCCAGCAGCGACGGTTACAAGTTGTAGAGGGTTGCGTATATCTTCGCAGGCGTTATTATGGATTATGCCGTGTGTTCACGAGGAGAGTTTGAGCACTCCGTTCTCTGCTCCGTTCTCTGCTCCGAGCTACGAGCTAGGCTCCGCTCTCTCTCCCCTCCTCTGTCCTCTAATACAACGATTATAAAGAAACTCATCAGACCACGTGGTGGTCAGGGCATCCAGGCTTGGACTCTACGAACATCCGCTGCGCGGAGGATATGCACGCCGTACCCGTCCGGCTCGCGCACGTCTCCGGGGAGACCCGATCTGCCAACACTACTGCCGCCTCGCTAGAAGCACAAAGAGTCTTATCGAACTGAAAATGTATATATATGTAAATCAAGCGTGTAGACGCTGGGAGCCTCAGAATTTGCGACGCCTGAGTAAAGGAGAGGTCGTATTCCCTGCGCATCGAGAAACATGCCAGCGCATACAGGGTAATATTTCGTGCCAGAGAGATACGCTCCGCCAGCGAACTACCTACCTGCGCCCGCGACCTCATGTCGCTCAGCAGGTCCAACAGTGCGTATTCCAACATTGGAGCCGCCTGATTTACCGGGATCCCGACCTGCGTTTGCTCCTCGGATACAAATGTAAGGCATGAATCTACCAATGGACTCGCGCAAGGGTGGCCTACTCGGCGGGCAGGGTCCCACTCTTCCCCTTTCCCGTGTTCTTTCATGGCCATTTTAAGCTTAGAAACAATCCCTTTTCGGATTGACTCAGCCTCGTGCTGTCTTGCGCATGAGGACCCCGCCAGACACGCGTCGTCGCCCGCACGGCCTACGCCTGGGCAAGACGTCGCATGCACCAACTTGGTGCTTTTTCCCAGAGTGTCAAGGAAGCAGAGGAAATCGAAGACATCATCCGGCGTTGCTGATGTCCAACCACGGGATCCGGCCGAAATGACGAGGACGAACGCGTCAAACTCATCGGCTACTCTACTTTTCCGTACCTGCCCGGGGCGCCCTTCTCTCGCCGCCAATACGTTGCGACGCCGTGCCTGGAGCGTCTGGACATCCACGACGACTAGGCACCGCTGTGAGAAGCGCGGGGCCGGCAGAACCCGAACCGGCTGCACGCCGCACTTTTAACAGAAATTAAATAGCGCAACGTTTTCTTCGTGACTTGCGGAACAAAACGCGAACCGCACCAAGCCCGGGTCGTCGCGAACCCTCCGCGGGCGGCAGCGCTCTGAACGGGTCTCCCTCGGGCGCGCTGAGTACAGTCAAACAACAGAATGGACCCCGACACCCAGTGGACGTGCGGAAGCGTTTGAGCACGCCGCCTTGAGATGGTCCCCGACCGAGGGGGGGGGTTGTTAGCCAGCCCGTATCATCATAACTATGTAGCGTTTATTTATGTACTATATTATTTTGGGGCAATACTAACCCAAACTGCGGAAGTCCACGTCGTATGCTATCATCCTCCAGCGAGGGTACCGCCAATTCCTGAGACCACCATCCGCACTGGGTCACTGAAGACGTCCATCCGCCGCCGCCGGGGCCACCTCGATATACCTCACCGTGGCGAGCTGCAAAGAGGGGAACCATTACGCCTTCACATCTAATGAGCGGGCAACCGCGTGAGCCTTGTATTCCGCGATGTGTTGGACAATGTGTCCTGCCATGATAGGGGGTGGGAAATATAATCCAAAAGCCGGGCCTCCCGTACCCGGCACGATAGAAACGTCTTGCGCAAACACGTCGGTCCCTGCAGAACCCGCACCGTCGTACAGGGAGAAAAAGGGAAGTGCCTCCCCCGTGAAGAGAGATTGCAAGGCCGACGCCGAACATGCCAAGAGGTCCACATTGAACGGGCCCATCTCCGACCATAACCCTTTAAACGCTGCAGGCGCTATGCGAATAATGGCCTCCTGTGACGCCCGCGTGATTGCATCCGCGACTACGTTTTCAGCCGTCGGGATCCACTTCAACGACAACATGAAACAGTATTCTACCTGGAGCTCGAACAACTGGACCAGCAATGCGTGAGTCTCGCGGTTCCTAGCATGACCCCGGTTAAACGCGCCCACTACCGACTGGTTATCCACGTCGATACGTACTTGCGCTCGCGTCAACACGTCCAGGCGTCGGGTACAAAATTTCCGTAGGAGGTGGTATAGGGCCTACAACTCCTTCTGGTTGATGTGTTTTTTTCAACCAGTCTGGTGGGAACATTCCCCCTGCGGGGAAGGTGCCCGCGGCCGTGTTCACCACGCCCCCCCATGCGACCGAGGGCGCAACCGACGATCTGCTCGACAAGGTCGCCGAGCAATGCCATGCCCGTTGCCACAACCCCTCTTGCGAAGTGGCCGTGATGCCCAACCACTGCCTGAACTCGTCCAACAGGTCCGCCCGTGAGTCGTGCGTAAGGTCGACGGTGCACCCACCTGACTTCTCGAATTCCACGATACCGCGAACATCGCGTGTGTCCAAAGCGATGCCGGCCGAATAGCGACCGTCATGATCATGCACTTGCCCGCGATGCGCTGGAGGGTACGGAAAGATAGCTGTCCCCCGTCCACGGCTGCCCGCAGCAGCAGATGCAACTTATCCAGCTTCTCTGGCGGCACCCGGAAGGTAGCGGTGTCCGAGTCACACGCTATACCGAGGTATTGCTGCTGCCTAGTCAGCCGGAAGTCACACTTCTTTGCCGGCAGGAACTGACCGCACAGAAATGATACCAGCATAGCAACGAGTGTTGCCTCTCCCGCCGCCAGCCATTGCGCACGCGCCGCTCGCCTATGGGAGGCCCGAAAGTCGCTGAGCCACGAGTCATCGAGGTAAGCCAACGCCGGAATCCCTTTGGAACGAAAATAGGCTGCCTTCGCCTCGCTGAGGGTATGGTAGCACCATAGACTCAGACTGAAGCCGAAAGGCAAAACCGCACGAGCAGTAATCGGTAGCGCCATACGAGACACCAAAGAGTGGCCAGGAAGATGCACGCAGGAGGACTGGGTGAAAGGCAGAGGCGTCATCCGGCGAGATCATGAAACACCCTTGTGAGGCAACGCTAGCCACCCGCGCCACCGTATCCATCGATTTCGGGACCTTCTTGCACCGCTTGTTTAACGGCCTCGCGTCGTAAATCAAGCGGGGTTTTGTCTCCGCTACCGCCAGCGCCATGACCTAACGGGGCCATGGTTGCCCCTCGGGGCCCCGGACGTCCGCTCACTTCGCGACACACCCACGATCGACGAGGCCCTGCACCTCGGCGTCCACAAAACTTGCGAAGACAGGCGGGATGCGGTGTTTTGAACACCGGCCCAGGGAACGGCCTAGGCTATACAGGCGGTCGACCGACGGGCCTCTATATTCCTTCAGGAGAAGGTCGTGGAGGCCCACCCCTTCGTGTAAGTACGACACCAGCGTGCACCGAAGCGGGTGACCCTGCAGGATGATGTCCTGCCAGTAAGCTACATGTCGGCGGACAAAACCTGTTCCCCGTCGCCCCCTGCATCCCACGGCATACGTCGCCACGGGCCCTGCATGGGATCAAGAGCGAAGTCCGTCACAGATGGCAACCGCCCGGGAACGGCGGGCAGCGCCCCCCGAGCGCACCCACTCACGTTCGACGGCGCCCAGCGGCGGCGCAGGCAAAATGAACGGCCGCACGTGGGCGTGGCGCCTATCGAGGCGCTGGAGCCAAACGCCAGCCACCACCTACAGCACCACGAAGCGAAAAAAGGGGGGGTGTACGGATATATATATAAAAACATATAAATCCCTCCTGTACACGTATAGGAGCCGATAAGGGCGCTGCGATCTGTCGGGTCCCGAAAACGGGTGGACGTGCGGGCTCCGGTCACCGACTCCCACTCCACTTCGTACGCGCGCGAAATGTTTTCGTGTACCCTTCGGTGGCGTAAATCGGTTCCACGCCGCGGCGTTTTTGAATATATGTATATACCTGGTACTGGTATATGTTATGTATTCGTGCCAAACGTCGAAGCGATGCTGTGCATCCAAGCTTGTTGTTGTTGTTTTTAATTTTGGTTTATTTTAGTTTTTTTAGAAATATATATGCGTATATTCGTGCTAAACGTCGAAGCGATGCCGTGCATCCAGGCGGGTTGTCAAGAAAACATGACAATTGCACAGACACTGGCAACGCAACTCCTGGTGAATCTACAAGTATGTCAATACAGCAAGCATGAAATTGTGGATAACGAGTTGCGTTGGTGTCTGAGTACGTTTTGGTCCATCACCCAATTCTACGACGCGGACAGGGAAGCCCGGCTGTCGCGACCACACTACCCATGTGCCATACAATTAGGCAAGATGATCGTGAATCCTTATTGACGAGACACGGGTGAACTTCGCCGGTAAGACCTGGGCCAACTCGGCCCCTTGCCTCAACCTACCGGAGCCCCGCGGCAGCGCGGTGACTGCGTGAACATAAGACAAAGCAATAATATGATTCTAAAATATAATATGGTGGTGAATCAATGTTGACCTGAGCCGGTTGCCGTGGACCCATCCTGGCCGTGGATCCATCCTGGCCTAGGCTCGACATAACGGAACCCTCGCGGCCGCGCGGTGACTGCGTGATTGTGTGTGTGTGTGTGTGTGTGTTTTTTTTCACTGACGGGGCGGCCCGGCGAACGCGACCACGCTCCCCATGTGCCCAACCGTTAGGCAAGATGGTCGTGAATCCATATTGACGTGAGACGAGTGAAACCAATTCCCGTTAAGTCCTGGGCCAACTGGGCCCCTTGCCTCAACATAACGGAGCTCCGCGGCAGCGCGGTGACTGCGTGAATATATTACATAAATATACACCTACACTCAAACATGAGCGCGCAGCAATATTGATCAGAGACGGTGGTCCTGGCCCCACCCTGGCCTTGTCTTGACATCACTGAGCCCCCGCGGCAGCGCGGTGACTGGGTGAAACAACCGATTTACGGAACAGACCAGATGTAATCCAACCCGATGACTGTGAGGCCTTGTCGACGCATATGGGGGAACAAGTACCCAAGAGCCGAAATCTAAAGTCAACCCCAACCAAAACTCACCATCTGAATCCCGCACGAAAAACCCAAGTCCATGTGCTTGTCTCGTATCTCGGAGATGAGCCTATTAGTACGGGCATGTCGCCGCACAGTATCCCGCGCGCTTGCAACGGGAATAGGCAGCGAACGCAAAGTTCCGGTAATCGTGGTTGGGGTTCCTCTTGGCCACCGCAAACCTGCCTCAAGTAGGATTTTCCGGAACCGGCTGGAAGTGCTGCTGTTTCTCTTGCATCATTCCATTTAAGCGAGAGATCGCCGATAGCGCCCGGTTCGACGGCGGTGGCGGAGGGAGGCTGCCACCCCCTCTACTACCCCCGCCGCCGCCACCGCCCCCTTTGCGGAATCCCTTCCCATTCTTGGCCTTCATGGCCCCCCCCGTCCCGGGGGAAACGGGAGCGTATTCGGCTGCGCAGCGGTGGCAGCCAGAGCGCCACCCCCTCGCTGGCAGCGGAGCAAAGCCGGTGGGCGGCGCCCGCTGTCAAGAGCCCCCAGGGGGCGCTACGTGGCCACGGAACGCGGGGGTGCCATGGGACCTCGCCCCCCGGGTGCCGCCCGCAAAGGGCGCCGCCCCAACCTTGGTCCCCGGGCGCTGGGGCCTTTTGGATGGCACGGGCATCCTTCAGGTCCCGCTCAATCTGGTCTTGGAACAGACCGTGGGTGTTCGGAAGTTTATCGGTAAACACCGAAAGGGTCACCGCCGCACAACCGAACCGCCGAAGCATGAATTCCCCCCTGGTTAGGGTGCGCTCCAAGATGCTCTTGGCGCGCGAGAGCCCCAACTCATTGGCCAGACTGGCCGCCCTGCGCACTGCGTGCTCGAAACGAAACCAATTGTAGGTCCCGTCGGAATTGGGCCAAGTTTTAGGCATGTCGACGAAGCACTGCTGGAACTGTCACCGAACAACAACGAAAACCGCGAGGGAGGAGAGATAGGAAAGAACGTGGGCCCTGCCGTACCAAATTCAGCATCGTACAGCAACATCGCACGCAGAGCATGCGGGGACGTCCCCGAAGGACCGTACTCTTCAACGGCGTGCACACGGGCATACAGGGGAAGCAAGCGGGCACCGCCGCACCAGACACCTCTGCTTCCATTACTCAGATACACAACGGTGTGTGCGCCAAATTAGTCGCCAGCAACTTAGTCGAGAAACTATTACGGGGGTCCATAGTTAAGAGGACCTATGTCATACATAAAAACCTATATACTTACCTATTTTTACTAACAGAATTTGGTCCCGTTAACTATGGACCCCCGTAATAGCGGGTACCCCGGTACCAGCTACCTCAGCATCAGACACTCACGTACCCACGGCGTGTGTACGATACTTCATGCAGAACGTCGGCACCAAATTCTTTAGGGAAAACCGGTCGAACAATAACTAGCGGGTACCCCGGTACCAGCTACCTCAGCATCAGACACTCACGCACCCACGGCGTGTGTACGAAACTTCGTGAAGAACTTCGGCTCAAAATTCTTGAGCGAAAAATGGTCGAATAATACGGGCGGGTATCCCGGTACTAGACACGTTAGCATCAGACCACTCACTCACGCACGGCGTGTGTACACTAGCTCATGAAGTACATCTCCATGAAATTCTAGCGGAAGTAGGTCGAGAAGCAAGCGGGTAACCCGGTACCAGATGCTTCCGCATCGAACAACTCAAGTACACACGGCGTGTGTACCCTATCTCACGAAGTACTGCTCCGTTTTTTTTTGTTTTTGTTTTTGCGAAATTTTGGTCGAGAAACAATTGGGTACCCCGGAACCAGATACCTCAGAATCGGACAACTCACGTACCCACGGTGTGTGTACGAAATATCATGAAGTAATTCTCCATAAAATTCGAGCAACATTCCATGCCTCTAATACACGACGGCGTGTGCGCCAAGGTAGACGAGAAACGAGCGGGTACCCCGGTACCAGATATAATACCTCAGCATCTGAAATTTAGTCGAGCGACGAGCGGGTACCCCGGTACCACATACCTCAGCATCAGACTCTCACGTACCCACGGCGTGCGTACGATATCCCATGCATCCCATACAATTATGCGACATTTGAAGTGTCAAATATCAACGGCGTGGGCGCCAAGATAGTCGAGTAACGCGCGGATACCCCGGTACCAGATACGTCAGCATAAAACAAACAAAAAAAACAAAACAGAAACAAAAACATGTTTTTAGCCGAGAAGCGAGCGAGCACCCGGTGCCAGAAATTCAGCATCAGACACTCACGTCCCCACGGCGTGCGTACGACATGTCATCAAGTACTTCTCCATTCGACGAGAAACGAGCGGGTACCCCGGTACCAGACACTTCAGCATGATGCACTCACGTACACACGGCGTGTGTGCGATATCTCATGAAGTGCTTCCATACGCTTCTAGCGACACTCACGTACCCACGGCGTGTGTACGATATCTCCGGAAGATGAGGCGAGAAACGAGCGGGAACTCCGGTACCAGATACCTCGCATTAGACACCCACGTACACCCGGCGTATGTACGGAATCTCATAGAGTACTTCTTCGTCAAATTCTGGCGGAAATTAGACGAGAAACGAGCGGGTACCCCGGGACCAGATACCTCAGCATCGGATACTCACGCAAACACGGCTCAGCATCAGACCCTCACGTACCCACGGCGTACGTACGAGATCTTATTAAGTACTACAGCATAAAAATTTAGGGACATTTTGACGAGAAACGAGCGGGTACCCCGGTACCAGACACCGCAGCATCAGACGCTCACGTACCCACGGCGTACGTTTTTATGAAGTACTACTCCATAAACAATTAAGCGAAATTTTGACGAGAAACGAGCGGGTACGCCGGTACCAGACACCTCAGCATCAGACGCTCACATACCCACGGGGTGAGTACGATATCTCATGAAGTGCCTTTCCATACCCTTCTAGCGACACTCACGTACCCACGGCGTAAGTTCGAGATGTCGTGAAGTACTTTTCCACAAAATTCTATTAATAGCGAAGATTAGACGAGAACGAGCGGGTGCCCCGGCACCAGATACCTCAGCATCAGACACTCACGCACACCTGGGTGCGTACGAAATTTAATGAGGTAACTCTCCACAAAGTTCTAGTGGAAATTAGACGAGGGACGAGCGGGTACCCCGGTACCAGATACCTCAGCATCAAATACCCATGCACACACGGCGTGTGTATGATATCTCATGACGTTCTTCCCCATAAAAATTATAGCGACACTCACGTACACCCGGCGTGCGTACGAAATCTCATGAGGTGCTTCTCCATAAAATTCGGGAATTAGACGAGACAGAAGCGACCGGGTACTCCGGTACCAGATACCTCGGCATCCGACACTCACGTACATACGGCGTGTGTATGATATATCCTGACGTACTTCTTCATAAATTTCTGGCGACACTCACGTACACACGGCGTGCGTACGGAATCTCATGAAATGCTTCTCCCATAAAAGTCGAGCGAAAATCGGACGAGAAACGAGCGGGTACCCCGGAACCAGATATCTCAGCATCAGACACTCACGTATCCACGGCGTGTGTACGATATCTCATGACGAACTTCTCTACAACATTCTAGCGAAATGCCATGACTCAGATACACCACGGCGTGGGCGCCTAATGAGTCCAGAACGAACGGGCACCCCGGTACCCGATGCCTTAGCATCAGAAAAATTTGTCGAGAAACGAGCGGCTGCCCCGGTACCAGCCTATCAGCATCAGGCACTCACGCACACACACCCGGCTTGTGTACGATATCTCGTGAAGAACTTTTCCAAAACATCCTTAGTCAAGGGAGGAGCGGGTACCCCGGTACCAGTTATCTCAGCGTCAGACCATCGAGTACACACCGGCGTGTGGAAGTTAGTAGAGGACGAGCGGGGCAGATTCGAGTACCTCGTATCCTCCAAACAGCAGCACGGACAAAATCAACCAGTGACGAATATGAAACACGTGACATGGAGAGCACGCCGTGGGCCAGATTCGAGTGCCTCGTATACAGCAAACAGCAGCACGTACGCGGTGACAGCCCCAACGGACAAAAACCCTTGCGCACAACACTCGCCGAGAAGCTACAGGTAGCAGTACCCGACACCTCAGCATTAGATCTTCGAGTACACACCGGCGTGTGAAAAGTTGTAGAGGACGAGCGGGCCAGATTCGAGCATCTCATATCCTCTAAACAGCTGCACGGACAAATCACCCCGTGACGCATACGAAAACACGTGGCATGGAGAGCACCCCGCGGGCCAGATTCAAGTGCCTCGTATACACCCAACAGCAGCACGTACAAGGAAGCGGCCGCAATGGACAAAGCCACTGCTGTGCACACGTACCCGGCTATGGGGGTCGTATATCCCCAAGCGGGCCAGCGACAGCGCCGACGGACGAAGACACTCTGTGCCTCGTATACTCCGAACAGCAGCACGCACGAGTAGATAGCTGCCACGGAGAGAAGCCACCTCGACTCAGAGCGAGAGAGTTCTCGTATGAATCACAGGTCAATACCCGTACAGCAGTATAATGTTCGTATACAAAAACAATGACATGTAAACCTGTACAGCAGTACGTACTAGAACAATGTTCGTATACAAAAAACGAATGTAATATAAACACGCAATAGAGCAGAGCAGTACTCGTACAACCGTGCGTACCTCGGGGGAGTGTGTCTCGGTGATCAGCCCGAGCAAGTCCTTGTCGGCCCGCGTCTGCTCGTCGTGCTGCCTGACTCCACCGCGCCCAACACACCCGCCCCACCAGCACTCGCTCCTGCCGAGCCCGGGCGCACGAGACATGGGAGCGCGAACCATCGGCACAGCTGTTGCCCATCGCCACGAAGACGCGCTCCAGGTCCAGTACCATGCCCACCCCCAAGGCACCCGGCATGAAGCGGGGAAGGTCTTCCAGCGGGGTCATCGAGTCCACCAACGTAGCAGACGCCCGGTCGGGGTTGGGGTTGGGCAAGGACAACGCCGGCGACGCCGGGACCGGAGTCGTCGCGTCCACCGGAGGCGTTGGGGTCGGTGTCGACCGCGTGGTCCTAGGCATCTCGTTTACCCCTCAATAAATATTCCGTGTCCCCCTCTGCTCACGAGGTTTTGGGAACGAAATGACGAGTGATCGTAAGCGACCACTCCACAATACAGATTCAAGACATTTTCAATGGCACCCTGAGTTCCATGATTTGTGCCAAATCATTACCTCTGTTGTCATCGCCAATTTTACTGTTCTCTTTTTTTTGTCTCCCGAGATACACGACCACGGTCCATGCCGACTTGTTGTGTAAAACCCTGTCAATAAGGGTATCACTACTATATACCAGGAACACCTTATATCGATCAGGTATGTATACAATTGAACTCGTCGAGCCTGCTGCACGTCCTCCATGCCTCAATTTATTTCAAAGATTTCCCTAGGTTTACCTAGGGTTATCTAGAAGCAAAAATAATTTCCTGTCCTAATGGACAAAATTACAAAAGACGGTACACCAGTGCGTTTTTGCCAGTTTACAGTACAAAATGTCTAACCAGGGAATCAGGGTACACCAAACCCAAGTTATAGGATGTTTGCTGTCAAGGTGTACCATTTTATGGCGAAATATCCATGTCCGTCCGTCTCACTTGCCAACATGATGAAAAACAGTACACCATCATATTTTTGCCAGTTTACGGTACGAAAAAGTAAAACGAGGTGATCAGGGCACACCAGACCCAAGTTATATGACGTTTTCGGTCAAGGCATACCGTTTTCTGGTAAAAAACCAATATCCCGGTATAGCTTATAATTACGAACACAATCCGCGATCGTGAAGACAAGCGTCTTCTTGTACTCGTGTTCATACGAACATACCAGGTACGAGTCAAACGTAGCTCTTATTTCTGAAGACTTTTTATTTCGTTTCATGCGCGTGCGTGTACTCAGAGCACGGCACCACGGGCGGGCCCGGCGCCGTCGCGGGTGTAAGCGGGTGCTGGCGAGTAGAGGGGGGGTTGCAAGGAGCGCGGTGGCGGTTTTCGTGGCTAGGCGTCGTGTGTGCCTCGAGACACATGGGAAGCACGAATCGACTCTTCCTGGCCTCCTTGTGAGGCTTCGCTTGTACCATATACGATATATAAGGGCCGTTTTGATATGCAAAATAATGTTCACGCGGTACTTATTTTTGCGACCAAACCAAAGTTCAAACAGAGAGTGATGCAGTCTGAGCACCAACTTTGTCGAGCTGGCGAACAAGGGCCACGGTGAGCACCGGGCTTCACGCAAGGCGGGCCACGGGGCTCACTGTGGCAGAGAGGGAGGAAAGCTTTACCCGGACCGAATCGGTGGTGAGGTGGTCGCGAGACGGCGGGCGGCGTACCAGGCTAAGAAAGAAGCTGAGCTGTTCGTTTTTGTTTCTTCTCGACCGGTGCAAGGTGTTCCAATCAGGCAGAAACATATTACATGAGAGGGGACGGGGATATTTTTTCTTTCCCCGCTTTTTCGTTCTTGTTCATACGAATAGCCCATAGCGTGCAGTTGCATTGCACGCGGATCCCAGTGAGATCCTGCACACGAAGTTCAGGACTCAATATTGGATAAAAAGACAGGGATATCCCGCCGCACGAGGTATTAGGTCGCAGGAAGTGCCCAATAAAAAAGCAATCCTCATTTTTTGTAGAACGCTAAGAAAATTGGGATAAGAAAAATGGCTCAGTGGTGAACTTGGTTGTTTGAAGATGGCTCCCCAAAAATAAGAACCTCAGGCTTTCCCAGATTTGGTGTGTCTTGTTGGCGGACCCATACTGTACTAACTCATCGCCACAACAGCATGTGATCACAGGACAGGCTCCAGTAACCCTGGCAATGACTGTTAATAGGGCCCAGCCCCATCAAAATCGGCACCGGTATTATGAAAGCCCGATAAGCGTGTCTTCGGTATCACGCAGCTTGCAAAGATGAGTTTGATCCACTCAATCGGTCGTACTCACAGCTGCTCTACCGCATCAAAACAAAGAGCCGTGCCCTTTACCCGTGAAGGTGGGGTTCACGTACGCCCATGTTCCGATGAAACCGTGTTCGTGTACCAAAATAACGCAGGAAGAGCTCGAACTAACGTGGCGACAGAGGCAAATAAGGCAAGCTGTTCTCGTTGGTGCTTCCGGTGGAGGCGCGCTCAACGGCAGAGTCGACATCACGCGCCCACTACCGAAGGTCGCTCCACATGCCCGAATGGACGGACAAGGCCGGACTGCGGTAGGCGCGGATCGGTCTGCCGGAGCTGCGGCACACTCACCCCCCAACCGTGCGGAGGAATGAACGGTGGATAGGTCACGTTAGCGACGTCCCTCCTGAAGGCGACCATTAAGACAGATCCCCCTTGTTACTGCTGTCGTCTAGCGAATGCACGCCAACATTCTAAGGGGCCGTCCTCCACAGCGTTCGCTAGGCCATTTTCATCGTAGGGCAGGCCGTCGTCAACTCTGACTTCGGGTACTTGGCGAAGAAGAGGCTGGTGTCATACCACTCGCGCAAACCCACGAAGGGACGATACCACAACCTAACCGCTGATCCACGTAACATGCAATCAGTGTGGTAGGCATCTCTCGTCAGAAACTGTAAAATACCTCCCGTGGCGGATAATATCGTCCACGCGAGAGCGGTGAAAAGTGTGTCCACAAGGCAGCTCGACAGTGCCGGTGGGTGACAAGTGTTCCTCAGTTGACACGAGTTGATTGCAACAATACAGCGTACGTATTTGGCAAGAGCAGCGTGTTTTTCTTAACATGTACCGAGGTCTTTCCGGAGCTGATAGCGGCTGCTATGTCCATATACACAAACCAGGAGATGTGCGTGTAAAGTGAGCCTGAATTAATTGCTCCTGCGTCATGCCTATGTATGCTTGCACTTTCCCCAGGGTTCCACCGTCACCGTCAGAAGCGCCCACTCTCAGCACATGGTCGAAAACCGCTTGATTGAGTAGTTTCGCTAAAGAAAGTTGCCGATGCAACAGGGTCGACCGCAACGGTTCTTAGCCTCGTCACATAGTCGGGCATCAGTTCGTGGCATGCAGATGAAATATCAATGTCATGGCCGCCGTAGTTCATACGAGAGGAATAATTAGTCGTCAGCTTAAAAAAACGGCTCGCCTATTACGGAGGTCCATAGTTAATAGGACCTGTGGTGTACATAAAAACCTATAAATTTACGTATTTTTACTAACAAAATTTGGTCCCATTAACTATGGACCCCAGCAATAGTGGCATCAGCATTGATTGATATAGCTTCAGTTCGTGTTTTGTGTTTCCCATGATCCGTCAACGTATAGAATCAGGTGAGCTAGCCTGCAGAGTTCTCAAAAGCGTAAATATCTTGGCATGTTCACTGGAGGCGGTGCGTATACGTTTTCCCTGTCTAAAAGGTCTGCCGCCATCGACATAAGATCACTGCTCTTCACCTGTGCTATTTTTTCGGCCACATCCGCGGACATTTCCCGCGTAGTTTGAACTGCATATTCGATAGAGTTTCGTGCCTGAAAATGATGGCGGCAGCGCAGAAAAGAATAACCCTGTCTTTCCGCCAAGGCGAGTCGCGACGGTTGAGCAAAATCCGGACCCATTTCACGAATGAAGCACTTCTTCAACGAGGTGTGTCAAGTGACCGAACGCCCCCATCCAGGCAATATTATTGCGAAAGTCAGAAAGAACACGTCCATGCGGAACTACAAGAGCATTCTCCGTCCCTTCAGATGGCGGCCTTCCTTGACACAGATCAGGTTGAGATGCTACCTCGGCATTGAGATCGAGGTCGTGTCCCAATCTTCGTAGCACACTCTGAAGTTGTCGAGTAGACGTTGCGGCGTCTTCCCAGAGTCAACGACGACATATGTGTCAATAATATAGGCTTTTCCATCTTCTGCTGTAACTTCCTCTACTACAATATCGTCCACCGGCGCGATATCGCTGTTTGCCTCGGCCATAGTGATGTCGTCTTCACGACTGTCGTTCTTATACGACCCCGATGCTCTCCCTCTTAAGTTGTAAGGATCTTCTGGTGTTGACACAGCCTTTGTAAGTTCGGGACACTTCCGTCAGATAGATAAGTATCGAGGTTAGGCTGACTGAGCGCAGCTTCACGTTCGAGCTGGAACTCGCAGGCCAAATTATCCCCGTCCTTCATATATTTAATAAGGTCACCCACGACGGTCTGTCGAGCTCCTATTACGGGGGTCCATAGTTAACGGGACCAAATTTTGTTAGTAAAAATACGTAAATATATAGGTTTTTGTGTATCCCATAGGTCCTGTTAAGTATGGACCCCCGTAATAGTATGCGCTTAAGCTGGGAGGCCGTTGGCTTGTGTGTTCCAGCGAGTAATAGTGTGAACGTACCCGATAAAACGGTGACAGCCATAGGCAACTCAGTCGCAACGGATGACGACTCGTTCGCGTAGAAACTGATGTCCGGCGAAGAGATCCTTTGGCGGAACCATATATGTTTAGAACCTTCCTTGATTCTAACTCGACATCATGTCCGTTGACGCGAACGGGAAAAGCAGCAAAAACGCTCTACTACTGTCGTATCCTGGAGATGGTCTGGTAACGTTCCAACCCAAGAGCCGATAACTAACGCAGCCTCCGGAATATTATTGGACTACAAGGACGTACAACTTGCCCGGGTCTGATTCGTCGAACCCGTGCACACTGAGAACTAAGCCATCGAGGACACCGTGAGTATCACGTGGATAATTGCGAAATTCCGACATTACTCGATCATGTCCTTGTGAGATAATCCACACGGCGTCAACATGTGTTGTTCCGTAACACGTGTCCTCCTGTCGCATACGCCGCAGGGAAACCTGTACGCAGACAACGGGTTAATATGCTTGAGTGCTACCGTCAGGTATGCCTTGTTCTGTTTAAATAACGACGAGAAAGAGCAACGTTTCGACCTCCGCTACAGTAAACACAACTCACCGTGTATTGCCCACAAACATGCGTTTATTAAAGGAAACGATGCCCCGAAAGAGAATTTCGGATCGAAGCGGGCCCGTTAATTCGACGCTATCCCTGCACCGCTGTTGACCTAGCGAGGTGTCGATAGAACCAGTTAGCCGTGATGGTATAAAAACTGGACAGGATTATGTCGAACGACGAACTCGCGCTCGCGAAGGACTGGGGCTTGTTGTACCTGCGCAGCTACAACAGCGCAAAGCAGCGTTGCAGCCAAGTACTTAAGAAACAGAACGTCGCCAAGAGCTCACCGACCAATATTTTATACAAGTAAACTTTTCTGACTCTTGCAAGTCTGCCTTCAAATCAGCCTTGTCTATGAATTTTGCAGCAAAGTGTCGGGAAAGTTTTCGAGTTTGAACAAACACCCAGTCTACCTGTCGCCCGTTGTCAAAGCTGGAGTCGTAGTCCTCCTACCGCATATCCCCGGTGGCTTGGTAAGTGGTCCGCGTGCCTGTCAAGATCAATTTCATGGGTTCAAGTCTCACCCAGTGCATGCTCATAGAGACTTTTTCTTGCATAAATAATTGATAAGCGGAAAGCGCAAAAGCGTGAGTTGGCTACATTCGATGAAAATCGACGAGCAGTGGGAATGCTGAACCCTATGCGCGACAAAAAATAAAGGCACGTACCGGGGGGGAGAAGGGACGACACCTGTGACCACGGCTTGTCCAGAAGATCGTCGAGGGTAAAACCTCCTACGAATGGGCTGGAAAGTAAAGTGATGAAGAAAAAATATATATATCTAACCTCCAGCTGTTGTTGAAATATTTGGTTTACGTCGTAGACGCATCTACTAATCTCGACGGCGGCAAGCTCTCGGCTACTACTATAGTAACTGCTGCTACCGCTGGCGCTGCTGCTACAAGCCGTGCGCTCATCAGAGTGTGCTGTTGTCGGGGGGGCGGGGGGGGGGGGTCTATATCTAACGTACCAGGTATATCCTGGACGACAAGCACAATGCATGGAGGGGTGATACGACTTAGGGCAGGTGTACCTGTGGTCATCTCTGATGTGCTTCCGCCGTCACCTGGGAAACCATGGTTGCCAAAATTTCTCGAACGTGCCTGTTTTTATAAATTATGAAATACATGAGCTGTGAGTTCGACTGATTAATCCATAGTTGATACTCAACCTTGCAAGCTGCGTAGTACGTCTCGTCTATGTCCCATTTTTACTGATTTTCACAAGTGCTATGACAAGCCGATCGCGCGTATTCTGGATTTAACTCCTTGTCAAGTATGTACCTGGTAGACCAGTGGCTCCCCACGGTTGGTATCACGTCTGTGTTGTCCAAAGAATTGTCGGAGGAGTACGTCCTAAAAAACCACAACATATCATATGATACCATAGGTCGGACGCCTGTTTGTTGCCGTTTGCTACTAAAGCGCGTGCTGCATAGGATTGAACAAAGGGCGAGGCTCACGCTACGGGGAGGGAGTCGATAAAAACAGAGAACATATCCAGTACCATATAACAGACGGTGGTATATGGGTGTTATCAAGATAGATTGATGTCCTGCCCTTTCGCACGTTTGTCTTAAGAGAAACGCCCGACGTTCTCGTCTCAGCTGCTACCTGATCTGCAAGCGTTGGTCGGCGAACATGGCTCCAGATGATCGCCGTCTACCACGAAAAAATTACCAGGTAGGTGCACAGTTCGGCGGGCTAAGCGTTGACCACCACAAAAGCATTACGAGGCTTTTACATCAATGAACAATGAATGAGAGGGTACGGCTGGATTGGTTGGTAAGGATGGCAGAGGTACAGCAGTAGTACTAATAGTATCGAGCGCGATCATATAACTAGTTACTGCTGTTGTAGTACATATTTCGTCTTTTTGCCACTCTGCTGCTGATTATTATATTGGCAACACACCAACGCAAGATGAGCAGCTCGCAGCGATCCACAGCGCGGGGAACCGCATCGGTACACACAAAGCATCGGGCCCGACAAAGCGGAGCAACAATTGAGACAGACTACGCGCCGAGGATACCCGTATCTACTACCCTACACCGCGAAGTACAGCATGCCCAATGGCCTGTTGATGACGTGGGAACGCTCGGAAATATGCGATGTCACGAGTCGGGTGTCACGAGACGGCACTTTCATACCTTGACAGACGTCTACTCGTACGATATTAATAGTTTTGTTCGTTATTTGTCGTTGACGGACGCTGCTATTAAGGGCCACTCCTAATGAACCAAAACAATCACGATTCGTGAGGTTTTTGTCGTAAATCGTGAGTTTTTTGTCGTGGATAACGACAAACAAAATCACGATTCATGACGCCAATTTGTTTAGCTTTTCCCTAAAAAAACAAAATCACGACCCGGTTCGCGAGATTCCATCTCGCAGGTCGTCTGCCCGGCCTGGCCTGTGACATCCTCAGATCATATTCGCGTTTGTCTTCCAGCCGTGGCTCCTCCTCCTCAAAATTTCGAAGCCACAACCTCCTCGTTAGCCCGCGCGTCTTTGGGTAGCCGCCCGTCGTCCGTCCACAAGCGGCGTAGAACGCAGAGTCTGCCATGCCCCTATATCGACCTTCGGATACTGTTGGTGCGCGTGGGCTGCGTAGTGCCTTGATCAGGCGTATTTTGACGCACGACAAACGTCACGAATCGTGATTTTGTTTTTTTTGGGGAAAAACTACAAAAAAATGGCGTTGTGAATCGTGATTTGTTTTCGTGAACTAAACAAAAATAAAAAACTTAGCATTTGTTTTGTTTTTGTTTGTCCTCCAGCCGATTGATAGAAATGAAGCTTAAGCTCGCCATACTTACACGCTCATATGTCGTGTCGTGCGTAGCTCCCGTTGTAAGAGCAGAGCAGGCCTCTGTTACCACTGGCGCTTGGGCACGTTGACCCGACATGACCCCCGACAGGGGCAGGCGCGGTAGAAATAACCACCGGGGAGAGACATCTCCTCCAGGCAGTGTGGGACTCGAGCGAGCTCACCCACAAAAAAAACCTAGACTATGAGGTCTTCCCGCCGGACTTGGTCCAGTTGCGGTCCACCCTACCCGTTGCGGCGTTGGACCTCAGTTTGCTAGTAGTTTTATCTCGCACGCCCAAGAAACACGCACTACTATTTTACCGAAACCAACCAAATAAATTCGTTTGGGAAGTGGGAAGGAGAGAGGAGCTATCCGCCACACCCCGGCAGTCAGGTCTTTTGACGCGTTTCCTCCTTCCGCTTCTGTTAAGTGTGTTGTATATTTTTCTTCGTCGAGTACCTACTGTATTACCTGACACCGTTTACGTTTTAACGTTCCTTTGTTGTCTGAGTTGTTTTTCGTTTCGTTGCTGTGTTTGGTTTGTATGTGTGCTATTGTGTTTGATTGCGGGTGAGAGCCCACTTCCCTGTGCCCCAAGGGTAGGAGCGATGGAATAATAATACGTAACTATTTTCTTTCATGGTAATTTATTTTGTAGCTGGACGAAAACCAGAAACAAACACCAGGTATATGAGAGAACTTCACATCATTGTTTCGTGAATCTTTCTTGTTTTGTTCTGTCGAACCAAACGTTGATTGATAGAATGCCCAACACAAGAATACATAATCTTCGTGCTGTCAACGGAGTAACAGCATCGCCTGCAAGTCATGGCAGTACACATCCCTTGACCATATTGAGTCGGTGCACTTTATGCACTCGTCGTATATCATTAACTTTGATCTGAACAGTATTCTTCAGACCACCCACACTCAAAATACACCGTCATTCGCGGGCCAGAATTATAGCGTGCCTATTATATTGTAGCTCGGGTGCATACAGCTTTCACTCCCCACTGAATGTCTTCACTGTGTTCGTCTCCTCTGGATGCTTAACGTCGCGAGAATGCTCGTCGGACGCAAAGTAGTCAGCAAACCTTTCACCTTTGTGCTGCTGCTAAAACTGATTATGGTGGTATCTCTATGCTCCCACTGCCATATCATACCCCCTGGCCAATTCGCGAAACTCGTGTTGGCATTGACAACTGCACAGCCACCCTCTGCCCCCTCCTGATCTCAAACGGCTTGATGCTCTGAACACTATCTGCGCAAACCGAAGGTCATCACCGAGTCGACAAGCAAAGCCTTTGCCACAAAAAGTACTTCCAGGGCCTCCACTGCAGACGAAAGCGCGGCAGTTGGTTTTGACGGGTGCGCCTTTCGCGCAAACAGCCCTTTGCGGTTCCCTGGTGTTGGTGTGGCCGTATTACATGCGCAACCACACATGAGACGTGGGATGTGGGAAGGAGGTGCCATTCAGCCAGAATGCAGCAACAAAACTACCGGAACTGTACAGGCCCTCCCCCGGGCACTCGAAACTTGCAAACCTTAAACGGACAGGGTTTTTCTGCTATTGTAACAGTACCCCTCACCGCTGCCGGCCTTGTTGGTGACAATGGAGACAACGGTGTTTTTGACCGCTTCAGAAACCGCGACGATCGATAGGGCGCTCCTTGAGTTCGCATTAGTGTAGCCAAGCTCCGGTACAAATGAATGTAGCGACACATTTCCCATTCCAACGTTTTATCTGCATCGTCTTTGCGCCCGCCCTACTGGCGGAGGGCCTGTGGCACTACCGCGAAGTATTGTGGGGGAGGGCCGCCTCCACCACCGCAAAGTCGTCTGGGCGGAATTTTGAAAAACCTACCTTCCGCCAATCCCCCAAACATGCGAACCAGTGGTAAGCGCCATGGAAAAGTCGGATACTGCATTGCATTGAAACTTCTAGGCGTATACACACTCCGGCCGACGGCGGTGGCAGGGGGAAGGAGAATACTAGTAAACTTTGAACCGCAATCAGTATGACAGAAACCCACACCCATGTCGTAGAGACAGCTGAAGCACAAAAGGCACGAACTAGTGTCCCCTAATGCTGTAACCCTGCACGAGTAGACAAAACCGTATGCATTAGGCTGACACAGGAGGGTGTGCAGCGTCAGACGCCACTTACAAGTAAGAATAGGACGAGTACAATCAAACGGTTATTTTAGCTTGATTGCGATATGCCCAAAAACGGCGACGAAATAAGTACCGGCGACTAGTCAGTACCAGTGTTGCTCACCTGAATCGAGATTTCCTCCTTATTCTTTTCACAAAAAACGTAGAGATTCGTGCTCACACCAATGGGCCCTTGTCCTCCGTCGCCATTCAGGATACACCCATCGTGCATGCTTGCTGCCCCCCCTTTGCTGTTACGGCAAGCTCCCCGGGGTGAGATGTCAACGCTCACCTGACTCGCCTCCTCAGTTCGTACGTTGGACCCTTCGGCAGTTGCAGTGGCTCCAGCGCTTCGCTCAGGCGAGAGAGAAGCAAACGATGGCCAAACCCTCGATTACGAGCGGTGCAGATACCCGATTATGCCCGTTCTCACGCGTAATGATGCGTATATGCGAGCGAACAGTCGGTTTAGCCTTCAATCCTTTAGTCCTTTAGGTTTTAGTCCTTTAATCCACTTTTTAGGTTTTGCACGTATTCTCTTCCTTGCCTGGGTAGCGTCTAAAGACACCGGGTGTTGGCCACAACGCGGCATGCGTTGTACACCTTGGTCAGGCGTTTGATATTCAACATACTGAAACTGTCTGCTAAATGAAACGCAAGTCCCACACCCACAGAGTGATCCGCCACTACTCTGCGCCCGACGACTCGTGGCTGCATGCCTCGACCCGTCGTACTTTAGATTGCTCCCACGTCCCTCCACCGCAACACCCCCCCAAGTCCGGTGCTATCTTCCAGATCTTAAGAAAGCGCGGCCCCGGATGACGGAGCTCTTCCCCTTTCTCCCCTCCTGCCCATTCCATCCCCCGCCAGACCCGCCGTTTGGACCAACGGTTTAGGCCGGGGTGGTCGCCAGCGCCCTCCCTTGCTTTAGCTCTTGTCCATTCAGCTCCTCCCAGTCTCCATCCGGGTACCTTACCCGCCAGTACGGTTCGCTGAAGTCGTACACCTCTCCGTCAAATACCTTTCTTCGACCTCTGCTGTCCGTGAACTCCCTCCTGACTCGGGTTCCTATCGGGTGTGCTCTGAGCGCCGCTTCCCTGGAAACCGCCTCTCTCTCCCCCTTCGTCGGTGTCCCAGCCGGACGAGCCCTGCAACCCGCGTCGTGGTAGAGTTCCCACAGCGCGTGAGGCACATCCAATTGCAGTGGGTTGAAACTCTCCCTCGCCAACTCCTCCGTCATCCAGCTGGATTCCCCCCCATCCTGATATCTTCTTTTGTACTCCCAGGACCACGCGTCTACGCCTTCCCACACGACTCTGCGGTCGCCCAACGTATATTGCGGCGCTGAAGTCTTGGATGCCTCGGCCAGTCCCACATCCGGTCCCCACGCCAGGTGTGCAAACTCGTCCTCGACAGCGTGGCGCAGACCTGCTGGACGCTCGTGAAAGGGCTTCATGTCCGCTGCCGACACCATCCTTTTCCTGATACTGCGGCCCTTCAGGTTGACTGCATAACTGAGGCCCTGGTGCACCACCTTGCTTACCTGCCACGGCCCCGTCCAGTGTTCGTGTGCCAACTTCGGTTGAACTCCTTCTCTCGACAATGCGCTCGCTTCTTCCTTGACCAGCACGTGGTCCCCTGCCTTGGCTTGCCCCCCCGGTGAAGCTCGTTCTCTCGACAATGCGCTCGCTGCTTCCTTGACCAGCACGTGGTCCCCTGCCTTGGCTTGCCCCCCGGTGAAGCTCGTCCCATGCTACCGTTGTGGCTTCGCCTAGCTCGGTCTTTGGCGGCTTGCTTTTCCTCCAGGGCTTTGCGCACCTCTCGGAAGGCTTGTTGTTCGTCTGCCACGAAGGCATCCAATCCTCCTCTGTACTCTACGCCATCGATCGTCGGCGTAATCGAGTCCAGCTGCGTACGGGCATCTCGGCCAAACAGTAGGTGGAATGGGGTCGGGTTAGCGGGCAGGCTGAGGTCGGGGGTAACGCGCTGTATCCAGCAAGCAGGTAGTACGTACCTGTCCCACGACCGGGGCCACGACTTACAGAGCTCCGACAGCACCTCCTGAAGCCATCCCCCTGCTCGCTCGACTGCCCCCTGTGACCGGGGGTGGTTAGCGGGGCCGTAGTCCATCGACACCCTTAGCCACTGACACAGGTGTTTCACCACTTGCGCGGTGAACTCCCCCCCTGCATCGCTCCGGATCGACCGCGGTACTCCGAAGGTCAAGAGGAGATCTAGCAGTTTGCGGCTCACCCCCAATGCTTCCTTGGACCGTAACGGGTATGCAAACAGGAACTTGCTGGCTAGATCCACCACGACCAAAAGGTACCTGTTGCCCGCCAGAGACTCCTGCTTAAGGTCCTGGATATCTACCTCGAGGACTTCGCAGGGCCGTAAGAACCGGGCCGGCATCATAGCCACACATTGACTACTGACCCTCGTCCTTCTCCTGCTCCCGCACGAAAGCACATACTCGCGCACGTCCCTGGTTAGAGTCGGTCAGCTGTACTTCCCTTTAACTAGCAGCGTTGTACGTGCCACCCCTGGGTGACCGAACGTGCGGTGAACCAGGGCTAACACCCCCGGCACCAGGGTACTGGGTATAGCCAACGTTGGTTCCTCTTTTCTTGGGGTGTGCCATAGGATCCCCTCATCGTCCAACAGGTACAAACCATCTACGCCGGAGCTTTTCTTAGCTAAGATAGGTCCTAGCACTCCGTCCCTGCTCTGAGATTCCGCTAGCCGTTGCGCATCCTGCAGTGTAGCGGCTGTCCGTGCTAATAGGGGCGGAGGGGGGATTGCAGACTCCAAGTCCCTCGACGCGTCTCCCCGGGGTACATCAGTTGGGTTCTCGATACGGCGTCGGGCGGGGGAAGGGGTAGTCGTACCGGCTTGGGGGTTTGTGTCGAGGTTCGGGATGATGACCGTGTTGCCGCTCTGGGTACGGTCGTGATTTCACTCGGCTCTTCCCCGGGGATATCACCTTCTTCGCCTCCGTCTCTGATTCGCCCACCGTCCAATTCCGGGAGTTTCGGGAGCGGCCGGATTCCCCACTCATTCGGCTTTCCACCCCTACCGGAGTGAGGGCTACCCCTGCCGCAGCTATGGCGTCTACTGCTGCCAGAGCGTCCACCTCGTCGGCCCCGAGTTCCGTAAGGGGAATACCGTCCAACACCGGTCCCTCAGGCCCCCTGTACGTCTGACGGCTCGACCCATCGTCCGGAAATGCGTCATCGATGTCCTCCCCTGGTTGTGTAGAGCGCGATAGCCTCGATAGCGCGTCGGGGACTTGGTGGCGGACACCCGGTCGCCATTGCAGTTCCATATCATATTCGTTAAGGCGAAGGGACCACCGGTGTAACTTCGCGGAGAGATTTTGGCTTTTGAACAGCCAGATTAACGCCGAGCAGTCGGTGATCAGAGTGAACTTCCTCCCCCACAAGTATGGTCTGAAGTGTGTCACTGCCCACAACACCGCCATCACCTCTCGCTCCGTGGGCGACCTCCTCGAGTCGGCTCGTGACCACTTGTGGCTGGCGAATGCTACCACGTGCTCTGAGTCGTCAATTACTTGGGTGAGTGCCGCCCCTGCCCCCAACTCGCTGGCATCCGTGTGTAACTGAAATAAGGTGTTCCAGTCAGGCATGGCCAGGATTGGGTGGGAGGTCAGCGCCTGAACCAGCCCGCCAGCGCCCTGTCTTGTTCCTCCCCCCACGGCACCTTCATATTTCGCGCCCGTTTCGACGAAAACCTCTTGTCTCGAAGTAGATTCGAGATAGGAGCTACGAGGGCGCTGTATCAGGGTACGAACTTCCTCAGGTAACCGGTCATACCCAACAAGGCTCTCACCTCCTCCACCGTATCGGCCTTGGTGAGCTGGGCGACGGCGTCGATTTTGGACTGCGACGGACGCACTCCCAGCCTGTCCACCACCATGCCAACAAACTCCTGCTACGGGCCAGCACCACCAGGAGTTTGAGAGGTTCACCGACAGGCCCGCCGCAGATAGTTTCTCTAGCACTTGCCCCAAAAGGGCCAGATGTCCTTCCACCTTCTTGGTGTAGATGATGATGTCGTCAAGCCAGTTCTGTACTCCTTTGCCTTTCAGCAGGCCGAGGGCCCCACCAACAAAAGCGGCGAAGTCTGCTGGTAAAGTCTTCAATCCAAATCTGCATCGGTTGAGTTCCCACAACGTCCCGTGAGCGTCTCGGAACGCGGTCTTGTGCTTGTCTTCCTCGGCGATCTCCAGTTGGGTGAAGCCCGACGCTAGGTCTATCGAAGTGAAGCAGCCTGCCCCCTTCATGCCATCGAAGATGCTTTGGATGTCTCCGAGGCCTCCACTGTCCGACTTTAGCAACGTGTTGAGAGCTCGATAATCCTGGCAAACCCTCGCGGTCCCATCTTTCTTGCGGACGACCACGCAGTTAGCCGCCCATGCCGATGACGATCTGCGGATGGCCCCGGATTCAAACTGCTTCGCCACTTTACTCTGAATCATGGCTTCCTCCTCCGGCGAGTATCGCCGTTATTTGGCTGCGGGTGGCGTGCTATCTTCTCTGATCAAGGGTAGCCGAAGCTTGGCCTCTTTGCAGGCGGGGACGATCTTTGGGTTGGCTGGGAACAGTCCTCTGTCGCGGTAGATCCGCAGTAGCTCGAGTGAATCCGCTTTGTACCCTTGGCTGAGCTGCCCCACGTTGGCTTCTGCCAGGTCGATCCCTGAGTGTTCTGCAACCCTTTCTCCGTGTCCCATTTGCCTTTCTGCTCCCCTTCCGTCTACCTCCGAGCCTGGGATCCTCTCCTCGGGTTGCTCCAGCAGCAACCGCATCCTCTCGGAGTCGCTCGCGTTGGTTGCGTATACCTTCGTCACCACAAGACCTTTCTGGATAGCTAGTAGCGCCTTTGTCCGATTGACGACTTTGCACTGGAGGGGGTTGCCCGGGTACCACCACTGTACTCCCCTCGCTACCCCCAACTCAGCTCTGAGCTCCATATCGAACGGCCTCGTCGGGGCTACCAATACTAGTTGTCTGTCCTGGGGCTGGGGACCCCTCACAAAGGCTTCCGTCTGCACACTGACGAAACAACCCCACCTCTACCTTCTTCGCCATGCGCAGGTACCACTGCAAGCTGCCGTCGTCCTCCCACGCCACTTCGCTTTCTCTTGGAGTTATCGCAGGCCCTGCCAGGCCCTCAGGTTCCTCTGCCGTTCGTGTCGGCGCAACGGCGCAGAAATGATCCCACGCTTTCTCCATTGTTTTTGTTGCCGTCGTAGGCGTTCCCTCGCTCTTCCTACGCCTCGCTCGCCAGCCCTTCACCTTCCACTGCCGCTGTACTGAACTTCCTGCCTTCAATAGTGGTACCCACGGCGACTCCGGAACTGGCTTGAAGCCTCCCCCTTCTGCAGAATTGATGTTGCTCTCGTTTAGTCTCAGGAATGCAGCGCCAAAGATCAGTCCGTAAGGTAGCCCTTCCACCACCCTCACTGTCATCCTGCGGACCCGGTCCTCCGGCATGAATACCAACGGAATGTCGCATGATCCTACGATGTTCATGGGGGGAACTCTACTCCGAGTTGGGTTGGCCGCTCTGAGCAATTCCTTACCCTTGAGGCTGATCATCCTCTGCCCCCCCCTTGCGTTTCGCTCGACCGAGCGGACGAAAGCCTCCGACGCGTAATTCCCCCCCCCTGCTCCCGTGTCGACCAACACGTCCACCGACAACCGACAGCTACTCCTGTTAGGATGCCAGACTGTTGCCCTGACCCACACCTGTCTCGTGTTCACGTTGACACCCTTGATGGATGTGATGGTTGGCCTTTCCGTATCCGTCCCCCCTTGTCGCTTTGCTGGGTTCCCCAGAGGAAATTCCCTGGGGCGCACCTTCAGGCGTCCTGGTCCGGGGTCAGGGTTTTGACCGACTGCACGGTGTCCGCCCCGTATGCTTGTTCCATCTCGGCCCGTGTCAGCTCCAATAGAGCCGCTGCCTCGCTGCGGGGGTAGTGGCCGAACGAGATGGTTGTGCTGTCGTGCGAAAATCGGCATCCTTTCCGTTGCTGATGGGGGCATTCGTCGCCTCTGGCGTGATAGAAGCAGACCTTGTGGAGCCTGATGGCCTCGTTGATGATTCCAGGGTCGTCCGACGGGTCCGGCAGGCACTCGTCCGTCGCCACCTGGTCCGATTCCTTGTCGTTGTTCCTGCCGGCGGTTGGGGCTGACCGTCCCTTCTTCCTGGTGCAGTCGTTGCGCTTGGTAGGCCTTCTTTCCAGAAAGGGGGTCTCGTGTCGGCCCGGAGTGGAAGCTGGCACATTTGCGAATGCCGCTGCTGGTTCTCCTTGACTGGATTCAGTGTCCTCGTCCTCCCCGTGCGCTTGGGAAACCAGGCTTTCCAATAACGCCATGACAGGTTCTGCTAGCGCCCGCACCGCGTTGAGGTGTCCCGATGCCCTGCGATTGCCCCTTCCGAATGTGTCTCTTGTCGAAGTGGTGTCCTCTTCCTCTTCGTCCAAGGATCTCTTCAAGCCCCGTAACCCGACCGCTCCGAGTGCCCGGCTTCGACTCGTCGGAGTAGCGCTTTCCGCACTTGAGTGGTAGCGGGGTGCCCTGCCGGCTAAATCGTACACGAATCTACCGTAGATAGTTCTTGAGATGCTTCCCCGCTGTATCATTTACTCCGACCCTGGGTTGTTGACATCCACGGGCATTCGTGCTAGCTGCGTTGGGATTTCCTTCTGCACCAGGACCAGATGAGACTCCAGCGACAGCCTGTCGAGCATGGGTGGGAGGAACAGGTCGAGCGCTCGTTCCACCAGGGTGATCAGATCCATCTCTGTGATGAAGCGCCAGAAGTATACTTCCTCCGAGGCGTAAGGCCTGGGGTGGTCGACTTGAGCCGCCCTCATGTGGAGTACCAACCTCGCCGACGCGGACAGCCAGGCTTCGCCCTTCGTAAGTTTGATGTTCCTCAGCGCCAGTCGAGCTGTTTCTCGGGTCCCGCCTTGTTTCGACACCTCCGCTACAAGCAGGCGGGCCCAGTCTGTGACCGTGACTTGATCAAACGGAATAAGCGCCCGTCTGCCCTGCACCAGGTAAATTTCTACCACCGTGTTGTGCACCATCGCGTCCCGCGTGGCTAGGATGGGTGAGACCAGCTTCATGAAGCATTCCACTCTCATGGGAGTCAGGCTGTCCGCCTGGGGAGGGATGCTGGAACCATTTGCGGCTGTTTGATCCACGGGCATGGCCCACATCCCACCCTCCTCACCTTCCATCACCTTTTTCAACCGGTCGCAGAAGACTACTGGGTCGTTCCTTGACGAGAGTGTTTTTTGCTGTCCTGTGGAAAGGCCTACAAACGAGTGTCATTCCCGTCCTTCGGGGATTTCATCAGGGAGACAATACGGTTGGTGGTCGCTCTTGCATCCTTGCGCCTGTAGCTTTGACCATCCTCTCCCGGCGTGAAAGGCGTAGCACGCGGGGACAGCTTAAAGTGGTGGGGGTTAACAGGGGCCTGCGGCGTCGCTAGGTTGTACGGTGTTTGCGATGCCTGTCCTCCTCCGAGTGTAACCGACCCTTGAAGAATCATCCACTGAGACGAGCTCCTGTCCGGAAGACCGTATTGCAGGGGTTGCCCCCAGGCGAGAGGGGCCCTTGCCGGAGCCGGCGCGAGTGCCCGTACTGCCCGTACTGGCTATGGTGCAATGGTTGTTGGAACTGTATCTGCTGTGGCCACTGTTGGTACTGGGGTCCATACTGACTGGGTTGCGGTGGATGCTGGAACGACATCTGTTGTGGCCACTGTGGGTACTGGAAGTGCGGGGTTCCCTGTAGCTGAAGGCGGGAGCGCCAATGATGGCAGTTGCGGTGGCTGTCCCGGTTGTGGCGGCGTCTCGAGCGATTGTTGGTCCGGTTCTCCCCCGACCGACGGCGCTGGAGACCAGGGTTTCTGTTGGGGCGGCAGTAGAAAGTTCGACTGCACCGGGCGCTGTTGGCGGGGTGGCGGAGGCGGCGGATTCAGGCCTCCTCCTCCGTCGGCGGGTGACGCACTAGTTCCCATCCCCATTAACGCAACCGACTGGGGAAAGCGTCGAGGCGGCGGAGGTGGCGGCGTTTCCCCACCCACCGAGGCTTGCAGTTGCGACGACGACATGACCCTCCTCCTGATTTGGTTCTGACTATATTTCTTCTCTTCTTTCTTTCTTGTTCACTCTTGTACGCTCCTTGTTCTCCCTTTGTGTTTTTTGGGTGCTTTGATTTTTTATATTTTGTTTTCTGGCAACAGCGGCGACCGGGATAGTGTGACGTTTAGGCGGTTTTGGGGGTTGTCTCGGAACCGTATTGCATCTGCTCATGTGGGTCTTTCGTATGTGTATACCTACGAGGTGTGTATTGTTTGTGTATTATTCATTTCCTTCTTCCCTTTGCATCCATTACCGATTATGTAACGCAGTGAGCACAAACCAACCCCCCCTCAATCCCAACGAAACATATGTCCCAGGGGAGAGCTCACCCTCATCTGCCCCTACCATGACCAGTGCTCACCTTCACTGTCACGGTGATATGCCCTCAGTGCTTACCTTCACTGAACTCGACCTACGGTGAAGCTCGCCTCGCCACAAAACCAGACTCCATGACACTCAAATGCACACAAACCTACCGAACTCCTGGAATCCCCACAGCATCCAATCCTGAGGGAGGGGCTCACCTTCACCTCCCCTTTCAGCGATAGCACGATGACAAGTGCATACCCCCACTTGCAAGGTGCTACGCTCATCAGTGCTCACCTTCACTGAGGTCAATCCGCGGGGGCGCTCACCTCGCCATCCTGCCCGCTAGTAATGACAAGCTCTCACTCCCCAGCATGTTACCATCCCCAAGAGTACCAAGCATACTGTCATACAACCCCAACAACAGCCGCTATGCGAACATCTCAGGCATGCTATCATACCAAGAAGGCCTAGAGTACTATCCGTCATACAAACCGAACAACAGCCGAAATGCACATCCTACGCTTCCTATTGTGCCAAGAATACCAGACGTACTAGCGTACAACCCCTCTGGTTGATACGTGCAAATCAGGCTGTGAATAACATGAACACGTGCAAAGATGGCAACTCACTCCTAAGCAACAGGTGCAGAATACCGGTATATTGCCACGGTTGTGCCGATCGTACGCTGCTGCTGTGGTATTATCGTTGTCAGTTCGTGCCAGGTCTGTGTACTGTGTGTGTGGCTTTAGTTCATCCCTGCTCCACAGCAGAAACTACGGACTAACAAAAGTTGTCAGATCATACCATGAGTCACAGCCAGTGTGTGGATCACTGCTGTGTCTATACCTAGTGAGGACGTTTGCGTGGGTGCATACCGAGTGTGGTCCTTTCTGTATCGCTCCCTTATTTTCCATGCACCAAGGTTGTTTTTGACGGGCACGCAAAATAACAACAATAATGTACCACCACGAACTACAGCAATGCACGTAGAGGACTGTACTTGCTTGATAATCAGCAGTATTGTGGCCGAATCGTAACCTACTAACACAACCTGTGGTGCACCTAACTTAGCCAAGCACTCTTCCTTCGACTCAGTTGTATTTCTGAGGGTCCACTTTGTTTTCTTAGGTTTTCGAGGTTCCTGCGTACCAGTAATCAATTTTGTGCCAGGTCCATCGTTATCGCTACCCTTGCAGCATTGAACATATACCCCCACGATGCGATAATGTATACCTCATACGCACCCAAACAAAGCAATCTATCAACCCCCCCCGCTTGTTTTTTGTGCTTATGACACCGCATTGACAAAACCAGGTGCGTTGGAAGGCCCAGTTCGTAGTGGTAGTATGTAATTTATCATGATTTCTTTGTACGGTCCGTCCAGCAGGGCAACATGTCCGCTCATACCTGGTACTCGTTTAGGTGTTTACTGTAGGCTATAGTGTGGCGCTCGAAGCAGGTTTTCTTATTCGTAGGTGAATACTGCTGTACTTCATACATACCGATACTTGATAACTATATGCCGCTATTTATTAATAATCGTAGGCATAAACTGCTGTAGTTCATGCTGCTACAGCAGTCCTAAGGTGCAAATTTGATGACTATATAGTATAGCTATTATAGGGAGTTTACCTTATTCAGGCCCCATTATCCCGGCGCCAAAGATGTGTGGTTGATTCAAGGTTGTGCGATCCGAATAGAAGTGAAATATGGTTGTCAAGACCGAACAGGTCAACGTAATAAAACGACGCTATTTCGTACGCGTTTGGAAATACATACCCGCTACAATATAAACCACGTGTCGTGCCCCCCGAGGAGATGTGGCAGATGACACATGAACTAGAAAAATAGACAGCAGTATCACAACACGCGCCATACTAAACAGAGTAAGACCAAGGCAATAGTAGGCAAACCGAAGCACAACAGCCGCAGTAGTTTGTGGTACGAGTTGCATCGACAGGTGTTATATACTATTGATCGATCTGATACCAATAGCAGTGGCTATCCTGTCTGCCGTCTCTTCCCTGTTTTCGTCAACCGTGCTCCCCCCCCGGAACTGATATGGGCTAGGCAGCGCAAAACAAACAACACAGGCTCGCCGTCCATATGCTGCCCGTGGGCGTGTACATATTATCCTTACATATTCTTGAGATCTGGAACTTGCGGTTTTCGCTCGCTCTTTGACCTTTCAAGATTGTTCAGCATAGACATTGAAAACACGCCCTGATAATTCGCCCTCCCAGCATGGGCTATGCTCTTACCACACTTTGTATCTCGTTTACTTCATGTCCCTTTTAATAGTCCTATCTCGGTGGCACAGCGGTACGTCGTAGTGCATTGCCGTACGTGCTGTACGAGGAAACCTGGTGAGATATGCCCGAGGGTGTAATGCTACCAAACAGTACGATCATATTATTATCAGAATGTCCAAATAGTAAAATCATACCAGTACCTGGTAGGTATTCACCCCGACGAAAACACACATTTTCTTTTAGAATATTATTACAATCGTGGACATTTACATTGGTTATTACTGACGGGATCTTCCACACCTTTTCGTTCACATGTAAAAAGAACGACCACTCATTTTTCGTAGGTGATCATATCACTGCAGGTCGCCAATTTGCGATATTTTCCATCATCAAATATAAACCTCCTACTCCTTATTAGTGTTGATACTAGAACTAATAATATAATTGCAGCAGTGCCTGGAGATACGAGTGTTTGTGGCACTGCTCGATGCCTTGGATACTACTGTGACCAGTACCAGTTGAATGCTCCCTTGACAATGCAGGGAGCCAGCGCAGACACTTTTTGCTTGCCTTGCCAGGACTTTACGTGAGTTTGGTGGCACCGCCCTACTGTTGACAGGACAAACGTACCTATGCAGCCCACCGCAGGTAGTACAGCTACCAGCTGTCTGTCTGGCTTCGTCCGTACTGCTCAACCACATTTCCTGTCCGTATATGTAACCTCTTGTGCAGCCTCTTACAACACCGTCTTCGTATGACCGATCCGCGATGAGCTTAATTTCCAAGTTCATTTCGTTTTTTTCCACGTAGTGGGTTTTCATTTTTTATACGACATAATAGTATACCAGCTGTAGGTCGTCACTAGATGTGGTGAGTAGTACGGCCCAAGTAGTATAATAAAAGCTCCTTGCTGGCTCGTTAGTGCCCACCGTTACCCTGAGCACTACCCCCGAGAAGCGCTCACCCCGCGACTCGTCTACTGCCACAGTGGCTGTCGGGCGCTCACCTTCGCCTTCCAGCTGCGTACGACGAATTACAAATGTTAATCAGATCCCACCAGTTCGCCAGGCCCAAGCTTTACCGAACCAATCGCATTATCAGATAACATCAAGTCCGCAAAACAAACATTACAGAACAGCATCAGATTCCATCAGTTCGCCGAACCCCCCAATATTTGTTTTGCGGGCACCAGCCCTCGAGCAGCTGGTGCTCCTGTGACTTGCTCTCTCCGACCTGCATGGTGCTCGTAACCCTATCACCACTTCCTGATCCTGCCTGGGTCGATCTCCGGGTTCATCATATTACGGCAAGCTCCCCGGGGTGAGCTGTCAACGCTCACCTGACTCGCCTCCTCACTTCGTACGTTGGACCCTTCGGCAGTCCCAGTGGCTACAGTGCTCCGCTCAGGCGAGAGCGAAGCAAACGATGACCAAACCCCTCGACTGTTCGCTCGCATATACGCATCAGTACGCGTGATAACGGGCATAATCGAGTATCTGCATCGCTCGCAATAGAGGGTTTGGTCATCGTTTGCTTCGCTCTCGCCTGAGCGGAGCCCTGTAGCCACTGGGACTGCCGAAGGGTCCAACGTACGAACTGAGGAGGCGAGTCAGGTGAGCGTTGACAGCTCACCCCGGGGAGCTTGCCGTAACATTGCCCCATCCCCACACCTTCGACGACTGGCGTGGGTTCATCGCTGAGAGCGTTCGGCACCGTGGAGTGTTTCACCCAGGAATATCCGGCGGCGAGGTGATTTCCCTCTGCCCCACCTACATCGCACGTACCCTACTCGCCGCGCCGGGCAGATACGGTGGCCTTTCTTGTCCGCCAAGAGGAGGTCCCTTTCAGTTGGCGTTTTCACCACGGCGTGCGGTACGGGACTCGGGTCCTGGCACGGGGTTGATCGTGCAACCCTTACCACCGTCACCATGCGGCGTTGCCCCTTGCGCCGAATCTCATACCAGGTATACGACTATTTTTTACTCTTGCTTGGGTTTTTGTCTCCCTTCAGCGATCCCTCAGCAAGCAACGCCTACTTTGGTCGTTCTGCTCTCTCTCTCCGCCGTCGCAGCCGCTGTAAGGGCATCTCTTTCGGCTGCATAGCAAAAACCATGCATCCAGCTCCTGCTGGTGTGAGGGAAGGTACACGTACAAAGAACCAGCCGAAGTCTATACGGTGCAGGCAATAGGGGTCTAAAATATATTCCACAACATCAGTTGTCGTACGTGTGTATATGTATAAGGTGCACTCTTTTTTTTTTACATGCTGCTCTCCGACGGACGAGGGTTATTTCTCGCCCTTTCCGCCGCGCAGCAAGCAAGGGGGCCGTGGGTGCATTACGACGCATGTCTGGACACCGGCCAAGCACCGTGGCGGTGCTCGGGGCATTGCACGTCGCTGAGCTGGCTCTAAAAAACAGGCATTGCTTTCCGCCTCGCCGAGCCGAGTAGTTGACTTGGAAAACGCCACATTTTTTATTTTTTAATTGTTCTTTTAGGGCCGTTCTAATCGAAGAGTCAAAATTTCCAAATTTTCCAAATTCTTGATCTGGATTTCCTGAAAAATGCGATGGGCATTCTTATCGAGGGCGGAGTTGTTTTGTCGTGATTTTCCATATTTTTTTTAAAACGACCCTCACTACGTACCACACAACACCAGCCGGCACTCTCGTCGTCACAGAGCAAGCATGAGCCAATCAATCCCAAGGCCACAGAGGAAAGCACCTAGGCCATGTAGGTTTATGCAACCTAGCGATAACAGCGATGACAAGGCCACCGCGGGCCCAAGCCGGGCGGTGATGCCTGGTTTTTCAGGTAGAACCAGCGGGGCGAGTTTGGCGCCAAGCAGTAGAAGTGAACACGACAGCAGTAACAACAGCTACGCAAGAACGAGCAACTCGGTAGCATGCCCACCTCTGGGGAAGGAGGAGGCAAAAGTGGGCCAGGATATGCTGTCGGGCGGCGGTGCTGGGAGCGCGGGGAGCTTGGCCGACAGCAGCAGCAGCAACAGCACAGCAGCAGCAGCAGCACAGCAGCAGCAGCAGCAGCAGCAGCAGCAGCAGCAGTACAGCAGCAGCAGCAGCAGCAGCAGCAACAGCAGTTGGGAGGATCGACGGGCCGGGAGTAGAGATATACTACGTGGGTTTTTCGATCGCAATCAAGCAACAGCAACAGAAAGGATACTGGTGCACACCTTTACCAGCTTCAAAATCGTTCACTGCAGCAGCAGTACTCGTCCCATGTCCCGGTTTGCCACGGATAATTGCTCTTGTATTGGCAAGCTAGATTTCTGTTGTAAAGCTGCTGCACATGCAGCTGCTAGAGCAGGTTCATTATTGTTGCTGCTAGCCACGTACGGGTTCTAACGCTGCTGTCGTACGAGTACAGCTGGGTTCGAGCGACAGCGCGAAGGTTACACACAACTCACACACACCTGGTATACAGAAACGGGGTTTCATACCACGTGTACGTGTATCAGGTTTCACGACTTCTAGCTTTGCCGCACAACGTTTCGCAGTATCAGGTGGCGTGCAAGGTGCTCGTAGTGCGTCCAGATTGTATACAGCACCAGTTGCGGTGCAAGATACCAGAGGCACCCAAACTACAACACACGGAGACTATGCTAGATGAAAGTCGACCCAAGACAGCGATAACGACGATAACTGAGAGGTGAGCAAGAAGTGGCGCCAGCGCGCTACAAGGAAAGCACAACACACACACGAAACAGTCGTATCACGCTCACGTCCATAGTGCTCGTCTTTTTCAAGGACTGGGCGGAGCAAGTCGGCGAGCTTCGCGAAACTCTCTTCAGGCATCCGAAAAGTCCTCCGGAAAGCTTTCCGGCGACGGAGGTCTTCCCTCAGCTCTGCCCACGAGAGCCGGTACGGCTCATGGATCGGCGATCGTCTCTTGGGAACATGTGGTGTAGCTCCTGCTGTCATGAACATGCCCAGCACGACGAGAGCAGCAGCGTCGTCGTGCTGGATCGCCTTCAGCATGTTTCTGCGCCTCGCTTCTGGAAATTATAGGGGTTGAATCGTTGTCTCGTACGACTCAATGACGAGTCCTCCCGAGACCCGGACCGCTTCCTTCCACCTTCCATAATATGTGACCTCCCTGGCCAACGTCCCAAGCTACCCGCTTGTCCCAGCGTCGAGCGACGGCGCGGGTTGGAACACTGCCTCGAATATCGTGAAAATCGTGAAAGGTGTGATTGGTTTTCCAAAATTTGGAACGGGAACACTTCGTGATTTTTCAGGGGCTGAAGAATTTCCAAAATTACGACAGAACGCCTCCGTATCTTTATACAGATTTCCAATATTTGGAAAATTTGGAAAAAAAAGACATCGATTAGAACGGCCCTTAAATATTTGTAGAATACCCCGCCACCCTCGAACATTTTCTCAAGCCTCCTCTGCTGTACATATATTTTCAACCGCAGCAGAAGACGTAGCAGTAGCAGCAGCAGCAGATATACAGCAGCAACAGCAGTGCATGTCTGTCAGCCGACGAATCTGTTGCACCAAGCCTTTTGACGGATGGTGTACGGCTAACACCGAGCACGTTCGTGACGACAAAACTGTCATTCTCGGTCCGTCTACCCGAAATAATGTTGTGCCAGGTATTGGTATCATACCTATTGTAGCTAGTTGTCCAGCAGCAGCAGCAACACCACCACCACCAACGACAGCAACATACAGCGGCAACAGTACACGTCTGTCGGCCGTTGTATCCGTTGCACCAAGCCCTTTGGCGGGTGGTGTATACCTCGAATGGAGCACGTTCGTGACCACAAGACTGCCTTTCTCGGTCCGTCTACCTCGGAGAATTTGGTACCAGGCATTATTGGTTGGGGTTCCTACAGCAGCTAGTTGTCCAGTCACACGCTTTCATCTTATGTTGGTGCTGAAACGGAAATTCTAGGGCACGTATTAAATACGACGAGCTGTGTGCACTTTCATCAACAACAAAAAAAAATCTCCGCTGAGTTTTCTCTGCGTTGACAATCTCAACAGTTTTGAAATTGCCCGTTTTTACCTGTCCAGTTTTTGTTTTTGATCGACCTCACCACCAGTAGCAGCAGATACAGCAGCAGCAGTAAACGTCAGTCGAGCGTCATGTATGTTTTACCTATCCCTTTCACGTACACCTCGCGCCTCACACCTCACACCGAGCACGTACGTGATTTCAAAAACTGGCCCCCTCGACCCGTGTACCCAGGGGAAATTGGTGCCAGGTATCTACTGTATATGTGCAGGTATCATACCTAGCGAGTTGTCCAGTCGAACGCTCTCATCAGCAGGCAATCGCACCGGGCAAGAGCCTCAAAGCCAGGTCACTCTGCTGCCCGTCTCCCTCTACCTCCTTGTTTCGGTATGCATCTGGCATAGAATTAGTTGGAATAGTATAGTAGTGGTAGTAATATCAGTAGCATTTAATAGTATTGTAATAGTAATAGTAGCAGCAGCAGTAGTATTAACAGTAGTAGTAGCAGCAGCAGTCGTAGGAATAGTATTGGTAGTGGGTAGTAATGCACTGCTGCCGTTGCCACGAGTCTGCTGCTCTAACCATGAGCTTATTATACTGCTTTTGACAGTCCTTAATATTAACTTAGAGGCAAAACATTTCATGACAAGTGCAGACATTTTTTTCATGATGCCCTCAACCATATACAGACCTGTCGCTACCTACTGGCGTTTATAGTGATGTTAGAGTTCTACTGCTGTTGCTACGAGTCAGCTGCTGTTACCGTGAGTGCTTATTTGACAGTCATGAAAAAAACTCATGACAAATGCAGATAACTTTTTCATCGTAGCCCAGCCGTACAAATACCTGCACATGAATAAATACAGAGAAGCTGCTTTCTACTACAGTAAGTCATGTTTTTGGTTTTTTGGTCTTTCCGTATTTATTTTTGATGATGTTCTTGACACGCAGGTATAGTAGTAGTTAGTATAGTATACAATAGTTGCAGTTGTAGTCTTAATATTAATATTAATAATAGTCCATGGCACCGAGTGCATGCTGCTTCTGTTCACGCCTTCTTAAGAACAGTACTAGTACCGGTACTATACGTAGTAGCAATATCCATAGTCGTTCGGGTGTCTATTACTGTTGTTGTTGCCATCTGCATGCTGCTTCTACCTAGCCAATGCAGTAGATGCCCTCAACCCTATATAATACCTAGCCTGTACATTCACAAAATCTTAATAGTAGTCGCAGTAGTACACAGTAGTGTTTGGTGGCGCGCATGCTGCTTCTACCTTTACTACAGTACATCTATCTGCGTAGAAGTGGTAGGGATGAAGAGTAACAGTATAGTAGTCATGCCCCAACCATGGTACCAGTTCCATGCTACGTTGCTGTGTGAAAGTTAGTGCTATAGTAGCAATATTACGTTAGTTGCAGTAGGTAGTAGTGCAGTATTTATTCATGCTGCTTCTACCTGCACTGCATCTACGTATTACTGGCAGTGCCTTCTGTAGCCACGCCCCGATCGCTTCGACAGCTCCCTGCCCTCAGGTGTGGTTGACGGGACCGTAGAATATCGACACGTTTAGCCATTGGCACAACAGATGTTTCACCACCTGGGCTGTGCACTTTCCACCTGCATCGCCCCCGGACCATTAGCTGTTCCGAAAAGCAGATCGCTCAGTGTGAGGCGCGAGGGTCTCCTTCGACGGCAGAGGACATGTGATCAAAAGATGATTGTGCTGGCTTATTCCACCAAGGGACAACACATACTCGAACCTACTACCTGTTTGCAGCCGCTGCTCAAGGCCTTAGATGTACATCTCGGGGAACACTCCACTATTGTAGGGGGCTAGTGTGTAGCGCTGTCACTTGAGTAGTCACCCATATGCTCCTCCTGCGCTCAACTACGAGCACATATTCTACGTCCTTGGCTAACACATGGGCTAGTTGCACTTGGCCTGGGTCAGCCAAGTTGTGCGTACCACGCCCCGACAATCAAAGGTACCGCGAACCAAGGCAAACAACTCCGGTATCGTCGCCTTTGATAGAGCTAGCTTTTGAGTCCTCGTCTAGGACCTGCCGGCGTATACCTTCGTGGTATTGCAGGTACCATCCCTCTTCACTTTTACCTCTTCATCTGACCCAAGCTCGACTAAGAATATTCGAATTTCAGTGGTGGCACTCCACCTCTTCCATGCTTTCCCTTCAACGGTCGCTAGTTCTGCACTGTGTCAGGGACTTGGGTTGATATGGCAGAGGGTGGACATACGGGTCCCTCGTATCTTCTCGTGGCCCTTGGAGATAATACAAAGATGCGGCAATAGTAACATGGAAACACCAACAATGTCACAATGTTTTGGAATTCCTGTCGTCTTTACAACCATCGCCGTTGATTGATCAGACATGTTACGACGGTCACAACGCGGTAATTTATGTGGCTTCGAGCTTGTTTACAGGTTGTATGGATGCACAACAGGTGACACATCATGTGCACACATATAGTTTAACTCTATTTCCTGTATCACTCTCTGCTGCCGGTGAAATCCCTTCGACTGCACCTAGCTCTGCAAGAATAAGGCCCTCGGGTGCTAGTCCCTCCGGACCTCAGTACGTTTGACAACACGGTGCATCGTCCGGAAACGCATCCCTGAAGCTATCACCTCAACGCATAACACGCCAACCTTGACAGGGTGATCGGGAGCAGGTGACAAGCTCAGGGTCGCCACTACAGGTCCATGGCGTACTCGATCTCGTCTGCGCCGCATGGAGGAAAGTCTCTTAACTTTCGAACAGCCCGGTCGGCGACGGGCAACTCCCTTCCCAAGGCATACGGTCTGCAATGGTTTACCACAACACCGCACTCACATCCTGTGCCGCAGATGACCGCCTTGCGTTACCTGAGTGACTCAAGGCCACAGTACACTCGATGATCTGCTTGGAGTTCTTGTTTACTTGGGCGGGACCCTCTCTTTGTCGTCAATCACGTGCATGTGTTGGACGTTCCTGCCTCGCCGGGCCAGGTTCAGTCGTTATGCTCGTGGACCATATAGAGGCACGTGCTCACCGGTACCAAGCCATACTAACCAATGGGCTCACCTTTCCCACTACTTTAGCCTAAGTAAGTTGGGCATAGCGTCGATATTGGAGTGTTAAATTGTCCCTGAATTGACCACTCCCACTCGTGCTCATAGGTGTCGCGACACGCCGGTCTATTCTTAGCGTGTGGCGCCGTCTACCAGCCGGTTAACCTACTCTCTTAACAACGTTGGGCGTGACTGTTACCTCCTTCGTAGTACCCGTGGTGGCTCTGGAGTCGGTTATTTTTAACTCCCGTTTCGTTGTACTTGACTCTACGTACCTTCTTTGCCGTATCCGTGATATCTCCGGATCCAGTTACCTTTCTGTCTCATTGACGACCCTCCTATTTTGCCTCCCGAGTGTGGCGCCTCGTTAAAGATCCTTTTGTTTCCGCCACATTGATGACACTCCCGTTTATCTCAAGGATTGTGGCACCTGTATCAACTCATAGAGCCGCCTTCCATGATTTTTACGTTCGTTTTGAGTTTTCGATCTTCGAGCACAGACGCCAGGAGAATAAGAACTCCACTCTCGGCTGGGTTCGCTGTTCATTGCGATCCGTATACGTTTGGAGCCCATTGTCCTATTCATTCCAATGCCTCGACCTTGAAGTCGATTATCCACTTCCTGAATCACCCACTTACCTTTGTAGAGAAGCTCTAATGTAGCTTCCGTACATACCAGGTATAATGTACCAGGTTTCTTCCGAAGTACTACATAGAACCACGAGAAAGACACACCCACCTCAGCTCAGCTCACGCAGCAGTACAGCGCAGCACAGTGCATCACCGTGCGGTGCTGTTGGGCGCGCTCTCTCTTCGGTGCGGGAAAAAAAAACCAGTACGTACATACATGTATGCGTCGCCCGGGTTGTTTTACTGGAGCATGGAGCTCGTGGCATTCGCAAGTCACCTGTTCGAACCAAAACGTTTGGACCATCTACTATCTGACCCGTCTATTCTTCCCTGTGAACGAGCGTAGCAGGCGGCAGCGCGTGCTACGCGAAGCGCCTTGTACGAACATAAAAATTATTGGCAAGACCCTACACTACCCCATGAACTATTGAAGGGGAAAACATAGTAATCAGGGACCAAGTACGCTTCGTGAAAAAGACTGGGATATATTGCTTTTTGTGCGTGGCATGGGTCCTGATTAACGGTTTCCTCTCAAAGGTGTAACCCCTATCCTGGTACTGCTCGGCAACAGCGTTGAATCGAGTGTCGTACCTAGGTTATGCACAACCCACCAACCTGACTAACGAATTCCGGAAATCCTTATGTGAGCACACCTGCATCTGCCCATACACACAAACTGCACATACACATACATATCGAATACTTGTACACTCATACTTTTCAAAATACAAATACATGCACAATACTACTTGCGCAGAACCACCGCCCGT